>JAHSUG010000018.1:0-306654 GCA_019926025.1 Rhodotorula kratochvilovae
ACCGAATAAACTTGCCCGTGCGGCGCTCGCGAACCCGCTGCGCAAAGGCGCGGTGCTCCGCCCCGCCGGCCCCTGCATCAACCTCGACATCGTCGCATCCGCCGTCAACAGCAGCGATCCCGCCTACCGCAGCGGGATCACCGGCGAGACGCCGCCCGACCCGCGCCGTCCGCCCGACGACGCCCTGCTCGAAGCGGTGCACTCGAGGCGTGGTTGGCGGGACATCGCTTTCCGTCTCGCGCGAGGACTGCAGGTCGGCCATCCTCACTACGCGCAAGTTCGGAGCGTGGACGTCGAGATCGAGGGGCGGGCGATGGGGACAGCGGTCCTCAAGCTGTTCGCCGAGGCGCTTTGGCCACTGCCGCACGACTACATCAACCCATGGCGGTCCGTCGAGGAGAGGATCGACTCGGAGCTTCAGGCGTGCGTCAGCCTCTTGTGCTGCGGTCCGAGGGCGCACAGTAAGGCAGGAGCTGACCTTCCCGTCGGTCCTGCGCAGGTACGCCTCGCTCAGCCGCGCGCAAGGCCGTGACGTCCCGCATTGTTACGGCGCGTTTCCCTTCGAGATGCCATGGGGCGAAGTCGCTACGGGGGTCGTGCTGGAGGACGTCAGCGTTGCTGCGGAGCCGTTCAAGAATTTCTGCGAGCGGGAGAAGGACAACCTGAAAACGGTCGAAGCCGTCCACGGCGTCGTACGTCCGGACCCGCAGCCAACGTAGCAGCACCATACTGACCCGCGTCCACACACCCACCGCAGATGAGCCCGTCTTTCCACCACCTCCATCGCCTCCAAGCGCTCGACGTAGGCGAGGTCCAGCCTCAGCTGAGCGACATCTTCGTGTTGCGCAGTTCACCCTCCACGCGCCCTTGCTTCATCCTCGTCGGGTTCAGCTACTCCGAGTCCGCTCGAAAAGGGCGGCGCGAGTTGGCGGCGGAGGAGCCCGATATCGCGTACGAGAACGGCGATGAGCAGCTGCTCGAAGGCGCTTGGTCGAAGGTCCTCGCGCCAGATGTGTACGTCCAGTGGGCCCGGTATGCCTGCGAGCACGAGCCTAACCTCGTTGCGTGGGATGGGTGCCGGCGGGGCAGGGTGGCCTGTGAGGAGGATGACAAGAGGGACACGAACGACGAGTAGTCCAAGGACCGCTGCAGTAATGAGCCCCTCCGTCCACATCCTTCCACTGATGCGTCTGCGTGCCGCGGAAGGAGTTCGTTGCCGTCCTGCACGATGAATATCCGCCAGAGACGAGAACAAGCGATGAAGCGGGAAGCGAAGCCAGAACATTGCGAGCGAGCTGCGGAGGGGCTATACGCCGTCTGGCTACTACGCCGCGAGTATCCGTGCGAGGGAAAGCGGAGAGGAGCGCTGAAAGAGAGACAGGAGAAGCGGACTCCGTCGAGCGGGACGACCGCGGAGAGTCCAGCACGAGCGCCCGAAGGCGGCGCGCCCTCTCTCCTCCTCTTGCACCCACCCGACAGCAGCCGAGCGAATATGTGGCCAGAGCCGATACCCGCTGGCACGTTCAAGCCGAACGAGCGAGCGCGCACCGCGCTGGCCAACCCGCTGCGCGAGGGCGCGCTACTCCGTCCCATCGGCCCGTGCGTCGACCTCAAGGTCGTGACGCCCATCGACAGCAGCAGCGACCCCAAGTACCGCAGCGTGAACCCGGTCGAGACGCTGCCGAATCCCCTCCGGGCGCCGAACGTCGACCTGCTCGACGCGGTGCAGTTGAGGCAGGCCTGGCGGGACGTCGCGTTTCATCTTGAGCGCGGGCTGCAGGTAGGTCACCCGCATTATGCGCAGGTGTGGAGTACGGTGGTCGAGGTGGACGGGCGCAGATGCGGAAAGGCGGTCGTCAAGCTGTTCGCCGAGGCGCTGTGGCCGCTTCCGCACGACTTCCTCCGTCGCTGGCGGACCGTCGAGCAGAAGGTGGAATCGGAGCTTCAGGCGTGCGTCAGTCTCTGTGCCTTGCTGAAGGGCGGAGAGAGGGAGTAAAGGGGTGACTGACCTTTCCATCGCACGCGCGCAGGTACGCCTCGCTCCGCCCCGCGCAAGGCCGTGACGTCCCGCACTGCTACGGCGCGTTTCCCTTCGAGATGCCGTGGGGCGACATCGTGACGGGCGTAGTACTCGAGGATCTCAACGCTGGTGCGGACCCGCTCGAGCGGTTCTGCGAGCGGGAGAAGGACAACCTCAAAACGGTTGAGGCGGTACACGGCCTGGTACGTCCCGCTCCATCGTACAGGACAAACGAACCGCAGGCCGACCTCACCCGCACCCCGCAGATGAGCCCGTCGTTCCACCACCTCCATCGTCTCCAAGCGCTCGATGTCGGCGCCATCCAGCCCGACGCCTCCGACATCTTCGTCCTGCGCAAGTCGACCGCAAACAGCGCGAGATTCGTCTTTGTCGGCTTCAGCTACGCCGAGTCAGGCGAGCGTCGGCGTCGCGCAGCAGCAGCAATCCACCCCGAGGACGCGTACGAGTGGACGGACGAGGACCGGCTGGAGGCTTCGTGGGGCGAGATCATCCGACCCAAGGTCTACATGCAGTGGGCCGATTATGCGTGCGAGCACGAGCCGCTTGTTTGGACACGGCGGCATCTACCGCGAGGGGAGTGGGAGGCGCTGCAGAAGGACGTTGGCCTGGACGGGCCCGAGTAGTCCCGGTTGCTTATGCACTTCTCGAGCCCTGTTCCAACCCCGTGCGCGCCCAAGCGTCGCAATGAACGCGGATTCGAGACGAAATGGACAAGAAGCGATGAAGCGAAAGCGAGGCAAGCACAGCACGGCGCGTCGTGGGAATCACACGAGGCAGTTGAACAGTCGCTCTGGGAGCTCTCTGGTAAGCAGCAGATCCCCATGAGCGGGAGCGAGGGATGTGTCGGAGCATGACCCGCGATCGGGGCGACCTCGCTCGTCCTGCTCGCGCACCTTCGTCGGTGCTTGCTCGCCGCTCTCGAGACATCGAGCAACTCCAGCAGCGTCACCCGCACTTCCCTTCCCCAACCTCCAACGCCGCTCCCGTCTCCTCCCGCTCCCCACCTCGCCCTCGCCGCTCGCCGCCATGTTCGGCCCAGCACTCACATCCGCCGTCTCCAAGGCGCGCGCGTCTGCCGAGGAGACTCGCGAGACGCTCGCGAAGGAGCTGCACACCGCAGAGCGCATGCGGGACGAGGCGGAGAACCTCGACCCAGAGCAGGCCGAGGAGGTCATTGAGGACGAGTACCGCCCATTGATGGCGGACGAGTCCGAGGAGGACGGCGACGATGGCCACTCGGATGCAGCGCCTCGGCGCCGACGGGATCAGGGTGAGGATGGCGAGACCAAGGTCCGGAAACTCGAGGTCTGGCTCGCGCAGGGCATCTTCTTCGTGCGTTCTCTCCCTCTCATCCCTTCGAGCCGGACTAACGCCCCTTCTGCAGGTCCTCGGAGCATGCATCTTGCTCAGCTGGAACACGACCATCGTCGCCGGGTCGTACTATGGCGCACGCCTCGCCGGCTCGCCGTTCGAGACGAGCTTCGCCAGCTTCAACGCCCTTACCTTCACGACCGCCAATCTCGTCTTTCTCGCACACGCGAATGCAACTCAGGGCACGGTGCGTTCTCGGGAAAGGCGTGTCGAGGCGCTGCAGATGAGCCTTGACCTGACAACCCGCACCCTCGCAGGCCAACCTCTCGCGCCGCATCAGCCTGAGCATCCTCGTCCTCGCCGCCAACCTCGCCCTCTTCATTATCTCGACCGTCGTCAAGGACATCCCGGCGGGGCTCTTCTTCGCCTTCCTCATCACCTCGTCGATCGTCCTCGCGGCGTCCGCCTCGTACCTCCAGAACGCCGTCGTCGCCCTCTCTGCCAGCTTCGGCCCGTCGTACCTGAACCAGATCCTGTCCGGTCAGGGCGCCATCGGGTTCGCGGTCGCGATGATCCAGTTCATTGCGGCGTACGGCGCCGTCAAGGCCGCCTCGAAGACCCCGACGAGCGGGTTCGTCGTCCAGGACAACTCGACCATCCTGTCCCTCGACAACCCCCTCCGCCTCGCCGCGCGCGCCGCCGTCCCTCCAGAACCCGTTCGACAGACCGCCTTCTCCTTCTTCCTCGCCGTCGGCATCTTTGCCGCCGTCTCGTTCGTCTGCTACATCGTTCTTGTCCGCCTCCCGCTTTATCGCCTCGTCGTCCGCGCCTCTTTTGACGCCGACGCGACCGCAAGCAAGGACGATTCGTCCTCCTCGGGCGTGTCGATGCGCGCCGTCGAGCGCAAGGTCCGCCACCTCGGCATCGCCATGTTCCTCGTCTTCGGCGTCACGCTCGCCGTCTTCCCGTCCATCACGTCGACCATCATCTCGGTCAAGAGCGGCGACCCGGATGCGCGTCTCCTCCAGCGCCCCGAGCTGTTCGTCCCGCTCGGGTTCGCGGTTTTCGCGGGCGGCGACTGGCTCGGGCGGCTGATGCCGCAGTGGGAGCGGCTCGCGTGGACGAACTGGAAGGTGCTGATGACGTGCAGTGTCGCAAGGGTGGTCTTCGTGGTGCGTCTTCGACTACTCAAGCTTCAAGCACCCTGGACTGACGGTTCACGTTCCCCGCTCGCGCAGCCGCTCTTCCTCATGTGCAACCAGACCGCAGGCGGCGACGGGCGCGCCCTTATCCACTCCGACCTCGGTACGTCCCGCTCTTTCCTCCTGCGCAGCTCGTCACTCACGTTGCCCGCCGCGCAGCCTTCTTCGCCATCATGCTTGTCTTCGCCGTCTCGAACGGGTACTTCTCGACGCTAATCATGCTGGCGAGCGTGGTCGAGCCGTCGCTCGAGCCGGACGAGATTGAGGTGCATCTGCTTCCCCCCGCGAACTCCCTTTCCTCCCGAACTCACGCTCTCTCGCCTGCAGGTCGCCGCGACCTGCCTCGCCTTCTACCTCACGGCGGGACTCGCCGTCGGCTCGTTCCTCTCGTTCGGCGTGCGCGGGGCCATCTGCCACTGCAACCCGTTCGTCTGAGCGGCGGTCCATCCTGTTCGCGCAGATCCACTTATGACCGCTTATCGCCTCAGTCATAGACACCTTGTACGCCTATCCCTCGTGTAAACGAATGTTCAACGCACGTCCTCGAGCATCGCAGGCTCGTGCGCAACCTCAGGAGGTCGACGCCGCCCGCGGACCCTCCGGCTCGCCACCTCTCCTTCTCTGCCTCTGCTTCTCTCTCGCTCTCCTGCGCTTCGGCTGCTCGATGCTCCCGCAGGCTGTATGGCCACGGATACAGACTCGTCCTCCTCCAGCAGCAGCGGCAGCAGCGGCGGCGACGGCCGGTGGCGACTGCGGCGGGACTCAACTTCGTCTGCCTCGAGTGCTTCATCCAGCGCGAGCGGGACCGAGACGGGCGACGAGGGGGAGGAGGAGCAGGTGCGCCCTTCCTCTCACTCCGACTGGCGGTTCTCTGACTTCGCCCCATCGCGCAGCCCGCCTCCTCCGGCGTCTCCCCCCTGGCGTGCATCCTGCTCGTGCTCATCCTCGCCGTCGCAGGAGGGCTCCTCGTCTTCTTCCTCGAGCGGGAGAACCTGCCAGCGGCGACTGGCATCGGCGGAGGAGGAGAAGGAGGAGGGACCGTAGGGACTGCGGAGACGGGCTTGTCTCGTAGGCCCTACTTTTCCCGCTTCTGCATGGTGGACGCTGACGTCGATCGCGCAGGCGCGACGAAATCGACCGCCGCAGAGACGAGCAACGCCGTTACAGGCGCGCCTGCCGCGACCCCTATCGCGACCGACTTCCTCGACTCGCTCGCGTCCTCCTTCTCCCTGACGCCCGCCGCGCTCTCCACACTCGCGATGCCCAGCTCCGCGATTCCCTCCGCTTCCGCCGCGAACTCGTACATACAGGACAGCTGGTCGCGCATCAAGGGCTCGGGCGAGACGCTCTCGTTCGTCGAGGACCCGCTCGACAGCGATGGCGGGGTTGTGCTCGAGGTGGACTATCCCAAGGGGAGCTACACCGGCTCGAGCGACAATGCCGGCGTCGGGAACATGCAGATGGCGGTGTTTGGCGAGGGGAGGCAGCGCGCGATGGTCAGCTACGAGGTGCGTCCGCTTCTTCTCCTCTACCGATCCACGCGTACTGACGAGATGTGTGCAGGTCGGCTTCAACGAGGGCTTCGACTTCGTCAAGGGCGGCAAGCTTCCCGGCCTGTTCGGCGGCGACGCGGGCGCGGGCTGTACCGGCGGGCGGGGGAGCGAGAGCTGCTTCTCTTTGAGGCGTCCGTCGCGCGCTTCACCCTCGATCTACGCGGAACCGACTGATCGCGAGACCGCCCGCAGTGATGTGGCGGGAGAACGGCGCCGGCGAAGGTACGCTTGACGCACGCCTTCCGTCAGTCGCGTTGGGTGGGTCCTCACCAGCTCCCTCTCGCAGTCTACGCCTACATCCCGACGTACGACGGGCAGTGCACCGAGGGCGTGAGCGCATCTAGCATATCGTGCCACACCAATGACGGCGGCAAGTCCTGGTTTCTTCGCGTGCTGCGGTCGCTTTCTCCGTACTCGATACACTCCGTCCTCGAGCTCACCCTCATACCGCCTTGCCCCTTTGCAGTCAGCATCAACCGCGGCAGCTTCACTTTCGAAGCGGGCAGGTGCGCCGCTCCGCTCATCCCCTCCAGCTTCGCGAGCTGCCCTTGTCCGCTCGTTGACTGACCCGCGAGTTCGTACGCAGCTGGAACACCGTCACGGAGGTCGCCATCCTCAATTCCGACCCGAGCCCTGATGGCGAGGCGAACGGCGTTCTCGCGCTCTACGCCGGCGAGACGCGCGCGATCTACCTCGAGAACGTCGTGTTCCGGACGAACGCCTCCGTCGTGCTCAATGCGTTCATCTTCTCCAGTGCGTGATGTACTCGCCCCTCTCTCATGCGAGGCGGGACTGACGAGCGCACCCTCCCTTCCTCCCACCACTCCTCCTCCTCTTTCGTGCTCATCGCGTCACCCCCCTCCTCTGCTCGACGACTCGCAGCCTTCTTCGGCGGCAGCACCGAAAGCTACGCCGCTACCGCCGACTGCTCGACGTACTACCGGAATGTGCGTTTCTGGGAGGGCGACGACGCTAGTACCGTCACGGGCGAGACGGTGCAGGCTGGTATCGGCGAGTAAAGGGGGTGTCGAGGACGTTATGTAGCATCGTCTCCTGCATTCAGGCTGTATTTCAAGGGCTGGCAGCGTCACCTTGCGATACTCCCACGTCCCCGTACAGCAGAGTTCCACTGCCCTCGGCCAAGCTCTGTCGCTCCCGCTCCCGCTCCTGAAGCTCGCTCTCCCGCCACCAGCTCCTGCACGAACGCCCTTGCCCCGCGGCCCGAAGCTCACGGACAGGAGATCAGGCTCATCTCGGCACCTCGAGCGGAGTCCGCTCAAGCGTCCCTCCCGCGTGTTTGCGCCCGCCTGCTACTCTCTCTCGCTCTCTAATCGCTTCACCGACGCACGCAACCCATGCTGGTGCGCCCCCAGAACCCGCACCTCGTCCCCCGCGTTCGACCTTCTCAAACGCAACTTTCCCTCGCAGCCTCCTTCAACCGGCTCGTCCCTCGTCTCCCGCGCGTTTTCCAACAGCTGGAACGGCAGTACGAGGTGGATCGTCGTCGGGCTGGCCGTCGGACTGTCCATGCTGGCAGCGAGCGCAACGCTCGTCTGGTGGTTCAGGTTCAGGCGACCGAAAAGCACGCGTTCTCGCTCCGCACCTTCCAGCGGACAGCGCTGACATTCTGGTACACCCGCAGCACCCATCCTCGCCCCCCATCCCGCCTCGCCAAAGGAGGAGAAAACCCCCTGGCTCTGGCGCACACCCGTCCTCTCCGCCTTCTCCCGCTCCACTTCCACCCTCCCAACCTCCCGCTCCGTCGACGCAGCACAAGTCTCCACCGTCTCGCTGTCGACCATTGGCGCGCAGCCGCGCGAGACAGGCGCGGCGAGCAGACGGAGAAGCGTGTCGGTCTCGACGTTCTCGACGGTGGACTTCGGGTCGGGGGGACGGGCGCCACCCGCATACAGCGTTGTGGTGAGGTAGAGGGGCAGAGGCGTAGTATATGGAGGGGCTGCTGGAACAGCACTCGAGGTCGACCTTCCCAGCTCGTCGTTGCAAGGTTATCTCGCTGACAGCCCGTACGCACGTATGTGAGAACGGAAAGCACTGATACACCGATTAGGCACGTCTACGGATGAACGGAAGGCACGTCTATAACCCAGATATCTCCCTCGTCGCGTTTTTATACCCTCCCCCTCGTCCCCTCTGCGGCCCTCGATGGCCCCTCAGGTCAGACGGACCCCGCGTCGCCGCCTCTCCGCCTCGAGCCACTCAGGCCACCGCAAACTAGGTCCCGCCATCCTCGAACCCGCTGTCGAACGTCCCCTGGCGCTGGATCGGAGTCGACGCGAGGTAGTCCGGCCCCATCCCCGTGCACGAGGGGGACTTGTCCTCGCGCCCTATGCCGAGGTTGCGAGCCTCGAACGAGGGCGGGTCGAGGATGCCGGCGCGCTGCAAGGGAGGGAGCGAGTCAGGCAAGAGTACAGCAAGCGGGAGGGGGAGGACGCACCTGCAGCAGGACGCCGTCACGGTCGAGACACTCCTTGAGGGTCATGTTGCAGGCGCAGCGCGACTGAAGAGGGCGGACGACGGTCTTGGCGGGCGCATCGACGCAGTAGGCGGGGAGGTAGAACGAGTCGACGAGGCAGCAGCTGCGAGAGGGGAGGCAGGGTCAGCACGAAGAGAGGAAGAAGTTCCGCGAGCGAGGCGAAGTGATGCTTGCGGAGAGCATTTCGAGGTGACAGAAGACCGAGGGGGAGGGGCGACGAGAACGGGGAAAAGGCGCGAGGGAAGAGCGTGGAGAGACGGGACGAACCAGCTCGTGATGGTGACAGGCTTGCCAATCGTGAGCACCATGTCCTCGTCATCGCCGTCCTTCTTGTACCTGACCTCGACGCTCATCTTGTGCGCCACGCGGATCCGCGTCTTCGGGCTCCCCTCGAGCGTCGACGGCCGGACATGGTCGTCGTCCGGCACGCGGCAGATCCGCGAATGGTGGAACTCCTGCCCGGCAGCGAGGCGCGCGAGGGGCGTTGGGTCGGGAACGGCGACGTCTGGGTGCGGCTTGCAGCAATCCGAGACGGGGCGGAAGGACGGCTCGGGTGCGGGAGGGTTCGTTTGCGCGGGGATGAGGGGGGCTGTGGCGAGTGAGTCGGGCGAAGAAGAGAGAATCGAGGCGACGGGAGGGCCGGGAGCGACGGTGCAGGTGGCGGGGTTGTGGATGGGCACGACGAGGGACGGGCTCGCGGTCTGGTCCACCTTGGTGAGGGCGTAGTTTCGCGGTTTCGGACGCGCGACCGAGCCGTCGGTGTAGCCAATCTCGAAGGTCTGGGTGATTGTGCCGGTGACGGAGACGATGGTGATGGGCTGCGGCGGGCCGAGGAGGGAGAGCCGGACGTTGCACAGCGCGGCGACGGTGAGGTGCGGCGAGGAGATGCCGACGCCGACGGGCTGTAAGGGAGGAGTCAGCGTAATGCAGGGTGAGATGCAGCGGCGGCAACGCACGCCAAGCTCTGGCGAAAAGTGCTGGAAGGAAAGGTCGGTGGGGAAGGGAATCTCGCCCGGCGGTGACGGGTTGGCAGCGATCCAGAGCGCGACGGGGGCCGACGCAATAGAGCTGCTGAGCATGCCCTCAAAGTCGACCATGGCCTTGACTGCGATGTGCGATGGGGTCAGCGCAAGGGTTGACCTGGCAGGGCGGATCTCCACGCACCGTAATAGCGGCAGCGCCCGTACGTGCTGCGCTGCGAGGAAGGCGTAGACGAGGGGATGATGAAGGCAAAGTTGAAGCTGCAGGCGTTGGGGCGTGAGTGAGAGCGGGAAGGGAGGTGAACGAGGAAGACGCACGCGTGGTTGCCCGCCTCAAACACCTCGCCCTTCAAGTCGTGCTCAAGGACCTTGTGCAGGACGGTCGACGTCTCATACTGCCAGCCTTGGCCGCCGCAAGCGTCGCAGAGACCCTCGAGAATGACCTTGACTCGGTGGATTGCCTTGCGGGAGGGCAGGGTGATGAGCGCCGTTCCACGAAGGACGGGATCCTGCGTCTGCGCCGAGCGTCACGAATCAGTGCGGGCTCGACGGAAGTAGGGAGAGAGGGAGATCGTACCGGGAAGCCCGTGTCGACGGGATGAACGTAGATTTGGTCCTCGCTGAGCGTGACCTTGACGGTGGGCGACGAGAACAGCGACGAGAGCATGCTGAACGTGTGTGTAGCTGGTAGAGAGTCGCGAGGCAGGTGCAGGGAAGGAGGCGGACTCGACGGGATGGAAGTGGGGCCGACGCGGGACGCAATGCGCTGACCAGCGCGGGATGAGGTGAGCAGAAGAGAGGGGTCGACGGC
The DNA here is from genome assembly GCA_019926025.1 of Rhodotorula kratochvilovae. NCBI lineage: Eukaryota > Fungi > Basidiomycota > Microbotryomycetes > Sporidiobolales > Sporidiobolaceae > Rhodotorula > Rhodotorula kratochvilovae. The sequence goes on from JAHSUG010000018.1 coordinate 10,393, forward strand.
GTCGTCGCCGACGCCAGCACGCGGTCCACGTCGTCAATCCAGCGCTGCGAGCCAGTCAACGACGCAGAACGTTCACGAAAGGGCGGGGATGCGATCCCGGACTCTGAAGCGAGTCAAGGCGTTGAGCGCGATTGAGCGCGCCGCGTAAGCAATGGGCGGGGCCCGCGACGAGATCGCACGCTCGGACGAGATCCGGTGCATGCAGCGTGCTCGCCCATCGAGGAGCAAGCAGCTGTCCGTCCGTCCTCGCACCCTCCTCCTTGCGAAGGGGGGAACGCGCACGTCGCGACGAAGAGGGTACACGCCCGGGATCTCGACGGGCTGGAGCGCGCTCGAATCTTCTCGCAGGAGTGCACTGCAGGCACGCAGCGAGCCTTTCGGCCGAGCGGGTCCCATTGTGGATCCGGCGGAGCGTGGACGTCCGCTCGAACGGAAGTGGGAAGCCCTGCCTCTCGGGGCAGCATCGCATGCAGCGAGAGGATCGTCCACGGTAGATGGGTGTGGATGCGCGGCTGCCGGCGGATCGGGGAGTCAAGGGCGGAAGGTCACCGCCGGAGGGCGGAAGATGAGGAGGAGAGGGTCGTCAATTCTCGCGCGTTGCCTGCAGTGTAGCCTCGAAGCTGTCCCTGCGATCCTCTGGAGCGATCTGCAGGTCGCACGCGTTCCCCGAGCGAGAGTGACCCGACCTCGACTGGTGAGCTCGAGGAGGAAGAAGTCGGCGGAGGTCGACTCCACCCCGCCCCGCTCGTCCCCGCTAGACAGAATGCACGCCCGCCTCGTACAGTCGACTCGCGTCGCCGCACGCGCTGCCACCGGCGCTGCCCGCCTCCGCGCCTTCGTTGCCGCGCCCCTCCCCTCCTCGTCGCCCTTCGCGTGCGTCTCCCTCTCCCGCTGCATGTGGACACTCTAGGCGGGTCTCGGCGGTGCGAGGTGGCATACAAGCTGCAGATGAGCTGCCTGGGCACTTCCACGGAGGGGGTCCGACGATGCCAGCCGGGTTTCCCCTCGGAACTGATGAGGCGCGTGCATCGGCGAGCGCGGCGTACTGGGCGTCGTAAACGCGCTGGGGCGCTCAGAAGCACAGTGCAGGGCGGACGCACCCTTGCCCAGACAAAAGAACGTCTTCGCCACAGTTGAGCTGACCTCCTACCGCACCCTCCATCGCAGCTCCACCTCCCGCCTCTTCCGCTCGACCGCCTTCGTCCGCGAGGAGCCCAAGCAGTCGCCTGCACCGATCGACCAGCAGACTGCGACCGAGCTCCCGACTGAGGAGATCCCCGCCGTCTCGTCCTCGCTCGACGCGACCAAGGCGGCGGAGGAGACTTCCGCCGCCGAGCCTGCCGTCGAGGCGACGCAGGCTCCCGCCGCTACCGAGTCCGCCGAGGCTGTCGCCGAGACCGAGGGCGCGGCGGAGACCGCTGCTGAGGAGGTCGACCCCGAGGCGGCGCGTCTCGCTGAGCAGGCGGAGAAGGACAAGATCGCGCGCACCGTCTTCATCGGTGGCCTGAGCTGGAACGTCGACAACGAGTGGCTCGAGGACGAGCTCCTCAAGGCGCTCGACGTGACTGAGGGCGTCAACCAGGTTCGCATCGCGCGCGACGCCATGGGTCGCTCGAAGGGGTGCGTTGCTGCACTGCTCCTCGTCCAGAACAAGCCCAGCTGACCCACACACTTTACTCTCGCGCAGCTTCGCGTTCGTCGAGCTCAGCAACGCCGAGTTCGCGCAGCAGCTCTGCACTGCGCAGCCGCCGACCATTGACGGCCGCCAGACGCAGATCCAGCTCTCGACGTCCTCTGCGCGGGCGCCGCGCCCGCCGCGCACCGCGGGCACCCAGGGCGTGCGGAACGCCGCGCCGCGGAACGCCGCGAACCCGACCATCTGGGTCGGGAACCTCCCTTGGTCGGCGGACGAGCTCGCGGTTGAGGGCGCGTTCGGGCGCTACGGGCCGATCCGCCGCGTCTCGCTCCCCAAGGACGTCGAGACGGGCCGCAGCCGCGGCGTCGCGTTCGTCGAGTTCGAGACGGTCGACGCCGCGAACCGCGCGATGAACGCCTCGAAGGAGCGCGGCATCAGCATCGAGAACCGCTCCGTCCGCCTGGACTTCGCCGCGGCGCCGAGGTCGGGCAAGCCCGGCAGGCGCGAGCGTTCGAACAGCTCGGCGGGCGGGCGCTTCTAGGCGGCGAGTGAAGGGGCCTGTATCTGTACTATCGACTCGAAACTCGCATTTCCCGCTCACTCGCATTTCCCGCTCACTCGCTCGCTCGCTCGCTCGCTCGCTGCAGGCCGTGGAGAGTTCCCGAAAGCGTCCGCATCGTTCCAAGCGCACTGCGCCGACTATCCAAAGAGGGGTAGAGGAGCACAGCTCGTCAAGAAGGGGGGGTTCCGCCGGGGAAGACAAGGCCAGACCGCGCCACAGGCTGCGAGTCTCTTCGCGGCTAGCGCGGGATGAGAGGAAGGGGAAGGGGGAGTCGTCGTAAGGTCGTCGTGATGCGATGGGGGTCGTAAAGGGGGAGAGGGAGAAAACCGAACGTCCGCAGAGTCGAGAGAAGGAGTCGAGTGGGAGTGCGCCTAAGCGCGCTGAGCGAGCGTCGCGCGCTTGCTCGAGTGGTCGCGCCGGACCTGCGCGAAGCCCTGCGGCTGCGGCGCGGCGGGAGCAGCAGGCGCGGCCACGACGGACTCGCCGTCGGCGCCGAGGTCCTTGCGCTGGATGTTGGACGCCCACGCCTCGAAGGCGGGGAGGGCGCGCTTCGAGAGGCGCGCGAGCGAGGGGATCGGCGCGTCGACGGCGTCAGCGGCGGGCTTCGCGGCCTCGTCCTTCGGCGCGATGACGGTCAGGTTGATCGTCGAGTTCTTGACGCCCGTCGAGCCCGTCGAGGCGGTAGAGGAGGAGGAGGTGTCGACGACAGCAGAGTGCGAGCCGGTCGTCGTGGAGGACTCGTCGGAAGAGCTGAGCGACGACGAGTCGACGACGATCGAGTGGTGGCCGGTCGACTTGTTCAGCGCGCGCGGCGGGAGAATGTTGACGTGCACGGTCGAGTCCTCGATGCCGCCCGCCGCGCCGTCGTCGCCGGAAGAGGACGAGACGTCGACGATGACCGAGTGGTCGCCAAGGTCGACCTTGCGGCGGGCCTTGCGCACCTTGGCCGCGCCCGTCTGGTGCAAGTTGATGTTCACTGTCGAGTTGTGGATACCGCCAACGCCGCCGGCGCCCGAAGACGACGCGTCGATGTGGATGTTGTGGTGCTGTGCGGCGGCCGGCTTGGCGCGCGTCGCCTGGGCACGCTTGTCAACCTTGCCGTAGGTGACGGCGCGCTTCTTCGAGCCGATAACCTGTGAGCGGGGTGTCGTCAGCTTTGTTGGCGGGAGATGAAGCGAGAGGACGACGACGCACGGTCAGGTTGATGGTCGAGTTGTTCACGCCGGATGCGGGTGCCGGTGCGCGCTTCTTGCGGTCGGTAGTACTGCGAGATCGTTGGTCGTCAGCTAGGAGAACAAGATAGCGGGAAGGAGGAGCTGAACGCACAGGTTGATGTTGATATCGCTGCCGGCGATGGCCGCGGCGAGCTCGGCGGGGAGGACGGAGCTCGAGATGGAGTGGGTGGTCGACGTGCCGTTCGCGAGCGACTTGTGCGAGATGTTGATGTCGCGCAAGGCGTGCGAGTGTGCGCCTGTCGGGAGGGCCTGGACGAGGTGGGCGGCCGAGAGGAGGGAGAGGAGGAGGACGAGGGAGGGAGGGAGCTGCATGGCTGCTGAAGATCGCGAGGGGTCGAGGTAGAAGGAGTGTGAGGGGGCGAGCAGAGAATTTGAAGCGAGTCGAGGAGGAGCAGATGGAGAGAAGGGAGAGAGAGGAAGCGAAGCGAGAGCGCGAGCTTATAAAGGCGCGGGCCAAGCCAGTCAGCCATCTGCAGCGTCCCGCAGACAGTCCACACGAGGCAGAGAAGGCGAGCGTGGTGGAAGAGGGAGAGAAGGCGAGCGGGCGACGTTCGGGCGAGATGGCGCGCCGGTTCCCCCTCTCGGCTCGCCCCTTCTCCCGCTCCCCCTCGTCTCGCTGCTGCTTCTGGCTCGGCTTCGCCGGGCTGCGTATGCTTGACCGGGTGGTATGGACCCGCATGAGCTGTGAGGGCAGAACGCGCAGCGATGGGGAGAGCGCAGCATCCGGCGACGACGGCATGTTGAGTGATCGGGGGCGGGATGGCGGGCGCGGCGCCTGCGCGGCGAGAGGGCTGCGCCTTGACCTTGCTGCAGCCCCTCGCCATCTCTCTGTCCTCGTCCGCTTGGCTGTGCCAGCTCCCCCGCCCCCTCCCACTCTCGCTCCGCTCCCCGAGGCCGGTTCCTCTCTCCCTCCTTCTCTCCACTCCCCCCGCTTCTCGCTCGCTGCACCCCTCCCCCTCGCACTGGTTGCGACCCCCTCCGTCTTCGTCGACACCGCACTAGCACTCTCCTCGACTGCTCCCTCGACCTCGACTCCCTCCCGCCAGCGCTAGTCGCCAGCTCACCCACCTTCGCTCGACTCTCCGCCAGCGCAGCTAGCCTGTCGCTCTCACCTCCCACACTCCCACACCAACAGCGCACCCCCCTTCCCCCCCAGCACAGGATGTTCTTCTCCACCACCTCCACCACCGCGAGCCGGCCCGCGACGATCCTCCCCTTTGCCCTCCTCGTCGCCCTCCTCGCCCTCGTCCACTCGGCCGCCGCCCTCCCGACCATCCGCAGTGCACCCGCCGCATCCCCCTTCGAGCCCCTCTTCCGCCGCGCGTCGCCGCAGGTCGGCCCCGCTCGTTCGCTCGAGCGCCTTCGTCTCCGCCGGTCGCTCAACGAGGTCTTCCACGGCCGCCGCAACGCCGAGGTCGTCGACATGAAGCGCGACCTGCCCGGACCCATCGGTGCCGTTGTTGAGGAGCGCGCGGCACCCGTCGCCAACCCCAAGGCGAAGCGGTCTCTCGAGCGCCGCGCTCTTGGTCTTCCCGCCATTGTCCCGAACCCCAAGACCAAGCGCTCGAGCATGACCACCGTCGTCGAGCGCGACGACATCGCAGTCCCGAACCCGAAGACCCGCCGCGCCGCCATTCCTTCGTCGCCCGTCAACCTTCGCCGTCGCAGCGCCGGCCTCCCCGCCGTCGTCTCGAACCCGAAGAAGCGCTCGCTCGACCTCCAGAAGCGCGCCGTCATCGAGGCGTCGATCTCGGTCTCGCCGTCCAAGGTCGCCAGGCGGTCCCTTTGGGAGACGGTCAAGCGCGCGCTCGCCGGCTCCTCGCAGGACGCCTCTCTCGACCTCGCGCGCCGGGCCACCGACTCGACCTTCTCCAACACGCCGGCGCGCATCGGCACCGTCAAGGTCGTTCCGAACCCTAAGGCGCCCTCGTTCTCCGGCGGCGGCGGTTCGTCCTCGTCGAGCGTCGCCTCTTCCACTGCCTCGTCCTCGACCGCGACCACTACCACCCGCGCGACCACGACTGCGCAGGCGACGACCACCTCGCGCGCCACGAGCTCGGCTGCCTCGTCGAGCCGCACGACCACGACTTCGGCTGCACCGACCGCGACGGGCTGGCCGACGAGCGGCAGCTTCATCGCCGGTGGCTACTACCCTTACTGGGTTGAGGACATCATGCCGCCCGAGGCGCTCAACTACAAGATGTTCGACCTGATCAACTATGGTGCGTCGCGCTTCTCCTCGCTCTCTCTTCTTTCCAAGCTGACCCTCTTCCGCCCGCCCGCAGCCTTCGCGCTCCCGACCTCGGACTACCTCGTCGAGATCCCGTCGTACGCGACCGGTAACCTCAAGCGCACCGTCAAGTACGCCCACGGCAACAACACCAAGGTCAACATCGCCGTCGGTGGCTGGTCCGACTCGGTCTACTTCTCGGGCGCTGTGGCCTCCGCGTCGCGCCGCACCAAGTTTGTCCAGTCGATTGTCAAGATTGTTAACGACTACAACCTGGACGGCGTCGACGTCGACTGGTGCGTCCTGCTTCGCCCCCTCTCGCCCGCTTGACCCGGAGCTGACTTTTCCGCGCCCGCTCACAGGGAGTACCCCGGCACCTCTGGCGCGCCCGGCAACCAGATCTCGAGTTCCGACACGGCCAACCTCCTCAAGTTCCTCAAGGAGCTTCGCGAGGCGCTCCCGACTAAGTTCCTCTCGACCTGCACGACACACCAGGCCTATATCGGCGCCGACGGCAGCCCGCTCACCGACGTGAGCGCGTTCGCGAGCGTTCTCGACCACATCCTCGTCATGAACTACGACGTCTGGGGTGGTGCGTCCTCCCCCTCTGCCCCTCCTCTCCTGCTCGCTCACTGACGATCCTCGCGTTCACAGCCTCGTCCACGCCCGGCCCGAACGCTCCCCTTCGCGACGACTGCTCGGGCAGCCTGCAGCCGAACGCCAACATGCAGTCGGCGATCAACTTGTGGACGAAGGCGGGAATGCCCGCGAGCAAGATCCTGATGGGCATTCCGGCGTACGGCTACGTCTCGTCGTCGTCAGCCAAGACGCTCATCCACAAGCGCGACACGGTCCCGACGACGGGCCTCTCGAACCGCCACCTCGCCAATATGCGCCGCGAGGAGCGCTACATGTCCGAGGGCCACCGGTGGTACCTCGACGGGCAGGCCAAGGCCGAGGCGCGCCGCCGCACCCGCCGCGCCGCGAAGCGCTCCGAGCGCCAGCGCGAGACGGCGTCCCTCGCCAAGCGCGGCAGCGTCATCGTCTGCCCGAACAACCACTCGGGCAAGCCGTGCGAGGGCATCACCGACCAGAACATCGCCGACATCAACTGGAACCCGCTCGCCGGCGGCACCAACGGCGGCGGCAACGGCAACTCGACCGGCGGCGGCGACGGCGTCTTCGTCCCGGGGACGGGCCCGGGCAAGGTCGGTACGGGCAACCTCAGCGGCCTCGAGGGGAACCAGATCCAGTTCGCCGACTTGATCAACTACGGCGTCCTCGTCAAGGACTCGACGACGCTCGAGTGGGTCGGCACGAACGGCTACACGCGCAAGTGGGACACGTGCTCGTCTACGGTGCGCCGCGTCTCCCCCTTCTTCCGCTCTTCCTCGAGCAATAGCTGATTTCTTCCCGCCCGCTCGCAGCCTTACCTCTACGACACGTCGCGCAAGGTGGTCATCACGTACGACGACCCGCACTCGCTCGGGCTGAAGGGCCAGCTCGCGGCGAGCAACGGGATCGGCGGCATGCTCATGGTGCGCCTTCCTCTCCCTCCTCTCCCCTAGTTCCGCGGATCGCTGACACACCTCTGCCCTCGCAGTGGGACCTCTCGGGCGACACGAGCGACTTCCAGCTCACGCAGTCGTACCGGTCGTCAATGGGCCTCGCCCCGCTAGGCGTCTGAGACGCCTGGCTGCCGCGCTTCCTGGCGAAGCGCGCGCGCGTGCGGTCTCGCTAGTCGAGACCGCCGCTTTCTCCCGCGGAGGAGGAGACGCTGGTGCGGCCTCCACACCCCCTCCCCTCCCCCTGTTCATAGCGCAGCTGGTCTCCGTTGTTCTCCCCTATCGTTATTCTCGCATCCATCGCATCTGGTTTAGTTCCCTTGGGTAGATCTCTCCTCTCTTCTTACGACACGGCGCCGTGCGCCCTCTCTCGTACCGTGGTCGGCGGTCCTCGATGGACGCGGCCTTGCAACGTTCACGCGCGGGGAGGTCCCGAGCGGAGCTTGCTCGCCGGGACGCTCCCCTGTTTCCTGCACCTTTGCGCGCTCGTGTTCGTTGCCTGCGTGAGCACAAGCGAGACAAGCGATTGAGCTTGACGCAGTCGGCGGGGCAGTCGAGAGGGGAATCGCCTGAGCTCGTCCTTCTCCGCCGCGCCGAAGCTCGCCCCGCCTGAGCTCGCCTCGCCGCCTCTCCTCTCCCTCTCACCCCACCACCCCCGTCACTCGTGAGTCTCCTGCTCTGCCTTGCATCCGCTCGAGCGCCTGCTAACCTCCTCCCGCTCCCTCCCCCCGTCCCTCCCACCTCGCCGCCTCTCCTCCCCACCCCGCTTCTCATCCACTTCTCCCCTCTCCACCTCTCCTCGCCTCTGCGCCCGCCTGTTCTCCTCCATCCGCAGTCTTACCCTCTTCATCATGGGCAAGTCGACCACCACCAAGCCGAGCAAGGACTCGAAGAAGATCAAGTCTTCCACCTCGGCGGCTGCCACCGGCACCCCCGTCAAGGCCGACAAGAAGTCCGACAAGAAGGCAGCGAAGGAGGCTGCCAAGAAGCAGAAGGAGGAGGAGGAGCGCAAGGCCCGCGAGGAGGCCGAGCGCAAGAAGCAGGAGGAGGAGGCCGCCGCAGCCAAGGCGGCGGCCGAGTCCTCCTCGGACGACTCGTCCGACGACTCGTCGGACGACGAGGAGACCCCCAAGGCGAACGGCGCCGCGAAGAAGGACGACTCGTCGAGCGACTCGGACTCGAGCGACTCGGACAGCGATGCTGAGGTGCGCCCTGCTCCTTCCGCCCGCTCCCCGTACATTCGCTCACGGTCAATACCCTCTTCTACAGCCTGCGAAGGTCGCCAAGACCGTTGCCGCCAAGGCTTCGGACGTCGTCACCAAGGCGGTCGCGAACGGCAAGGAGGTCGTCGGCAAGGCTGCCGCGGCCGTCGCTGAGGCCGCTGGCTCCGACTCGTCCGACTCGGACAGCTCGGACGACGAGGAGGACAAGCCCGCCGCGAAGAAGGACGACTCGTCGGACTCGGACGTGCGTTGCGCTCTCCCGTCATTTCCAACGTGTCAAGCTGACCCTCCCTTCCCTCTGCAGTCTTCGGACGACTCGTCGGACGACGAAGACGAGAAGATGACCGACGACGCGCCCGCACCCTCGAAGAAGCGCGCCGCCGAGACCTCGGAGGCGCCGGCGAAGAAGGCCAAGGTCGAGGTTGAGCAGGAGGGCGAGCCCGAGTCGACGACCGTCTTCGTCGGCCAGCTCTCGTGGAACGTCGACAACGACTGGCTCCAGAGCGAGTTCGCCGAGTGCGGCGAGGTCGTCTCGGCGCGCGTCGTCACCGACCGCGAGTCGGGCCGCTCGCGCGGCTTCGGCTACGTCGAGTTCACCACCGCCGCCGCTGCCCAGAAGGCGATGGAGCTCGCCGGCAAGGAGGTCGACGGCCGCGCCATCAAGGTCGACGTCAGCACCCCGCGCGCGCCCCGCGAGGCCGCCCCGAAGAAGACGTTCAACGACCAGCTCTCGGGCCCGCCGACGACGACCCTCTTTGTCGGCAACCTTCCCTTCTCGGCCTCGGAGGACTCGGTCTGGTCCGCGTTCGCCGACTTTGGCGACGTCTCGTCCGTCCGCCTCCCGACCGACCCCGAGTCGGGCCGCCCCAAGGGCTTCGGCTACGTCGAGTTCTCGACGGTCGAGGGCTCGACCGCCGCCGTCACTGCCGGCGGCCCCGAGTCGTCGGGCGAGGGTGTCCAGATCGACGGCCGCAAGCTCCGCCTCGACTACTCGCAGCCGCGCGCCGAGCGCCAGGGCGGCGGCGGTGGCCGCGGCGGCTTCAACGACCGCGGTGGTCGCGGCGGCGGCCGTGGCGGCCGCGGTGGCTTCAACGACCGTGGCGGCCGCGGCGGCGGGCGTGGCGGCTTCAACGACCGCGGCGGCCGCGGTGGTGGGCGCGGTGGTCGCGGTCGCGGCGGTGCGGACGGTGGCTGGGGTGGCTCGAGCCGCGGCAACGCTCGCACTGGTGGTGCCGCTCCCTTCGCGGGCAAGCGTCAGACCTTACCGACTGAGGCGTCTTCCGTGACGGGGTGCACTTGAGGTCCTCTCGTCCCCTCCCTCTTCCTCTCTTCTCCCTCTCCCGCGCTTTTAGACGGTTGTACTCTCTGTGTGGTCCTACCTTTGCGACTCGTCGCACTGTAACATCAGCGTTCCGCACCCACATCTTCGTTCCGCACCCACATCTTGCGCTCCTGCCGGAGCAAGCCGAGATCTCGAGGAGACCTCCTCCAGCCGCAACAGCCTGGATCGCCAGGATAGCACGAGTCGTCTTCCCGCGCGTAGTACGGTCTCCTTCCCAGTGCAACAGCACGCTCGAACTCGGCGCGAGGAGGAGGAGTCGCAGGGTAGGTGCCACGTGTCTCCTACCCCCGCCTCATCGCCAAGTCCCTCGTGCTGGGAGTGCCGGTCGTCTACCCGCTGTGGCGTTTGCGGGTCACTCTCAGTGCCCGAAGGACGCCCTCAGCGGGCTCTGCGGCGTGTGCGACCCCGCCTCTACGCCTGCTCGCTGCTGTTCCGCCTCATCAGCTCCTCCCCCCCACTTCCTGCCGACCGCGCTTCCCTCTCCTCCTCGCACGCTTAGAATGCAGAAGGGCGGTCCATCCGACAGGCTCGGTGATATGGGGCTCGACTTGAGCCAGGCGGAGACCTCGGTGCGCCGCTCGCCACGCCTTAAGATCCCGCTGCCCCTGCCTCGCAGCCTGCAGAGCTCCGCTCACGCCCCCCGCCATGCAGATGGCCATCCCCCTCGACGCCGTCACTCCTCTCGCCAGCCCCGAGAAAGGCACTGTCATCTCGACGGCCCAGGCCATCACCTCCATCCTCAGCGCCGTCGACCAGGCCGGCTCCCCTCTCCCTGTCCTCCTGCCGCAGCTCCTCGAGCACGTCGAGACCCTCGTCGGCGCCCTCTCCAAGGCCTCCTCCGAGAGCGACACCCTCCGCCGCTCGCTCTTCCTCCTCGACAGTGCCCTCCGCCCGAAGCTCGAGGGGCGGGACCTCGCGAGCTGGAACTCGTCGTTGAGCGCGCTGGACGCCGCAGACGACGACGCCGAGAATCTCCCAGTCGCAGCGGCGAGCGCAAAGGGGAAGGAGCGAGAGGTCGCTGCTGTCCCGCGGGGCTGGCGCAGTGCGGCCGCGACGCAGCAGGGGGAGTACGAGCGGGAGCTGGCGCACGCGGCGGCCCTTGTCCGGCTACACATGCCGTGACTCTCCCTCCTCGACGTTCCTTGGGGCCCGGTGCGATGGAGCTCCTCGCTCAAGTTCGCGCAGGCGGTCACGTCGCTCGTCCGCTACTCGGCGGTCCTGAACAACAAGGACGGCTGCATCGAGCCCCGCCCGTCCGCTGCGCTCGTCGAGGAGCGCTTCTCCACCACGATCAAGGAGGCCAGCAAGAGCAGCGGTGGGTATGGAAGGAACCAGCTCGAGAAGGCTCTCCGCGACGGGCGCAAGAAAGACAAGGAGGTCGCTCTGGTGCGTCTGGTTACCCTTCTTTCGCTCCCAGATCGTGATTGACGTGTACGCTCGTGTAGGCTGCTCGCGCTGCCGTCGCCTCGACGTCCGCGCCTCGCTCGTCTCGCCCTCGCTCGATCCGCGGGTTGACCATCGCCGCTCTCGCAGTTCCGCCGCGGCGTCATCCTCCGCAACCTCCAGCTCTGCGCCCACGACCGCCCCACCCCTCGCCTTCGCTCTTCTCCCCGTCGCCGGCCCGAGCCGCGCCAGCCAACCCGCTCCTCCGGGCCCCGCTCCTCCCCCCTCCCCTCTCACGCCGCGCAAGCGCAGCGCGGCCCTCACCTTCAAGGGGCTTGTTGCACCCACGAAGCGCAAACGCCGCGCCGGCGCGAGCGCGGGCAATGAGGCTGAGAAGGAGAACGCCGAGCCCACGCCGCCCGCGGAGGATGCGGACGGCGCGGGCGCGGATGAGGCACCGCCGGCAGGCGAGGGCGAGGAGGAGGAGTCGCAAGAGGCGGGCGAGGAAGGGCGCGAGAAAGGCGCGGCGGAGACGCTCGTCGGAGCGGGGAGGGACGAGGGTCGTGAGTGCGCGAACGGCGGGAACTCCCCCTCCGCGTCGTCCGCGGGTCTTGATGACCGCGGGACGACGCCCGCCGCGTCCGCGAGGCAAGGCGCGCGCACCATCTCCCGGCGCGGTCGCCCAGGCCCAGTACGCCCTTGGAATCACGCTCCACGCGCGCCCTTCTTCCTACGGAGAGCGCGGCGCCCCATGGTTCACGGACCACGAGACGGAGGCCCGCGTGCACGGCTGGACGCCGACGTTCACGCTCAAGAACGTGCGGCGTCGCCCCGTACTCTCGAACGCGGACGCCCAGCGCGAGAAGTACGGCATCCCCGCCCGCGAAGACGAGTTCGAGCGCGCGCGTGCTCTGTCGCACGACGAGCTCGCCGAGGCGCTCGTCAATGCCCAGGACGCTGCACGCAGCACCTGCGCCGAGCTGCGCACGCTGCTGCTCGACGCGTTTGACGACAAGCGGCGCCTGCTCGCCGAGCGCTCGATCCTGCGCCAGCGCCTCTACCGCCGCGGCGTCGGCCTCCCGGCGGTTGACTTCTCTGGCGGGTACGCCGGCGAGGACGACGAGCTGGATGAGGGCGAGGAGGACGCCTGGGACCGGCTCGGCGACCCGTACGCGTACCCGTCGCCATCAAGCCCCGTCGCCTCACTCAGTGGTGTCGGCAACCTCGACTTCTTCGAGGAGCACAGCGGCGACGAGTGCGGCGCGTCGGCACGCCCGAGCGGGACGGACAAGGCGGAGCAGGCCGAGGAGGAGGACGGCGCCGGGGTGTCGAGCAGCGAGACGGGCAACAAGGCCCCGCTCGTGAGGATGAGGGCGAGCGACAAGGGGAAGGGGAAGGAGAGAATGGCGGAGGACGAGGACGAGGAGACGGAGGACGCGAGTGAGCAGGACTCGGAGGAGGAGAACGAAGACGAGGGCGAGTGGGTGCGCCTCCCCGCCCTCTACCCGCTCACTCCGTAAGCGAGGTTCACTGACGCCATTGCATTGCGCAGGAGGGCACCACGTCCGGCGCCCAGCCCTCCGCGCACCCCCGCTCGCAGCGCTCGTCCGCGACGGGCTCCTCCCGCTCGACGGGGGACGAGTCCGGCGAGGCATCGCCGCCAAACAAAGGCAGGAAGAGCGGGAAGGGCAAGGAGAGGCTGCGGGAGGAGGGCGAGGACGAGGCAGCGAGCGGGAGCGAGGGGGACGAAGAGGAGGACGAGAGCGACGCGAAGGAGGCGAAGGTTGAGCAGGTGTGCTTTCCTGCGTCCGACGGGTCGCTCTTGACACGGCGCTTGACTAACCGGTCCTCGCATTGCAGGCGCGCCGACCGCCGAAGGCTCGCCAGTCCCTTCCCCGCGCATCGCCCGACTCGCGCGCGGCGTCCCTTCGCCCGCTCCTCCCCGCGTTCCTCGCGCGTCAAGTGCCGCGCTCCCGTCCCCCAACGCCGCCCTCTCACTCGCCGCACCTTTGAACACCGTCGCCGCTACCGTCTTCGGCAGCACGGTGGCCGGCCCGCTGCAGACGCCTGATGACGTACGGTTCAACGGCCTCCTCTCCGCCTTCTTCCGCGCCTCCGACCACGCACAGGCTGTGCGAGGTCTGACGAAGAAGGGGGTGATGGCCGCCAAACAGCGGCGCTGGGAGGAGAGGGAGACGGGTGTGGCAGAGGGGGAGGAGGAGGTGGATATCGACGCCGAGCAGCTCGAGCACGCCGTCGTCCTCTTCATGGACGAGCCGAGCGAGTTGCCGCCGCCGGATCAGTGGGAGGGGCTGGAGGACGGCCTCGACGACCTCGTCGACGAGGCGGAGGACGCGCTCGATAACGCGATCGCGGCGCGCGCGGCGGACATGCGCGCTGGGGAGGCGGACGACCGTGTGCTACAGGGGTGGATTGAGGTGGAGCGAACGGCGCGGGCGCAGTTCGCGCGGCGGAGGAGCAGGGGCGGGAGGTCCTTCGCGGCGGCTTGAAGGAGGGAGGAGCTGGCGCAGTAGCGATTGCTTGTTCTTTGCATCTTGCAGGTTTGCACACGCCCGAGCTAGCTGAGCAAAGGCAACTCGCTGCTCGCCGACGTTGCCCGCCACGCCCCGAGCCGGCGCGACGGGATTTGGGCGAGGGCACCGCTTTCACGCCCATCTTGCTGCAGCAGGGGACGCGGACTCTCAAGAGAAGGTGCGCGAACTAGAATACACACAGAGGCAAGTCAAAACAACCGGAGGAGCCTAGGCAGGGGAATCTAGCGCGGAGGTAGGGCAAATGGCAGGAGGAAGGAGAGGGGAAGCGGCCAAAGTAGGGAGGGGTACGGCCTTTTCAGGACCAGAAGATCTAGTCGAGGGGCACTGCTTGTCCGGCGAGAGAGGGCGGCGGTGACGAGAGCCGCGCTGACTTCCTCGACGAAGTGACCGTGCGAGATGGGGGCCACCCGCTCTCTCGCTCGCAACTCGGCGCGTGTTGGTCAACTCCTCGTCCTAGTTTCAAGCGCAGCAGAGGAATACAAGTGTGGGAAAGGCAAAGTAAAAGCGACGGACGGGGAGGACTGCGAGAGGAAGGGGGAACTGCAAGCGGGGAGGGGAGGAGGGAGGGGAGGGTTGCGGGAAAGCGGGGACAACGGGCATGCGGATGAGGCGACGGGGAATGGAGCGGCCGGGACCAGCGGGCGGAGGGCGGACGGGCGAGGCGGCGAGCGGGTGGGGGGGGAGGCGGCGGCCTCACCTCCTCCAGCGCGTGTCTTTGTAGCCCCTCGACCTCGACGTTGACGGCTCCCTCCCCCTCCGCCTTTCCTGCGGCGCCCACTTGTCGTCGTCGAATCCCCTCGAGCTCTGCCCGCCCTGCCCCGCGTAGAGGTCGTCGCCGCCCCTCCTGTCCACCCTTCCCTCCCTCCCCTCGCCCTTCTCCTCGCGCCATCCCTCGCCGCGGCCCTCTGCGCGCGCCCGCTCGCGCTCCCTGTCGCGCTTCCTCCCGCGCTCCTTCTCCTCCTCGCGCGTGTAGTTCGGCGCGTACCTCGCCTCGCGCGAGTGGCTTCTCCTGCGCGCCGCCTGCAACGCACGCGGCTGCGGCGCCTCGGGCGTCTCCGTACCCTCGCCGCGCTGCGAGGCGGCGTCGCGCTCCGGCTGAGCGGCGTCGCGCTCCGGCTGGACGTCGCGCCCCGGCTGGGCGTCGCGCACCGTGGAGGTGCGGGGGCTTGAGGCGCGGCGCTCGCTGCTCTTCGCGCCCTCGACGCTCATGCCGTCGTTGCGCGTGCGGCGGTCGCGCTCGCTGTCCTGACCTGCGACGCCCGCGAGAGCGGAGCGCGCGGCGTATGCGGAGCGGACGCGCTCTCGCCCGGCCTTGTCCTCCCGCCTCCTCGCCGCATCCGGCGCGGTGTCGGGCTCGACCGGCCCGTCCTGACCAGGCCCGGGACCCCTGTCGCGCTGCTCAACGGGCGGCCCGCCCCCGCCGCGCGCTGCAGCATCGTCCCCATCGGCGCGGCCCGCCGTGCGGCTACGGGACGTCGTGCGCGAGCCATGGCTCCTCCGCTCCGCGCCGTCGTCGCCGCGCGCCGGCGTACGCACGCGGTCGCGCGAGCCGCGACCGTCGCTGCCGTGGGGCGGCGGCGGGACGGTCGACTGCGGGCCGAGCGCCGCAGCCTGCGGCACGATCGTCCTCGGCGCCGGAGCCGCGGGGTGCGATTGCGTCTGCGTCTGCGTTTGCGTCTCCTCGATTTCGGGCTCGGACAGGCCGATCGGGTAGCGCGCCAGTCCCCGGCGGGTGATCGCGGCGTTGCTGCTCGCGATGATCTCGCGGATCCAGTCGTTGTGCGCGCAGAGGGCGAAGAACATGTCCCGCGCGACGGCCCAGTCGAAGTTGATGTCGACGTCGACGTGCCATCCGTTACCACGCCACGAGTTGGAGAAGCTGACAAACATGCTGCGCGCGCGGGAAACGCATCGTCAGCATCTGAGCGCGGGGCAGGTGGACAGCGAGGACGCACATCTGGTCGTGAATGTCAGCTGGAAGGCCGGGCAGGTCGCAGACCTGGGTGACGACCCAGCGGACCGTCTCCGGGTCGCGAAGGTCGTCCTCCTTCGACAGCTGGAGGTTGCACAGGCGGTAGACGCGATCTATGCGAGGGTAGGTCGGGACGTGGCGGACCTCGCCGGTGTACGGGCGAGCGACGTGCCGCGTCGTCTTGATCGGCTGCGGCGAGCATGCGAGCGCGGAAGGGTCAGGCCGAGTCGACATCCAAGCGCGGGAGAAAGAGGGGAAGCAAGCCCGACGCACCCGCTCGGAGCTCTCGTGAGCATGCTCACGCGCGCGCTTGGGGATTGGCGTCGCGCGGCGCGGCGAAAGCTGAGCGGGCGAGTTGCCCCCGAGGGCGGGCGGGGACGGCACGTCGGGCCCGCGCATCTCGATCTCGCCGACGCGGTCGAAGTAGGGCTTCGCGCCTTCGATGAGCTTGTTGGTCCAGATCACCGGCGGCGGCGCGAGCTTGGACTGCAAGAAGTCGGCGCGCTTCTTCTCGCTTGCGACGACTTGGTTGATGTACTGCTGGCGAGGTGTCAGAACGGTACGCGGGACGAGATTGAAAGGCTGTGTAGCGTACCTTCGTCACCCAGCGTTCTTTGACCGGCTCAGGGAGCTTCTGGACCTCGTCGAGCTCGCCGATGACCTTCTCAAGGTGAGCCCGGAGGCCGTTCTCCTGCTTCTGCGTCCGATCGGCGGTCTGAGCCGCCTGGATCTGCGCCTGCTTGTCCTCCTCGGCCTCATCCGCCTTCTCCTTCTCGAGCGCGGCGAGCTTGCGCTCCGCCTCCTCCTTCTCCTTGCGCAGCTGCTCGACCTCCGACTCCGGCCCGATCGCTGCACCGCGCGCCGCCTCCGCGCCGCTCGTACTCTCCGTTCCCGCCGTGCCGCTCGCGCTCGGCGCGTACGACGGATAGCTGGGCGGGGACGGGCGAGATGCCCCGTCCGCCGTCGAACCGGCCGAGGTGAGTTGCGGCTTGGGCGGGAAGCGAAGGTCCGTCGCGTAGAGGTTGTTGATGCAGGCGTGGTACTTGGGCCCGGCGAGCGGATGGCTGGGTGCGAGCGGGTAGGGGAGGATGGAGGGCGAATCGGCGACCTTCGCAAGTCGGGGCGAGCGGAGGTCAGCGTCGATTCGTGGACGCTGCGAGCGGGACGTACCGAAGGCGAAAGAATGGAGCCGTCGAGCGGGTAGGGCGGCTTCCTGCCGCGGACGGTGTTGACGGCGCCAGCCATAGTCTCGAGACTTGGGAAGGTCACATCGCTGCGGACGGCGTCGCAAAGTCAGTGAGGGTTGACGCGCGGTAGTGCGCGCGCAGCCATGGAGGCCACGCACACTGTGTAGCCGAGCTCGGGCACGAGACTCAAGCCGATCCCGCCGAGGTTGGTCGCCAGCGTGCCAGTCTCAGTGCGCTGGTGGCGGAGGCGGCGTCAGTACGGGCGTCGCTTGAGGCTGAATCGCGACTTGCGAGCAGGCTCGCGATGGTACCGACGCTCGCACGGTGCGCGGGGTCGACCGTGCCGAGGCGCGCGGCGGGGAAGGTAGGAGGGGGAGCGGCGCCGCCCTGCGGCCGCTGCATGCTGGGCGAGCGCGAGAGTGCTGGTGCGGGTGCGAGCGGCGAGAGCGAAGCGGACCAGCACAAGCAGAGACGAGACTGAACGGAGCCGCGAGGCGAGCAGTGAAGGGCGGGAGGCGAAGGAGCAGCTCGCGCTCGCCCGCGCTCCCGCCTCTCGCCCTCTCCCGCACCGCGCGCACAGACTCTCTCGCTCGCCTGCGCACGACCGCGCACCCGCCAGCATGCAGGCCCCAGCGGGGTCTGCACTCGCCTTCCTCGCCGCCCTCTCACCGCCTGCACCGCCCCTCCGCGCCGCCCAGCTCGCGCCCTCCTTCTCGACCGCCCCGGCTGCTGGCAGCTGCATCGACACGTTCTCCGCCCTGCAGGCCCTCGCCGCGCCAGCAGCAGGCTCGCCCGCCAACCTCGGCTCTTCTGCTCCGCCGCCGAACAGGGGTGGGAGCGCACAGCGCGGCGGTGGGCGCGGCGGTGGTGGGACGGGTCGTGGCGAAGGGCGGGGTGGGTTCCAGCAGCAGCAGCAGCGCGGCGGTTACGCGCCGCAGCGCGGAGGCGCGAGGGGCGGGCGCGGGAGCGGGCGCGGCGGTCGTGCGGGTTGGGGGGGCGGGCGCAACGCGCAGGGCCGCCAGAGCCAGAGCGGCCCGCAGCAGCAACAGTACGGCGCGGCAGGAGTGGCTGGGAGGACGCAGGGTGAGCTCTCCTTTCCCGACTTCGGTCGTCTCGACGCGTCCCTCCGCGTTCCATCCTCATCGCTCTCTCACGCAGACGCAGGCGGGTCGAGCCGCCCCGCCGCTTCGTCCTCGACCACCGATGGCCGCATCATCGCCCCGCTCCCAGCTGCAGGCTCGCGTAACGCCCGCCTCGCCGCGGACCTCCCGCCTGTCGCGTCGTCCTCGCGCAACCGCAAGTCGCTCCCGTCGACGTTGAGCGCCGAGACGGACTTCACCGGCGGCAAGAAGGTCGGCTTCGCACCCGCTGGCGCCCTCGCAAGCGCGCCCCCCTCGCCCTCGCGCGCAGGCCGCCGCGCGAACGAGGACGACGAGGACGACGAGGACGACGAGGTCGACGCGTCCGACAGGATTCCATACCACCTTAAGGGCAAGTGGAGGAGATCCGAGCCGCCGGTCGCACAATTCGAGGCGTCGGGCCGCACTGGCACGCTCAAGTCGGCCGCGCAGACCCGCGGCGGAGACGAGGGACCTGGCTCTTTCGGTGCGCTGCGCTCCCTCCTTTGCCTCACAAAACGAGCTGAACAATCTCTCATCAGCAGGGTCCACACCGCTGGCGTCGAACGACCCACCGCCGCGCGCCCGTCGCGCCGTCTCGCAGTCCCCCTCGCGCGGCCGCATCTCCTCCCCCGCGCTCTCGGGCGATCGCCGCGCTCGCACGGCCTTCCCCCAGCGCGGCTCGACCCCGCGCCCGCCGTCGCGCTCGCCCACCCCCTCGAAGTCGACGAGCCCGCCTCGCTCGCCCGGCGACGAGATCCTCGTCTTGCAGCGCTTCTCGAACATGCCGCAGCAGTATCGGACCGGCTTCGCGACGCTCACGCTCGAGCAGTGCAAGACCTGCGTCCAGCACGACCTCAACCGCTGCATTCAAGACGGCCGGCGCGCGGCGGCGGGCGTTTGGCAGCTCGATGGCAACGAGGTCTTCAAGCCGTTCCTCGCGTTCGGCAAGGCGCCTCAGCCGCCGTCGTACTGGCGCCAAAAGCAGCCCGAGGCGCTCCCGGACGAGGCATCGGGTCCGGCCTTCATGGCAGAGCTCCCCGACGCCAACTTCATCGTGATCGTCGGCCACGAGGGCCTCACCACGTCGCTGAAGGGTCTGCGCGACGAGTTCGCCAGCGTCCTCAAGGACAACTGCGAGGTCGTAGTATCGCAGGAGGGCGGCAACACCCGCCCGCTCCACATGATGGCGCACGAGCTCCTCGACGGGCTCGACACGGTCCTCTCGCCGGCGATCGGCGACGACGTCGCCGACATCGCGCCCGACGTGCTCGCATTCATCGAGAGTATCCCGGAGGGAACCGAGTACCGCAAGAAGATGGGCGAGGCGCAGCGCGCGCGCGGAGCGGAGAGGCTGCGGAGGGGAAGGAGTGCGTCTTCTCCCTCCTTCATCTTTGCTACCGACCTGACTCCTCACCGCGACGTGCAGAGCGCCCGCTTTCCGCCCCGACAGGAGACGCCCGCGCTCCGAAGCGTACGAATCGCGAGCCGGCGCTGTGGCCGCGCTTCGTCCGCTGTGCCCGCAGCGTACGCTCACTCTTCACTTCTCATTGAACAACACACTGGTTCTTGTCATCGCAGGGATGCTTCTTCGTCAACATCGCGGCCAACATGCCGCAGCACCGCGACAGCGACACAACGAGAGTCTGCTTGGGAAGGTGCCCCGGGGTACGCCCTTCCGGCCCTTGTTTGAGCCCCACCCGTCTCCCGTCACTGATGATCTACATGGACAGGGATGCCGCTTCACGGACGGCATGTCGATCGCGGACAAGCGCAAGCACATCCGCGAGAAACACCCCGGCCTCTACCTCTGTCCCGTCGAGGTGCGTCCCGCTCCCGCCCCTCTTCGTGAAGCCCCCGAGCCTGACCTTCTGCACGCCAGACCTGCATCTTCGCCTCCGTCAACCGCCCCCGCAGTCACGCCGACACGCATGCTCGCGGCGGGCTCTTCCCGTGCGGGCTCCCCCACGGCAACCCGTGGCTGACGGAGGACCTCGCGAGGAGCCGCCCGCCGTGCCCGGAGCCCGCTGGGAGCGATTACCCGAACCAGGCTACCTAGTGCACCGGTTCCCCCCTCCCTCCCGCTCTCCGCATCGCCCGTCCGCCCTCCCTCCCGCTCTCAGCCTCGCCCGTCCGCCCTCCTCGCGCTGGTCGCGTCCGCTCATTTCCCCGTCGCCTCTTCCGCTTGCACGTTGTCCCCGCTTTCCCCGCAACCCCCTCCCCCTCCCTCCCCCTCCCCCTCCCCCCGCTTGCAGTTCCCCCTTCCTCTCGCAGTCCTCCCCGTCCGTCGCTTTTACTTTGCCTTTCCCACACTTGTATTCCTCTGCTGCGCTTGAAACTAGGACGAGGAGTTGACCAACACGCGCCGAGTTGCGAGCGAGAGAGCGGGTGGCCCCCATCTCGCACGGTCACTTCGTCGAGGAAGTCAGCGCGGCTCTCGTCACCGCCGCCCTCTCTCGCCGGACAAGCAGTACTTCTTGGCTAGGGCACTCGCTCGTAGCTGAAAAGGTCGCACTCCCCCTTGACCGTTCTTCACCCTCCGCTTCCGTCGCCCCCCCGCACCTCCTCACCTTACCCTCCCGCGCTAGATCTCCCTGCCTAGGCTCCTCCGGTTGTTTTGACTTGCCTCTGTGTGTATTCTAGCAGCGTCGCATCCGCGCTTTTCACGCACCTTCTCTTGAGAGTCCGCGTCCCCTGCTGCAGCATGATGGGCGTGAAAGCGGTGCCCTGACCCAGAACGTAACGCGCTAGCCTCCGCGCGCACTGCATTGACCACGAAGACCCCCGAGCCTCACGGAAGCGCGTCGGTTGCCTCACTCGCGCGACACCAGGTCACCCCTCCCGCTGACTCGCCTCGGCTCGACAGGACTCGCTTCCTCCGCTCACCGCTCTCGCTCCTGCCGCCGTCCCGACAATATACAAGCTAGCTGAGATGGCTGTGATCCGCGTGCCGCCCGAGCTGCTCCGCCGCATCTTCGACGAGGCCCAGGAGGGGCTGTACACCTGCTCAAGCGATGAGAACTTTGCGCGCTCGATTGCGCTCACCTGCCGCGCGTGGAGGGCGCACGGTACCGCGCTCTTCCACCGCAAGGTGTCCTTGTACTCGGACGGGTCGGGCGGCGCACAGCACCTTCTCCGCTTCCCGCACCTCGCCCCGCTCGTCACCGCGTTCTCCTACAATGACTGGTCGTCTACACCCACCCCGCCCCCGTCGTTCTTGCCCGCCCTTGCGCTGTGCACGTCCCTCCGCATCCTAACCATCGTGGCCGGGGTCGAGGATATCTGCACCGTTCTCTCGGTCGTCCCCTTTCCCCACCTGGAGGTCCTCTCCATCTCCAGCCGGACGGTGTCGCGGAGCGATCGCAGCAAGTTCGACCCCCGAACGATTCTCGCGGACCTCTCCCGCATTCCCACCCTGCAGAAGCTGGACATCGTGACAAAGGTGCCGCATCATGAGCGGACCCTCGCAGACATCGACTCGGTATGCCTTCCGCAACTCAAGAACTTCTCCCTACAATTCGACGGGCACACCGACAGTAAGAAGACGCTCAGCGCGTACCTCTCGGCGCTTCCTACCGCCCGGCTGGAAACGCTCAGGATCGCCTGCGGCAAGGAGCTGCTCGAGGGCGTACTCGACTTCGCCGCCGGGTGTACAGCTCTCAAGCACCTCGCCGCCGGCCGCAGAAGTGCCGACCCGACGCCGCACCTCATCAAGCTTGCCGATATGCTTCCGGGCCTCTCGCAACTGCAGGCCCTCGACCTCGGCGGGCCCAGCGAGAAGGCCAGGCCGCCGCCTCCCCAAGCCAATGCCTTCCCGCCCGCCCCCGATCCGATCCTCGCCCTCTCCACCTTCCTCGACGCCCTCCCGCCCTCGCTCAGGACGTGCACTACCTCGCTCGTCTTCCCTCTCGGCCCCGCCTGCCCCGTCCTCACCACCTTCCTCCGCGACCGCCTCCGCAGCCCGCTCGTCGAGTTCACTTACCGCGGCCTGTACACGACCGGCTACGGCGGCTCTTACGCGTGCCACGCGCGCAAGGAGCTCGGCGAGGACGGCCGCCCGAAGTGGATCAACGTGCGTCCGTCGGTGCCGTTCTCCTTCCCTGCAGCAAACTGATGCCCGCTCTCGCCCGCCTCGCAGCAGAAGGAGACGGCGCGCTGGAACACCTGCTCATCGTGCTACGAGGACATGGATGCCTACGAGCACGTGTACGACATCGACGAGGACACGCGCGAGGTCCCGCGGCCGAGGAGGAGGAGGTGCCCCGACGGGCGGGGGTACGTCCCCGGCGGCAGCGAGGACCGCGAAGAAGACGACGGCTGGGAGGGTGGCGAGGAGGACTTCGAGGATGCGGGCGAGGTTGGCGGTGAGGAGCCGGCTGAGGACGAGGGTATCCAGCGCGAGTCTGGGGAGGCTGCCGACGCGGTGTCGCTCGGCGCGGGCGGCGACGAAGCGGCTGTCGACGACCAGGGCGAATGGACGCTTGTGACGAAGGGAAGGCCGAGGGGGAGGAGGTGAATGTCGACGGAGTGCTCTCGCGCCGGGGAGAGGAGCGTCACGACGTTGGTCGCGCCTCATTCTTCTGGGCTGTTCGTGTGTGCAGTGTATTGCGTCCTCTCTGTGACGCGTCTCACGACCTGTGAGCTAGCGAAGCGCCGTTTTGGCTTGTCTACCCGCGCGAACTGATGAGAACGGGCAGCTCTCCCTCGACCAGCTCGCTTCGTCCGCTCCGTCCGATCCAGACCCGCTTGAATCACTGCGCAAGGGGCCAACAAGCGTCATGGGTCTGCTCACGATCATCCGCAAGGCGCGGCTGAAGGAGAGGCAGGTGCGGGTCCTCATGCTGTGCGCACCGCTCTCCTCACGCTCACACCGCTGCAAGGGCTGACATGACTCGCATGCACGTACAGAGGGCTTGACAACGCTGGCAAGACGACCATCTGCAAGGCGATCCTGGGTGAGGACGTCGACGAGGTCAGCCCGACGCTGGGCTTCAACATCCGCACCATCATCCACCAGGGCTACAACCTCAACGTATGTGCGTCGACAACCTTCCTCCGTGTCTTGCGCGGCCGCGCGAGTCGCTTGCCGAGCGGGTTGGGCTGACCCCTTCCTCCTCGCCCTTCAGGGGACATCGGCGGGCAGACCTCGCTCCGCCCGTACTGGCGCAACTACTTTGAGCAGACGGACGCCGTAGTCTGGGTGGTCGACTCGTCCGACCGTGCGCGGATGGAGGACTGCAAGCGCGAGCTGCACGAGCTGCTCATGGAGGAGGTGCGCCGGTCTTCTTTCGTTCGCACGTCGCAGGCTCGCTCACCCGGCTGTACTCTTCCGCAGCGGCTGATGGGCGCGAGCCTTCTCGTCTTTGCAAACAAGCAGGACATCGCGAACGCGATGACGGTGGATGAGATCTCCGAGGTGCGTTCCGCCGAACTCTCGCGCTACTCGCCATGCTGACGGTGCGAGGATGTACGCAGGCCCTCGACCTCCCTAAACTTACATCCTCGCACCACTGGTCGATCCAGCCTTGCTCCGCCCGCTACTCGGCGCCGCCTTCCTCCCCACCTTCCGCTTCCTCCCTACCATCGTCCAAGGCGGCATTCTCCCCTCTATCCACCTCGACACCCAACCCGTCGACACCCTCGCCTACAGCGTTGCGGACCGCAGACCCGCGCATCATGGCGGGGCTTGACTGGGTTGTCGGCGAGGTCGCCTCGCGGGTCTACTACGGCACCCAGAACCAGGCGGCGCCTCTCCCGGCGATCACCGCGGCGACGGAAGTCTGAGGAGATGGTCGAAGGATACCCAGCAGTCAGAGATACCCTGCCCTCGCGCATCTATCGCATCGCAACTTGCATTCCCGGCGTCGTTCTTCCGGGCCCGGTTCCAGCGAGTTCTGCGAGAGGGCGCTTCTCGAGGCGCGCCTCGGCGTCTTTGTGCTGCTTGTGCCAGGCGGGAATCGCAAGCGGCGCGGTCAGTCGAGGTTGACTTGTCCCCTTCTTGTGCGCTCATCGGCTTGACTTGAGGGTTGCCCGTTGCTGTTCACCCGCTCGACATGCTGCGCCGGACAATCGCGCTCGCCCGAGTGCACACTCCACGGAGAGCAGTCTGTGCTCTGCCTGCGGTCCTCCCGCCGCCTCGCCGGTTCAACTCGCTCACGTCGACCCCGCCTGCACCGCCGCCCGTCGATGTCTCCCCGCAGGCGCTGCTGGGTTACTACGCCCAGTCGCCGACTCGCACCCTGACCTATCAGGAGCTCACCATGTACGGCCTGCCCCCGCTCGACGAGGCGACCCTCCTCCAGAGCGCAGAGCGGACGAGGAAGGAGCTCCTCGCAGGACTCGCACGGAGGGTGTGTATCTCTCGCCGCGACTGGTCTACGAAGCTGTAGGAGTGCGCTGACGAGCGCGCACGCCCGCAGGTCTCGCAACACCTTTCGCTCCCATACCTCCCCGCGACCAACCCCTCGCTCGCCAAGGTGCACCAGCTGTACTCGAGCGCCTTCTTCAACCTCACCACCGTCCCTGAGGTCAGGACGCTCGCCGACAATGAGCGCCTGTGCAAGGTTATGGCGCAGATGGTCGAGGAGCACCGCGACAACATCCCGCTCCTCGCCAAAGGTGCGTCTCTTTGCCCTCGTCCCGCCGAGCCCCCGTTGACACACAGCACAATAGGCTTCAAGGAGTCGCGCAAGTACCTCCCCGACGCGACCATCACCGACTTCCTCGACCGTGCGATCCGCAACCGCATCTCGCTCCGCCTAATGGCCGAGCAGCACCTCTCCCTCTCCGCCGCTTCCCTTCCCTTCCTTCGTCCCGCCGACGCGCTACCATCTCCCTCCGCCCCCGAGTCCGACTCTAAGGACCTCCACGTTGAGCCTGTCGCACCGCCGCCTTCGTCCTCCCTCAGCGCTAGCCGTGTCGGCGTCCTGGACCTCGCGCTCAAGCCGTACGACCTCATCACTAACTGCGCCGAGTACGTCGCGCTCCTGTGCGAGTCGACATACGGCGTTGCACCCAACTACCGCATCGAAGGCGGGTCGCCGAGCATGACCGTCGGGTCGATCGGCTCGCACCTCGAGTACATCCTCACCGAGCTGCTCAAGAACAGCTTCCGCGCGACGATCGAGCACAACGTCCCCAAGCCCGAGGAGAAGGACCCGGACGTGTTCCGTTTTGACGACCTCCCGCACGCGCACATGCTCAAGACCGACTTCCCCGAGGTCCTCATCACCGTCGCGACTGTCCCGGGTGCGATGACGATCCGGATACGCGACCGCGGCGGCGGGATCCGTGCGCCCCCTTCCCTCCCCTCCTCTCCTCCCCCAGCTAACCTCCCCTGCACCCGCGCCTGCAGCGCCTGAGAACATGCACAACGTCTTCTCCTACGCCTTCACCTCCGTACCGGCGCTCCCCGACCCCGACTTTGACCCCGATTCGCCCGCCGCGGCGTACGGCGGGACCGCTACGGCGGGGTACTATGGCGGCGTGGGCGGCGCGCCGCAGGGCGGCGAGAGCGCGCTGCAGACTAGCGTGGGAACGCTCGCCGGGCTTGGGTTCGGGTGCGTGCGCTTCCTTCCGTGACGACCGGCACGGTGCTGACAAGTTTGCGCAGGCTGCCGCTCTCGCGCATCTATGCGGGCTACTTTGGCGGATCGCTCGACCTCGTGTCGATGTACGGCTGGGGGACGGATGTGTGCGTCCCTTCATCTTCTCTTTACCCTTGTACGCGCGCTGACGAGGTGCATCCGCAGGTACTGCGTGATGAAGACCGTCTAGTGGGCGTGCCAACGAGGTCGTTCAGTTCAGTTCTCCTGTTGGTGCGCTCTCTCCCCGCTCGTCTTCGTGCGAACGCGTGCTGATTGGGGGTCGCGTGCAGTATGATTGCCCAGTTGTTATCAACACTGCTTCAGTCCTCTAGTTGCGCGTCGCGAGAGAGCTGGGAGAGCGGTCTGATGCCGTTCGCACACGAGCACGTTGGCGCTGGATTACGAGGGTACTGCATCATGGGTGCTAGGCTATCTACGGTACTGACCGTCATCCTAACTCGCTGCTCTACTGCCTCGCCCATCTATTCCGCCTCGCCCACCAGCTCCTCGAACGTCGGCCCCTCGGGGATCTCGTCCTCTGCTAAACGGCGTAGCACGCGCTCGAATGCCCGCCAGAACGTCGACACAGTCGCCTCGTCGACCGCGCCCGCGCGGTAAGTAAGCGTGATGGCGAGGTTGGCGCCGCGGACAGCGATGGGCTGCGCGCACGAGAGGTCAGCGATGCCGCGCAGAGAGGGAAAGAGCACGCACGTTGATCGCCAGCGCCGGACCCAGTGCCATGCCCGTCTGCGCCCAATGCACCTCGTCGAGCCCGCCCTCCGCGCCCTCCCACCCCGTGAGAGGCAATACCCCGAGGTTGCTCACCTCGAAGCTCGCGCTCCACGGCCTCTCGGCGCGGAGCTTCTCCGCCATCCAGCCGTCGAACCCGGTGCGGCCGTCGACGCCCGCAGGGGCGTCCGGTACGTACGCCAGCATGCCCATGCCGCCCCTTGCCTCGGCACGCGCGGCAGGGTCCGCGAGTCGCGCGGCGTACGACGCGCACGACGCCCAGAAGGCGCTCGAGGGGGAGGGGGCCCCGTGCGAGGTCGTGAGCGAACAGACGTAGTTGCCGGTGATGGAGGGGTGGCCGGCGGAGGGGTCGCGCAGGGAGATGGGCGAGTCGCAGACGAGGGTGCTTGACTGCGCGCTTGGGGGGAGGGAGGTCGAGAGCGCGGCGAGCGCAGCGGTGTAGAGCACGGGATGGAGCGTTGCGACGCCGCGGGCCTTGGCGGTCGCTTTCAGGCGCGTGACGAGCGCGCCGGGGAGCGAGAGGGACTTGAGCGCGGTGGGCTGGAGGTACGGCGGCTGGAGGGGCGGGTTGGGGAAAATCGGTGCGGCGGGGGTAGGGCGCAGGAAGGAGGGGAGCTTGGGCGCGAGGAGCTCGTTGAAGATGACCTTGGCGAGCGTGAGCTTCGAGGGGCGGACGTCGACCGTGTCCTCGAGGCTGGGCGCGAGCGTCGCTTCGCCCGAGAGACTGTCCGTTGACGGTTCGCGGACGAGCTTGAGGAGCTCGGCGAAGATGTTGCGCGTCGAGGAGCCGTCGGAGAGGACGTGGTGAACCGCGAGCGTGACGCGGCGGAGACCCTGGCTGTCCGCCGCGGAGAGCCAGACCCGCCAGAGCGGCGCCTTCTCGACGTCGAGCTCGACGCCAGCCCCGAGCGCGCCGAGCAGCGCCTCGTCGACGTTCTTCCCCACCTCGGCATCCTCAACGAGGACCTCGCTCGCCTCGACCGCGCGCCGCTGGAACCGGGGGGTTGCGGTCGCGACATCAGCAACGCTGCAGCTCAGGAGCGCGTACCGGGCGAGGAGCGTCTCGATGGCTTGCGACAATGAGGCCGCGTCAACGTTGGCGGCGTCGAGGAGGGCGGTGACAGCGACGACGGGGGCGACGCCGGCTCGAGCACGTGCCAGCGAGTAGCGCTCGTACGGCCCGAGTGCACGCTCTGCGGTCATTCCCGCCGAGGTCGAGTGAAGAGCGGGAGCAGGAGGGAGGGATCCGCCTCGTCCGAGAGGGGGTTCGCCTCCGCCGACTCGTCCGCTTCCTCCCAACAGCTCGATCCGAGCGACTCTTTGCGTGAGTCCGTCTAACAAGAGCTCAGCTTGATCTAAGACAACTCGTTGCCCGTCCCGGTGGCGCGCTCCTCGCCAGCTTCTTCATCACTCCCTCCAGGACAAGGCGGGTGCAGTGGGGCATGAGAGGCGTGCGGAAGACAGGCGCCTCGCTGAGGTGCTTCGAGAACCTCGATGTTGGCTCTGAGCGCGGCGCGCAGGTCGCAGGCTGGCGAGGGCGGCGGGGGAGCCCCGGGCTCGCCGCTGGGAGGAGGATGGGACCCGTTCATATCGACCATCACCGCGTGCGCAGCCGCTGACTCCTTTCGTACGTCTACAGGCACCCCTCACGTGTGTGGCTGTTGAGCCAGAAGGCCCGACTCGATATGCCGGGTGCGATGGTGCGTCCTCCTTCCCAGGTCGCTCCGCTTCTCCCGGGTGTCCAGGCAAGCTGACCTTCTTCACTCTCACAGGACAACACGCCAACGGCGGGGCTCTCCCTCGCGACTCGCCTTTCTGAGCCGCTCACCTCGACGAGCCAGATCCTCGACCTCCTCGTGCCCCCTCTTCACGCCCTCGGCACCCTCCCCGACGTACCCGACCTCGTTCAGCGGCATGCGCGCGTCGACGAAGCGCTCGATGCGCGGAGGTTCGCACGCCGGCAGCTGGGCCTCGTCCAAAAGGTCCTCGTCGAGCGCGTCTGGCCAGACTGGGAGACGGCGCTCCAGGCGGAGGAAGGCGCATCGGGGCTGCTCGTCCTCGAGCGCTTCTTCGTCCCGCCGACCTCATCCTTCGCGTCGACTTCAATGTCCACAACGAGCTCAGGCGCCGAGATCGCCTTGTCCGCCTACGCCGTCCTCACCTCCCTCCTCTCCTCCAAATCAGCGTCGACTCTCCCACCCCGCTCCATTGAGGTCGCCACCGACCTCCTCGTCAAGCTCTCGAAGCGCTTCAATATCGAGGAGCTCTACCTCGCGACCATCGGGTCAAACACGTCGGGTTCCGCCGCGGAGGAAGACGAGGACTACTCCGACGCCGCGGCCCTTTCCCGCTTCGAGCAGGGCTTGAAGCACCTCGTCGGCGTTCCCGTGCGCGCGGCCAACGCGTGGGGCGTGATGAAGGAGAAGCACAAGGGGCGAGTGCGGTCGGAGCTCCCGCCAGAACTTGACGTCGAGTGCGTCCGTCCTTGCCATTCGCTGCTATTGTAAGCTGACGACCTATCCGCAGGCCCTTCTTCACAACCCTTGCGGCCTCTTATGCCTCGCTGCTGTGCAACTTGAGCGGCGACCCCGTTCGCTCGATCCACCGCTCCGCCCTCGCTCAGCCTCTGGCCGCCCTCCTCAGCTCAACCTCCTTCCTCACAATCGCGCTACCGGCACTCATCCCTCGGTTCCTACCACCAACCGCCTTCCCTACACCCGCCGACGAGCTTCTCCGGCGTCGGCGGCACCTCGACCTCTGGCGCGGCATCACAGCCGAGCTCTCCGAGCGGGATCTCATCCGCTTCCTGCGGCAGGTCCTGCAGGAGCTCGAGAAGGGTCTGTTTTCTGCAGCCAGCGGAATTGCCGCCGCGCGCGGCGCATCGTTCGTCCTCGACGCGCTCTTTGGCCCGCTCGCGCCGTCGAACGCGCCGGTGTGGAAGGCCGCGCGGGCCGTGCTGTTCGAGAACGGCGCACGGTGGAGCGCGGCGCTCGTCTCACACGCGGTGGCGTTCTGGGCGGGAGAGGCTGAGGAGGCCAAGGGCGCGCTTGTCCGGGCCGCGATGGACGCGTGGGGCGCGCGGGAGGAGATCCGGAGCGGGAGCGACAGCCGGCGACTCTGTGCGTCCAGTACACCTCCTCGACCTCGCGCATACGCTGACTTCGCCGCCCGCAGTCCTCACTTCCCTCTTTCTCTCCGCGATCGTCACCCTCAACCCCCAACATTCGGAGGTCATCACCCTCTCCCGCTCCCCCTCCTTCCTCAATGCCGTCTCGACGCACCTCTCCCTCGTCGCGCCCCTGCCGCGCCTGCTCGGCATGCTCGTCGCCGAGGTCGTCTCCAGCCGGACCGTCAAGCCCGAGGGCGACCTCAAGCCGCTCTCCTTCGGCGACGAGATCTGGGGCGGCGACAAGCCCGAGCAGGCTGTCGTTCGCGAGCTGCGGGCGTCGCTCGCCGAGCTGGAGACGGCGATGGCGGCGGGCAGGGTCGAGGGCTGGCAGCAGCTCCTCCGGGCGACGTTCGCGGGCGACGAGCCCGCCCCGAGCGCCGCTCGTGGCCCCGCTGTGAACGTCAAACCAACGCCGCTCAAGCCGACATCCGTCGAGGAGCCCGCCATCCCGGTCACCAAGCGCCCGCTCATCTCCATCATCGGCTCGGACAACTCAGACCTAGACTCGGACGACGACCTGCAGCCGTACGCGCTGCCGCCCGCGCCGCCCGCGGCGACGCTCGAGGCGCTGCAGTCCGCCGACTCGGCGCTGTACCACTCTGCCTTCCCCTCGCAGACGTCGTCTACCGCCGGCCCGGCAGGCAGCGCGAGCCAGACGCGCCGCCGCGGGCGGCTGCGCCCGCCGGTGTACGTCCCGGAGCTCGTCGCGTACCTCAAGGGGCAGGACCCGCAGGGCGCGAAGGAGGAGGCTGATGGCGAGGCTGAGCGCGTCGAGGTTGGGCTGCGCGAGGGCGAGGCGCTCGTCAGGCGCAAGGCGGGATGGGGCGGCGAACTGAGTGCGTCCTCTTCGCGCTCGTTTTTGGTCCTCCTGCTGACGAGCCTCGCCTGTAGGTGAGAACGCGGTCGACCTCGCCTTTGCGCTCATGGGCCTGCAGAACCAGTTCGAGCTTGACGACTTCGAGCAGCTCAAGCAGAACATCCTCGTTGCGCTCGTCGTCGCCTGCCCGATCGAGGTCGCTCCGTGCGTCTACGCTCTCTCCCAGGCCTCCTTCGCCGCTGACGCTCCCTCCGCTCGCAGCGCTGTTATCGAGCAGTTCTTCACCACGTCGTACTCGGTCGCGCAGCGACACATCCTCCTTGCGTCACTCGCCTTCGCCGCGCGCGAGCTCGCCGGCTTGCCCATCCCGATTTCTGCAACACCTGCGAAGCAGCTTCCCGCGGAGCCGCTCTTCCCGTCGAAGCAGCTCCCGCCCGCACTGCATCGCCGCCTTGTCGGGTCATCCGGCCGCGAACAGGGCCAGCTCGAGGCCCTCACGGCTGACCTGACGCGCATGGCGCTGTCGGGCGCGCGCGACGATGCGGAAGAGACGCTGCCGGGCGCGGCGCGGGAGAAGCTCCTCAACGTGCGACGGACGACGAAGCGCTCCGCCGCGCTGTCGAACCAGCCGCGGACGACGACGACGCCGACCTTCTCGACGCTCGCGGCCGAGACGTTCATCCTCCCGCTGATCAACCGCTTCTGGCTGTACCTCCGCGACACGGCAACCTCGTCGCTTTCCTCGCGCGGCGGTTCGTACACCGGCGGCGCGGGCACGCCCGTCCTCCTGGAACCGATCCTCCTGAGCAAGTTCCTCGCGACGCTCGCCGTCCTTGTGCACGCGTCGCGGCATGCCCCCGCCTTCCTCGCCGTCATCGTCCCCGAGGTGCTCGCGTTCGTCCTCGCGATCAAGCCGGGCGCGCCCTCGGCCGTTGCCTCGTCGCGGGCGTGGCACGAGGACAACGACAGCGGGCTGGACGAGGACCTCGTCGCCGCCGCCGCGCTCGAGCTCGTCCTCGTCGCGCTCGATGCGACAGTGCAGCTCGACGGCGGCCGGACGCTCATGTCGTCCTCGGCGGCGAGTGGCGGCGGCGGTGCGCTCGTCGTCGACGTGAAGGACTGGGCCGAGGAGGTGTTCGAGCGTGAGGAGCGCCGCGGCGGGGTCGGGCGGGCGGGGAGGGCGGCTGCGGGGGTGCTGCTCCGTGTCGAGGAGGTGTCGGCCAAGTGGCGATTGAGTGTGGGCTGGTAGACGGTGTGTGCACAGCGCTACTCTCGAGCGGAACCAGCAAAGGAGACGAAAGTGTCTTTACAACTCGAGCCGCGAGAGCTACGAGAGAAGGCAAGAGTGAACGCACGTCGCCGGAACTCGAGGAGGTCGTGCTTCTCCAGCCTGGATAGGAAGCCGACGCCGCCGAGTCGATGCAGGGCGACAAACTGCTTGCGCATGACGGTGAGGAGCAGGAGATCAGGACAGGGGTCATCATGGTCGTGCCGGCGATGGAAGAGAGCGGGAACGCACGGGAACTCATAGTACATTCGTAAATGTGGTGGAGAGCACGATAAAGCGGACAAGGCACTTCAATCAGCGCACGGGCGGGTTCGTGAGGGGACGGTGGCTGGCGAGGGCCGCGCCGGCGAGACCTGCGGCTCGAGCAACGTCAGTGTAGCCCGGATGAGAGGCGGGAGGAAGAATGGGAGGGAACGCACAGCGAGGGGCTAGCACGGATCTGCGACGAGAGCTCGGCCGAGATCCGTCACGGAATGTGACTCGTGCTTGATCAACTCGAGGACGGATCGGCGAACGAGTGCACGAAGAAGCGGCGTGACAATCACCATCTCGTAGGACAGTCTCCGGGTCTGCGGCTGCTCGCCGACCGGAATGACGGTGAAGATGTCGTGATACGCGCTCGGCGGCTGATCGTTTCGACTCAGCGCGCCCGTGAGAGTGCGCTGGACGTGCTTGAGCGCACCAAGCGTTCTCGCCGTGTCGAGGTGCCGTTCCTCGAGGAAGGCCACGAGCGTACTCTTCGATGGTGGAGGGTACTGGAGCGCGCTCCGCAGGGACGGGCCGACCAGTTCAACGATCTCCTCCGGGGTGTACTCGGGCGTATCGGTAACGAGTGTGGAGAAGTCGCAGAAGGTGAGCTCCTTGAGCGCGGGCGAGTTGGTGGGTGTGTGGACGTCGTGATAATCACCGTCGACCGGTTCGTCGTCGGACTCGGCAATCATGTCGAGTGCGCCGACGCTGGAGAGGCGGGTGGATGCGCTCAGGTCGATGTCGCTGGCAGGGTCGCCAGACGGCTCGGACGCGGTGCTGACGGGCGCTGTCGATGCTGACGAGGAGGACGCAAAGGCCTCTGTGTACCGCGACGCGTCGAAAGGCCTCCCGCCTGTGACCGGGCCCTGCGGAATCTCCGTGCCGGGGACGATGGCGGCGAGCGGGTGGTACTGGAAGTTGGAGGGTCGGTCGAGGCGGAAGGCCGACCTGACGGTGCTGCGCTCGAAAACGCCGCCCGTCAGCGAGGGCAGAAACGCGGGTCGAGCAAGGAAAGAGGCACGCACACGATGTTGCGCAACTCCTCCAAGCCTGGTGGGCGCATGACGTAGTAGAACGGCGTGAAACGCGACTTCTCGAACGCCTCGTACCCTGCTCGCTGGGTGGAGGAGGCGAAGAAGACGAGCGCATTCGGAAGCTCGAGGAAATGGGGGAGCGTGCTGTAGGCGGGACTGCCTGGCGTCGAGTCGAGAAGGACAGTGAGGGGTACGAGGAAGTGCCAGTGTTTGAGGTTTGCTGGGCGGAACAGGAAGACACCCTCCGCGCAGAAGAGTATGACGAACTGGTCGAAGCCGATGCGGTGGAAGACGAAAGGGCGACGTTGCTCAGCGAGGCGAGCCACCGCGTACGGAAGGAACGAGCTCTTGCCTGCGCGCGCAGGCAAGAGTCAGTACGAGCGCTGAATGAGCGCGGCGAGTACGCACCGATGCCGGGCTGGCCGAAGAGGACTGTGTTGACCGAGCGGTGGGGCAGACGAGGGTACCGCCGCCGCTTGTCCATGTCTGCTGCGAGGTTGACCTCGCACTTGTCGCGCCACTCGAAGATGGCGGCGTACTCGTCCCGCGCGATCAGGTTCGGGTCGTAGCCGGGAACGGAGAGCGCGACGATGGGGATCGTCCCGTGCAGCCCGCCGTTGGGGCGTCCCCAAGCCTTGTCGTACAGGTCCTGCCACGGATCCAGTTCGTCCTCCTCCCGGCAACGAGCCGTCGCCTGCCGCAACTTCGTGAGGAGCGCATCGTCAACATGGCGAGCGGGAGGGGGCACGGGGTGTGTAGTCATCTCGAGAGCAGGCTAGCAGTGAAGGTGAAGAAGCAGCAGAGCTCAGCGCGCAGTAACGGGCAGACGAGCGTGAAGGGGAGGCCCGGGAGCGAGGGGGACGAGGAGGAGGTCGCGCTCGACCGCATTGACGAGACTCGCAAGCAGCTGCACCGTTCACGCCAGCTTGCTCTAGACCGCGCTAGCATGGTGCGCCTGTCCTCCTTCACAGCGAGCGCCGCCTCCCCGACTGGCCGTCCCCTTTCCCTCCCCCTCTCATCGCGACCATGGCGCGAAGTGGCACATGAGCGTGGGGTAGTAGAGGAGCGTGCACAGAACATCTCTCGCGCGGGATCTGGCGGGAGAGACGGAACGAAAGCGTTGTTTACAACTCGAGAGAACGGAGCGACGTCTACCTCCTCCCCTCCCGCAACTACTGCCACCCGATCGAGAGCGCGTTCCCGAGGCCGAGGATGGGCGCCGAGTTCTCCTCCTCCTCCTGCTTGACCGTCCGTGACGAGAGATCGGCGAGCTTCTTCGTCAGCGCCTTGATCTCGTCCGCCCGTGCCCGCTCGACCTGGAGCTTGTACGGGACGTAGACGTCGCTGAACGCGTGCCGCCAGCTGAGCTCCTCGGCGACGTCGGGGCGGATGAGGTCGAACGCGGCGAAGAGCGTCGCCGTGTAGCACTCGCGCGAGCCGATGTCGGCAAAGTACCGCAGGAGCTCCTCGGCGACGTCAACGCTGCCCGAGACCGCCGCCGTTGTGATCGCATCGCGGTACAGCTTGTCCTCCTTCGAGAGCTGGATCGAGCGGTCCCACTTGGCGTTCTTCGAGTAGAGGTGCGACGCAACTGCACGTTCCGAGGAGGGTCAGTCTTGTAGGAAGCGAGAGAGGGAGGCTTGAACGCACGTCGCCGGAACTCGAGCAGGTCGTGCTTCTCCAGCCTGGCCGCCAGGGCCGCCGAGTCGAACGCGTCGTTGGCGTCGACGCTGTCGCGGAGCGACGCAAAGTCCTCCTCCTCGATCAGGAGCTCGTTGTACGCCTCGTTGACCGCCGGCAGGTTGTTCTTCTGCACCGCGATGAGGTAGTTCTTGATCACTGCGGGCGGGCGGGTGTCGTTAGTGGGAACCGAGGGAGACAAGAGGCACGGGCAGACGCACTCGGCAGCTCGTCGGCCTTCTGGAAGATCTTGACAACCCGCGTGTGGTCGACGCGCGGAGCGAGGACCGAAAGAAGGTCGTTCAGCAGCATCGGCTGCTGCTCGAGGTAGAAGTTAAGGGCCTGCGCGCACGAAAGGGTCAGCACATGCTCAGAAACGGGACTAGCGAGGAACGCACCTTGTAGTAGATCTCGATGTTGGCGACCTTGACGACGACCTCCTTGAACTGGTTGTGCTCCCACGCGGCGGCGGCGCGCTCCATCATTGCGAGCGCGGCGTTGTCGAACTCGTCGTAGTGGACGTAGAGGAAGACGAGCTCCGGCCAGAGGTGCGCCTGCTCGGCCGCGCGGAGGACCTTCGGGATGTCTGCGGGCGGGCGTGGTCAGCAGCGAAGTGGAGGAGCGGGCGGGGGACGCACTGATGCGCGACCAGAAGAGCTTGAGGTGCTCCATGAGGCGCTCGGGCTTGTACTGCAGGCGGGCGGGAGCGAGTCAGTGACAGTCCCGCAAGAATGCAAGCGGAGACGTACCTTGGCGTAGAGGACGGAGAGCTCGGTGAACATGCCCATGTGCGCGCGCTCGAGGCCGAGGCCGGCCTCGAGGAGGGCCATGAGCTCGTCGGTGTAGCCCTGGTACTCGTACAGGCGGACGAGGGCCGACAGCTCCTCGGCGTGGACGATGAGGTTGAGGCCGCAGATCTGCGCGAGGCGGAACTCCTTCTTGTCGATGCACGCCGCGTTGACCTGCTTCCACACCTGCGTGTTGCCAGCCTTGCGCGCGGCGTCGACCGCCGCCTGGTTCTCGCCGAGGTAGATGAGCGTCGTCGCGAGGCGCGCCCAGTTCGAGATGCTCGTGAAGAGTAGCTTGGCCGCGTCGTACAGCTCGGCGTCGAACGCCTTCTCGCCCGCCGAGAGAAGGTCCGCGACGTTGGTCATGGCGAGGAAGTCCTCCATGTCGCGCAGGCGGTCCGTCTTGGCGTACGCGACGGCGAGCTCGGTGTCGATCGCGGGCTCGCGGAGCGTCTTGCGCGCCATCTGGAGGTACCGCACGAGGTCGTCGTGCTTGCCCGCGCGCGAGGCCGTCTCGATCACCTCGAGGTAGTTGCTCGGGTCCTCGGCGCGGATGTACGAGTCGATCGCGTCCTTGACGCGGAGGCCGTCGAGCTGCGCCTTGCCGAGGCGCGACCACACGGCGGGCTGGTCGACCTTGTCGGCGTACTGCTGCGCGCGGTCGATCGAGACGACGTACTCGACGAGCGTGTTCATCGCCTCGAGGTGCAGGTTGTTCTTGCGGTACAGCGTGAACGCCTCCTCGTGCAGGCCGTGCTCGATCATGATGCCCGCGATCTCGGGCATGTCGAAGCCCTCGACGCGGTCAATGTAGCCCATGACGCGGCCCTTGTCGGCGCGGATGGCGGTGAGCATGAGGAGCTTCTTGAGGTTGGCGTTGTCCGAGAACGCCGACTGCTCGAGGACGATCTTCTCGAGGAGCTCGATGAGCTCCGAGGGGAGGTCCGCCGAGAGGAACGCCTTGACGGTGACCGACACATCCTCGGGGTCGGTAGACTCGGGGACGGCGGTCGCGACGACCTGGTCGACAAGCTGGCGCTTGTGC
The DNA here is from genome assembly GCA_019926025.1 of Rhodotorula kratochvilovae. NCBI lineage: Eukaryota > Fungi > Basidiomycota > Microbotryomycetes > Sporidiobolales > Sporidiobolaceae > Rhodotorula > Rhodotorula kratochvilovae. The sequence continues at coordinate 46,807 of JAHSUG010000018.1, forward strand.
AGGTTGTCACCGGCGAGGACCAGCGCCCAGAGCTCGAGGCGGCGACGCTTGACGAGGTACCGCGCCTGGTGCTTGTACATGGCGTTCTCGTTCGTGATGGCGACGAGCTCGTCGTCGCAGAGGCCCTTGGCGTACGCGATGTACGCGAGGTACGGGTCGCGCTTCTCGCAGTACTTGCCGACGACGAGCGGGTCGTACGCGTTGCTCTCCTTGAGGAACGCCTCGGGGTCGTTGTTCGAGTCGATCTTGATCTTGGCGAGCGCGTTGAACAGCGCCGGGTCCTGCTGCCCCGCCTGGACCTTGGCCTCGATCCAGGGGAGGATGAGCTTGAGGCGGTTGCGCTTCTCGACCTCGTCGACGAGCTCGTCGACCGGGACCGGGCCCGTCACGCTCGCGAGGAGCGCCTTGATCGTCGTCTCGTCGCAGTCGACGTCGAGGAGGCCGCCGACGACCTGCGGCGTGCGGGCCGAGTTGACGCGCTGGACGTACACCTCGATGAAGTTGGTGAGGCCGTTCTGGTAGAGGTACAGGACGAGGTCGTGCACAAAGTCGAACCGGTCGCAGACGATGATGAGCGGGAGCTGGTCGGCGAGCTTGGCCTCCTTGAGGAAATTCTTGACCTTCTCCGGGTTGTAGAAGTTGCTTTCGCGCACGATCCGCTCGACCTCGCGGATCTGGCCCGTCCGCGTCGCCGCCTGGATGTACTTGAAGTGCACCTCCGAGTCCTCGCTCAGGTTGACGATCGAGCCAAGGTAGTAGTAGAGGCCTGTGGGCGCACGCGGGGGTCAGTGTCGCCTCTCGGGAAGCGCGAGAGAAGGCGCACCCTCGGCAGTCTTGAACTTCTCGAACATCTCGATGAGGCGGACGGAGCCGACGAGGTCCGAGTACTTGGTCGCGGCCTGCACGACGACCTGGAGGTTCTGCCGGATGTTGACCTTGAGCATCTCGTTGAAGCACTCGAGCGTCTGCTCGACCGTGAGCTTGCCGAAGAAGTCGACGAGGAACTGCGTGCGGTGGCAGGGTCAGCGGGAGCGCGTCAAGGAGGTCTGCGCGCGCGGACGCACGTCGGGCTGGAGCTGGTTGGCGTGAACGACGACGCGCTTGATGTCGGCAATGTCGTCGTAGTGCTCGAGCGCGCGCTGGAGGAGGCCGGCCTTCTCGCACAGGTTGGCGATCCGCGGGCGGTCGTAGTGCGAGAACATCTGGTTCCCGAGGATGGCGTCGGCGACCTGCGGCGCGTTGACGAGGTTCATCTCGAGGAGGCGCGTCTGGAGGTGCGCCTGCTCGGGCTTGTTGTCCTTGAGCGCGTCGAGGAGGAAGCTCGTCGCCTGCTGGATCATGTTCTGGCTCATGAACACGTCGACGACGCGCTCGACGTCGACGAGCGGGCCCATCTCGTCGTTGACGAGCTGCGACGCAAACTCGGCGCCGTGCTCCGGGTTGAGGCGCGTGACGTGCTGCAAAAGCGCGGCGTAGTCGGGCGTGTAGCCGACGCGCTTGGCGTAGACGATGATCTTGGCGAACTGGCCCGTCTCGGCGAAGCACGCGACGACCTTGTTCGGGACGTTGGCGCGGAGGTAGACCGACAGCGCGAGCGTCATGTCGTGCGCGCGGACGATATCGCCGAGCTCCTCACTGCACTCGATCTGCGGGCGGGAAAGCGTTAGGTCCCGCGCGACAAGGAACCAGAGGGGGTACGCACCTTGTCCTCCTTGAGCCACTTCTCGAGGAGCTGCTTGCGGCCCTGGACGAGGACCGGGCGGGCGAGCTCGAGCGACTCGTACTTGTTGAGCTTTCCGCGCTCGAGGAGGATGCCGAAGTACTGGAGGATGGGGCTGAGCTGGCCGGGCTGGGCGGGGACGTTCTTGAAGAGGTCGATCGTCGCGCTCGTGCGGAGGATCCCGCGCGGCGAGCTCGCCGCGACCTTGGCCGCGGCGGCGTAGTCGCCCGACTGGAACAGCTGCTGGAACTGCCGCGTGTAGAGGTCGTCGGCGCCGGGGAGGTTGCCGCGCGACGCGAGGCGGATCGCGAGCTCGACGTTGTTGAGCGTCGAGAGGATGTACGGGACCATGACGTCCTCGTCGACCGTGACCGAGAGGACCTGGCCCTTACGGTTGATGCCGATGACGCCCGACGTCGCGCGGTGCTCGCACGTCGTGAACATGGTCTCGCCCGAGATGCGGTTCATGTAGATGCACGTGCCCGTCTCGAGGTCGTACAGGTGGATAAACCCGTACTTGGTGACGAGGTAGACGATCCCGAAGCGCTTCGAGACCTGCATCGCGACGGGGAAGTCGTTGGTCGCCTCGGGCGGGAAGAAGACGTCGACGGCCTTCTTGGCGTACGCGGGCAGGTTCGCCTGGTGGTCGATCTCGACGATGTGGAGCTTGGCGCCCGTCGCCGTGCGGACCGCGAACGCGAACAGCTTGGTGTCGTCGCTCGCGCCCTCAAGGCGGAGCTCGGCGAAGCTCGCGGCGTGACCCTCGATCGGCTGCGAGACGCCGCGCTCCTTCGAGTAGAGCTGCATCGCGCCCTTGACCTTGAAGCCGGCCGGGTTGGTCGTGTTGCTCGAGATGCCGACCAGGACGAGCCACTTCTCGTCGGGCGTGACCCGGTAGTTGATGATCTGGTTGCCGGCGAGCGAGGCGTGGCGGTCGAACACCTTGACGGGGGCGTCCTGGGTGGTGAGCCCGGTGCCGAGGCCGGCGCGTAGCACGTCCAGTGGTACACGGCCGTCTCAGTAACGATGCCGATGGTGGTCGGCGAGATCCACTTCCAGAACGACACGTCCTCGTGCATGAGGTGCGCCGACACCTTTTGCTTGAGCTCAATGTTGAAGATCTGGAGCTGGCGCTGGGCTGCGGGCGGGGCAGCATCGAGTGAGCGGGCAGTCGAGCACGAGGGAGAGGGAGGGAGAGGGGACGGACCGCGGAGGGCGATGACCTTGTCGTCCTGGTGCATAATGGCGCTCTCTGCGCTGATCGGGCGGCGGACGACGTTGTTGGGGTCGTTCATGTCGATGATGACGACCTGCTTTGCGCCGTTGACCTCCTCGCGGACGCAGACGAACCGGTCCGACTCGAGGGTGAGGGTCGCGAACCCGATCGAACCCGGCTGGATGCCGAGCGCCGTGAGCTGCGTGCATCGTCCGCGAGGGTCAGTGCTACTCCAGGGGGCGTGCGAGGCGGGAGAGCAGCGCGGTGGAGCGCGTGGTCGGGGGACGCGGTGGAGGGGGGGTGAGCGCGCACCTGGAGGAGCTCCTGGAAGGCGATGGGGCGGTCCACCATGGCTGCAGTCTCTGTCGGGGTGTCTGGCGAGCTGGGCGGGGCGGGGAGCGCGGCGGGAGGGGACCTCGGGAGGGATGAGGGGGGAGGTGACGGGGCGCGCGAGGACGGGCGGACAGAAGGCGGGGCCGGCGCTGGGCGGGCTGAGTGGATGGGCACGGACTGGCTGGACTGCTCCCTCGGCAGCAGCACCTCGCGGGCGGGGTGGTGCAAGAGCGACACGCTCCACCCGCCGCGCGCCCAGCGAACCCCGTCGTGCAACAACACCAGACTGTGGTACTTTGGGCTGGGCACGGCATCCGAAGCTTTCGTACGCGCGATCCCGCTACTCCCGTGTCGCGAGGAGGATGCGGCTTCGAAGGTGGTCTCGTTAAGAGGTGCTTCCTTCAGGCGCTGCTGTCGCGCCTTTCCGCCGGTAGTGATTCCCAGAGAATGAGAAAGATAGCGTTGCAACCGCTGCCCACCGAGGGACGCGCGTAAATGGGCAGAAGGCGAAGAGCACCCTCGAGTTGTGGGATAAAGGACGGCCGGCGCCGCCCTCTGTCGATCCAGCCACGGTCTACGATTGATCTGAACCACCGCGCAAGAAGCTCGTCAGTCTCGACATCGGGACCGAAAAAAGGGACAGCGAAACGCACCCATCCTCTCGCCCCCCTCGGTCGCCGCGCGCGCCTCCTCGCCGAGCAGCCTCGCGCGGTACCTCAACGCGAGCGCGTCCCAGAACTCCCTCCTCCCCATCACCTCCCTCTCTTCGTCGCCCATCTCGCCGTCGTCCCCGTCCGCGGCGAGCCAGACGTCCATCTGCCGCTCGAGGACGAAGCTCGTCAAGCACGCGCTGACGACGCTCCCCATCAGGAGGACGCCCGCGGCGCGCGCGAGGGGGAAGAGCGCCTCGGCGTCGGAGGGGGTGAACGACGGCGTCCAGGCGGGGAGGCGCCAGTCCAGGAGGGGGAAGACGGGCGCGACGCCCTCCGCGCCCTCGGGGTCGGCGGCGGCGGCGCGGACGGCCTCGAGCCAGAGGGCGACGGAGGGGAGCGCCGCGGGCGAGAGGGCGCGCCGACTTCGCCCGTGACGTGCGAGAGAACCACCTGGCGCAGGAGCGGCGGGCGGTGCGCCAGGAGGTGCTGCACCAGCGCGGCGGAGGGGTCGGACCCCGCGCCGAACCCTACGCGCACGAGGTTCGCGAACGAGGGGAGCGCGAGGGCGAGCGCTTCGGGCGAGGGGATGGGCAACCCGAGGACGAGCTCGTGCACGTTCGCGAAGCGCGTCCAGTCCGTCTCCTGTGGCGGGAGATCTACGGGCGGCGGTGTGCCGACGAGCCGCTGTAGAATGAGGGTGCGGACTGCCGAGGTGTCGAGCGCGGCTAGCGCGGGCGCGATGTGACGCGAGGTGAACGAGTCGAGGAGGACGACCTCGGCAACGCCGTGGAACGCGCGGAGGACGTTGACGACGCGCTGGTCGCACAGCGCACCACCGAGGACCAGCTGCTCGATGTGCTTGAGGGGCGCCATGTCGAGGGCGGGCGGCGCGAGGTCCGAGGCGGGGAAGAGGTCGAACGCGGTCGCGCTGCTCGAGCCTGGGTCGAAGGGGAGGACCATGATTTCGAGCTTGCGGAGGCGAGGGTACCGGGAGAGGAGGGCGAGGCGGTAGGTGATGAAGTCGAGCGAGGTGAGCTGGGTGAGGAGGACGGTGAGGCGGAGGGTGTGGACATCGCGGCAGGTGTGCCCGGCGGCGTTCTCGGAGAGGAGGAACGACGTCGTCATCCAGTCGACGGCCTGGACCTCCTTGAGCGCGGGGAGAAGGGCGAGCGTCTCGCGGAGGGTGTCGTTGAACGAGGTCTCGAGGGCGAGGATGGCCTCGGTCGGCTCACGGAGAGCGACGGCGAACGTGCGGACATATCCGCTGAGGTTGGGGGCCGTCCTGAGGGTGTCGGCGAAGCGTTGAAGCTGACGGAAGGTGTTGATCTCGACGTGGGCGAGGCGGGATGTGCGGGAGTAGGGAAGGAGGCGGCGCGAGAGGGCGAGGGGAGGGTCCGGTGCGAGGTACGAGAAGATGTCGCTGAGGACCTCGGGCGGCAGGAGGCTGAACCTGTCGTCGCCCCTGTCTTGCTGATCGCTGCTGTGCAACCGGATGGGCGAGGGTCAGCTTGGGAAGGAGAGGAGCGGGCGACGACGCACCTCTGCCGTGTTCCTTCGTGACCGTGCGCATGAGAGTCTTCCATGGCAGTGCGACGAGCGTTCGAGTGAGTTTCGGCGCGAGTGCGTTGCTCGCGGTGAGGGTGCGGAGGCGAACCGCGAACCTGCCTGCAGATCGCCCTCCGCCGCTCGCGTCCTTCCGCTCAGACCGGACCTCGAGCACATGCAGCTTCCACACCGAGCTCATGTCATGCCCACCAGCCCCACCCTCCAGCACGACCGGCCTCCACGCCTCGGCAGCACCTCCCCGCTCCTCATCTCTCGCCTCGTTCCGCCCGCTCAGCAGGCGCACAAGCAGCGCGGCCAGCCACCCGTTACTCCTTGAACGCTGCGTCGACGCCCCCACGCGAGCACGCGACGGTCTCCCCTGTATTCTCGCTACTCTCGTCTGAGGCCCGCCGCCTTCACGCCGCGCTCTACCGCTGTGGGCCCGTCGCAAGGCCATGCGAGCTAGCGCTCAACGCTATGTAGCAGACGCGAGCTAGATACCAGCTGACCCGCTGCCACAGCTCCCTCGACCCCTCTCCGAACCTCGAGATGACGTTCCCCCCGAGTTTCGCGTCGCGCTCGATCTCGCATGCTACTTTTGTCTCCCTCCTCCTCCTCGCCTCGCTGCCTTGCTCGCTGCCTGTCCCTCGTGCGCACCTCTCCCGCAGGCATGCCCGACCCGCCGCGCTCGTCCGCCGACCCTTCCTCGTCGACCAAGGACTCCTGGCTCGACAAGGGCTGGCCCCTCACCCGTTTCGTGGGGTACCGCCCGCCGCCCCCGCCGCCGCATCAGGCCGCACAGACGGTCGGCCACCACGCGGCGGAGAAGGTGCTCCCTGCGCCGCTGCGGGAGCGGCAGCGCGAGCGGCGGGGGAGTGGGGGGAGCAGGGACGGGCTGCGCCGCGAGGACGGGACTGGCGCAGACGGCGTTGGGGAGGAGCAGGAGGAGAAGCACGGTCCGAGCCTGCGGAAGAAGGCGGGCGAGAAGCTCTGGGACATGGTCCTCACGCTGATCGGGTGTTTTGGCGGGATCGCGTTCGTCGCGCTGTGTGCGTCTGTTTCGCCGTGTTCCATCGTCGCTTCCATTCGGGAGGTGCTGACGCTTCCCATCGATGACTACGCACACACAGCTTCGCGCTCGCCTGCGTTCTCCACTCGCAAGGCGCCTCTCGTCGTCGGCTCGTTCGGCGCCGAAGCCGTCCTCCTCTACGCCGCGCACACTTCGCCTCTCACGCAGCCGGTGCGTCTCGTCCCTCCAGCGAGACTTCCCTCCTTTCCCCGCTCCTCCTCCCCGGCGTCTTTCGCACTCGCCCTCCCCGCCTCCCTCAAGCCCGGTTTCGCCCCCCGTGAGCAGCACCCTGACCCGCTCTTCCCCGTTGGCAGCGCTGCGTCATCTTCGGCAACACCCTCTCCGCAATCCTGGGCGTCTGCGTTGCCAAGCTGTTCCTCCTCCTCCCGGGCTTTACCGTCGGCGAGGTCTTTGGCGCGAATTGGGCGTGCGTCCCCCCCTCCCTGGTTTCACCCCTCGGGGACTTGTGCTGATGAGAAAGAGGGGAACAGCGCCGCGGCATGCTCCCTCGCGCTCTCCCTCGCCGTGATGCAGCTCCTCGAGATCACGTGCGCTCCTCCCCCTTCTCCTCCCCTCCTCCTCGCTCCGCTCACCTCCCTCCCGGCGCGCACAGCCACCCCCCAGGGGGCGCGACCGCCCTCCTCGCGTGCACGCTCCCGCAGGTCGCCGCCCTCGGGTGGTGGTACGTCCCACAGGTGCTCGTCTCGAGCCTAATCATGCTCGCGTGGGCGCTCGTGGTGAATAACCTGGGCGGGAGGAGGTACCCCAGTGCGTGGAGTGCCTTTCTCTCTCTCGCTCGCGAGGCAAGGAAGGAAACGCTGACGAGGGAGTGTGCAGCCGAGTGGTGGTGGAAGAGCAGGTGGGTCGTGCTGTAGAGCCTCGAGGAGGGAGACGGTCCGTATCGCAGCATCTGTGCATGCAGAAGCTGGGAGCAAAGAGGAGGCAACCTGTGTTCCTCGCGAGCCGGCGCGCCTGCTTGCCCCGCTCGCGGCGCCCAACGCGCACGTCTCTGCGCACTCGACATGGGCACTGACACTGCTTTGCTCGAATCTACCGTCCCTAAGCCCGCGAAGAATCTACAGCCTCCCCCTCCTCTCCCCACTCCGCGACGTCAGAGCGGGCGCCGCAGCCGGCAGTCACTGCTGCGCCTTCCTGAGCCCCTCGATGCGCGCCTTGGTCTTCTCGACGATGTACTCCTCGTCAAACGTGGCCTGCCCAGGAGTGCCCCTCGTCAGCGCGCTCCGCGAGGGCAAGGGAAGCAAGAGGGGAAGGGAGACGCACAGCCCAGGAAGGGCGCGAGGTCAGCGCGGCGTGGTACGCGCGGAACGGCGCGTACTTCTCCTCGGTCGAGAGCGTGGAGAAGACGTCCCCGGGGAGGAGCCCTGCGCGCGCACCTCTGGTCAGCGGGGGCCTTCGCAACTCGCTCGCCGGGGTGGGGATCGAAGACACACCAGCCTTGCCCGAGACGAAGATCCGCCCGACAAAGGGCGCGACGGCAAGGTCGCCGATGGTGGGCTGCTCGCCGAGGAGGAACGTCCCGCTGTGGCGCGCCAGGAGGCCCTGGATCTCCTCGATCCCGCTGAGGAGCGCGGGGGCCGCCTCGGTCTTGCCGTGCAGGAGGACCTGCATGTACTGCGAGGTGACGACGTCCGTGAAGCTGTGAGCGGCGGGAGGGGTCAGTGGGCGCTCGAGGGGGGCGGATGTGGGTCTTCAGAGCGGCGAGAGAAACGAGGGGGGGAGCGGCGATACGCACCGCTGGGCAAAGTACCGCGCCTCGGCGCGCTGCACCGGGTCCACGGGGCTCAGGCCCGACTCGGGGAAAAGCTCCGCGACGAGCTCGAGGAGGACGCCGCTCTCGGGGATGTTGACATGGTTCGGCTCGCCCTCGTTGCCGACGGCGATGACGGGGACCTTGGAGGCGGGGTTGACCTTGGACGCGTACCACGAGGGCTTGTTCTGCGCGCGAGAGAGGCGGGTCAGTGCGATGTTCGATGTGGCGGATCCGCTCGCTCGCTGCGAGAGAAGGTTGGCGTGTGCCACAGCTCTTCGTGCTCGCCTTGCTGCATCAGTGAAAGGGAAGAGCTTACGGCGAGGTCGATCTCGACGTGCTCGACCTGCTTGTTGTCGTAAGCGCCTGCAAAGCGTGGGTGCGAGGTGGGTCAGCATGAGGAGGATACGCGCGACAGACTGCGGGGGTGAGGCGCACCGACTTCGCGGAGAGCGAGGGTGGCACGCTGAGCCCACGGGCTGTGTGCACGGTGCGGGAGGTCAGCGTGAGGAGAGCGAAGGGAAGTGGGGCGTGTCCGAGGAGGGGGAGGGGGGAGGGGCGCACCAGATGCGGGCCGAGTAGATGGTGAGGGCGGGGACGGTCATGGCGGTGGGTGGAGAGTCTAGCGAGAGGACAAGCTGCGAGCAGGAAGGAGGGCGAGGGTTGGTCAGCTTGTTCCCCGCTCGCGATATGTCCAGGTCAGCTTGCGCCAGTCAGCCTCGCTGTCGCGCCTTGCCCTCCGCCGATCCTCAGCCGCACCGCCGAGCTCTCCCACCGCACCACAGCTGCATCCACGTCGAGCGATCCCCACGTCGCCCTGCTTCCTCCTCCCTCGTTCTCATCACGTGCACGCCCCGCTCGCTCGTCACAACCGCATCGCACCGTCGTGCAGCTTTCGTGCACTGCACCGAGGGCCTTGTACGGACTCGCAGCACGTGCGATCGCAGCTGCTCAGCCCGCTTCGTCGTGCCGACGGACCCCCTCCGCTCCTCGCTCCTCTCGTTAGGGGTGGACTGAGTTACCATGCGTGCAGCTCTCCCTGCTCGTCTGTGTCGTCTACCGCATGCGCTGCTGATGCTGTCCTTCCCTTGCAGCCTGATTCCTGGCCAACCACGCGCGCGCGTCGCACAACCGTTGTCCCGCAGCTCCCACTTCCCCTACGACACGTTTTCGGTGCAGTGCAAACACGCCCTCCCCGCTATACCCCGCTATGCGCTGCACACGCTGCGAGGCAAAACGACACTTGGACGATGTGCGCAGCTGCGCCGTTCTCTCACGTGCATCAAACGCTCGCCTGCCAGCACCTCGACGTGCTTCCAAGACGAAGGTCTCACGTCAGCGTCCTGCTCGCACGCGCTTTGTGCCGTGTCGAGCTCTGCTCTTTGCTGCGGGCGAACTGTCCGCCTCGTGGTCCTTCCACCTTCCTCGCCTCTCCTTATTCCGCTCGTTCTCGCACCGCTCATATGTACATCCGCTGAGGTGCTCCCATGGGTACGGCGCCACGCTCTACGTTGGGCACGCTCAGCTGGCTGCGACCAACTGCAGCATCCTCCGCGTCTGCCTTCACCTCTCGCCGCTGGCTCTCTCGCGACGCGCCTCCTACTCTTACGGAGGTGAAGAAGCTCTTGTGAGCGCTCAGGTCGACGCGTGGCCTCATCCCTTCCGGTGGGTCCGCCCCTCCCTCCTAGTCGTACTTCCCCCTCTTCACCAGCAAAACTCCTCTCTCCCTCTCTGTAGCGCGCTTGCGTAGTCTCCTTCTAGCATTCCTGTACTTCATAGACCTGCCACAACCGCCGCCTGAGCCCCGAGAGCGAGCGCGCGTCCCCCTCGATGACCCCCTCTCCCCTCCGCGCCTCCCACGCACCCCACGCTCGGGCGTGCTGCTGCCCGCTCCTCCTCCTCGACACCCCAGCGCACGACCATGGCGAGTCGGACTGCGACGCCCCAGCCGTGGGCGCAGGCGAACGGCAACGCTGGAGGGGGACAGGCGCTGCAGCTCCCGCAGGGCGCGCAGGCGGGCAAGGGTGCGTAGAGGGTTCTGCTGCTTCCGTGTGCTGGCGAGGGGCTCTGTGTGCGCCTACTACACGCTCGCACGCGCGCGACGAGCGCGGAGGGCGGCTCCGCGCCCGGGCGGTCGTACGCGCCGCAAAGGGCGAGGAGCGCACAGAGGACATCCAGGAGCTCTCGCTGACCGTGTTGCTCCCTGCCCATGCGCTCACTTGCAGGCAAAGGACCAGCAGGAGGCGCGCGCGGAGCATCAGCCGAGTGCGTCCCTCCCCTTCACGATGTCGGCCCTGTGGGCGCGAGCGTGCGGCAGCGAGACTGACACCTTGACTTCGCGGCTGTACAGCCCCGACGGCGGCGCCAGCGGCGCCCCCGAGTCGGCCAAGGCGACCAACGTCGACTCGCTCATGGACGCAGTAGGCGCGAGCGGCGTCGACCTAGGCGTGCGTGCCTCCCTCCCCCTCCTCTCACCCCAGCTGACGCGCGAACCCGCCCACAGGCCGAGGAGGAGTCCCTCCGCGCGACGAACGAGCGGATGCACGCGCAGGCGATGCACGCCGCCGGGTCGGCGGCGGGCGCGGGCGCGCCCAACCCGCATGCGTATGCGGGATCGACCGCTCGCGGAAGCAGGACTTTATCGACCCGGGCCTGCTCGCCGAGTGCGTCAAGAAAGTCGGTGCGTCTCCTTCCCCTCCCCCCTCTTTCTCGCTCGCGAAGCATGCTGACCGGGGTATGTGGTTGCACAGCGGCGGCGTTCCAGCTCAAGACGCTGGAGCCGGACACGATCCCGCTCATAGCACTCGCGACGCGCGCGCGCCTCATGTCGCTCGTCAATGCGAGCATCGCCGCGCGCGACCACCGCCAGCAGGCGTCGCACTTCCGCGTGCCGCCGCTCGTTGCGCCGCAGCCTGCGCGCAAGCGGCGAAGGCGGAACCCGCTCGATGGGGAGGTCGAGGAGGATCTCGGCGCGGAGGACGACGAAGAGGATGTCGAGATGGACGAGGCCGACGCAGGCGTCAAGGTCCCTGCGTGGGACACGCTCGTGTACGACGACCCCGAGCGGCTCCTCGGCGTGATGGAGCGCGTCGACCGCGAGGAGGAGCGCAAGAAGCGCCGCGAGCGGCTCGTCCGCGACGAGCGCGAGAACGAGGAGCGCCAGCTCGCCGAGGCGCTTGCTGCGAGCGAGGCGGCAAGGCTCGAGCTCGAGGAGCAGCAGGCGGCCGAGGCGCGCAAGGATGCGGCGGAGCAGGCGGCTGAGGACGGTGCAGGAGGTGGTGGGAAGAAGAAGAAGGCGGACGCGAAGGGGAAGGGGAAGGCCAAGGATGCGGGCGGTGCGCCGGGCACGCCCGCGGGCAAGGGCGGCGACTCGCCCGCGCTGGGCAAGGATGGGAAACCCAAGAAGGAGCGCAAAAAGAAGGCCAAGGGCGAGGACGGCGCGAGCGGGACGAGCACCCCCGCGCCCGGGTCCAAGGGAGGCGCAGGCGCAGGCGGAAAGAACCTGTCCGAGGACATCAAGAAGCGCCTGACGGATCAGACGGCGCTCCGCTCGCTCGGCGGGCAGAAGTTCTCCTGGCTCAACGCCGGCATCGGCTCGCCTTCGCCTGCGGGCGGCGGGCCAGAGGCCTCGGCACGCCTGGGGCCTCCCCAAGCCCAAGTTCGCGCCCGCGTCTGCGCTCCCGCCGCCAAGCTTCGCGCCTGCCGGCAACGGCGGAGCGGGGACGTCGACATCGATGCTCAACCCAGCCAACTCTGGCGGCGGCGGTCGCGGCGGCAGCGGCGGCGACTCGGCAGCGTCCGCGGCAGCAACGGCGCTGACGACCTCGCGGCTGAACATCCCGCCCTTGCACGACGCGCAGCGGACGCAGTTCGCGCGTGAGCAGTGGGCGGCGGGGCACCGCGTCGTCGAGGCGCAGGACCTCCTCTTTGCGCTCGACCGCGAGCGCGGGATGGGCACGGGGAGGGGCAGCGGGCGCAGCGCGGCGATCAGGGGCAGGGCGGGGATCATGCGCGGCGCGTATAGGGGCGGGATGCAGGGGAGGTGATGGGCGCGTAGTAGGCACGGAGAAGTAACTAGCAGGCTTTGCTTACCGCTCTCTGGCGACGCCGCGAGAGCTATCCGTCTGCAATGCTCGGTAGGAGAAGCAGTTCATGAGACGGCATGCGGCACTGCCCGCAATCCCCTTCAGACGCTCGAAGCGAGCGGGAGGAGGAGGAGAGCGACAGCAGGAAGAGCAGCCTGTGGCACGGCGGAGTTGCGGAGTGCTCCAGATCTGCACAAGATGTGTAGGCACGGGCTCAGCACGGGCGAGCGGGCATCCCAGCGTGAAGGGGAGGAGCGAGAGGGACGAGGGAGCGGGTTGCGCTCGACCGCTCCAACGCGACTCACGAGCAGCTGCACCGACAGCGCCAGCTTGCTCTAGACCGCGCTAGCATGGTGCGCCTGTCCGCCTCCCCCGCGAGCGCCACCTCCCCGACTGACCCTCCCCTCCCCCGCCTCCCTCATCGCTCCAGTCCAACTACGGCGGCAACTACGGCGGCGGAGGCGGGGGAGGATACAACGGCGGCTATGGGGGCGGAGGAGGGGGCTACGGCGGCGGCTACAACCGCGGATACGGCGGGGGAGGAGGAGGCGGCGGGGGAGGCGGAGGGGGAGGCTACGGCAGGAAGCGCAACCGCGGTGAGTCCCTCCCGTGCGGCGCCACCGCGTGCAGTACTAACTCGTGCTTGAGCGCGCAGACGACGACCAGGGCACGCCCAACTTCCGCCGCCGCCAGAACGAGCGCGGCGACTACCAGTCGTCCCCCGGCGGCAGGCGCGGCGGCTACAACGGCGGCGGCGGTGGTGGTGGAGGCGGAGGTGGGTACTACGAGCGCCAGGGAGCGCCGAGCCAGGAGGCGCTCAAGGGCAGGTTCAAGGAGGCGCTTTGGAAGCTTGGCAACAGCCCCGTGCGTCGCTGCTCTCGCTTGCTTCGCCCTGCACACGCTCCAACGCATGCAAGTGGACTGCATACTTACGCGGTGGTTTCGTGACGCAGACCTACGACGCGGCGATCGACATCCCGGCCATGGCGGAGGACATCCAGTCGTGGTTCTTCCGCGACCGCGAGACGACCTTCCTCGCCTTCCGCGCTGCGTGCGTCTCCCTCACTTGCATCCGTGAGTACTCCTTCTTACCCTCCCTCGTACGTAGTGTATCGGAGCTCCCGCACAAGCTCCCGCACTACGCCGCCCTCCTCGCGCACCTCTCGCTCAAGGCCGTCGAGCCCTCCGTCCCGCTCGCGTCGCGCATCTCGACCGCCGGTCCCTCTTCCGCGCCGCCGACGCCGAGCCGCCCGCTCGCGCCCGGCCTGCCCGCCCGCCCTGTCGACGTCGAGGATGCGCTCCCCGCCGCGACGGCTGATGGCGAGGACGGCGCCAAGGCTGGTGCCGAGGGCGAGGAGAAGAAGGAGGGCGAGACTGTCGCCGAGGAGGTCAAGCCGCCGAAGGTCAACGTCGGCAAGGAGATCGTCCAGGACTTGGTGAAGGCCTTCCAGCAGTTCCTCGACGAGCGCAAGTGGAAGAGCGTGCGGTACTGCGTGCGTCCTCTTCTGCTCCCGTTTCTATCTGCTGTCGATGCTGATGCCTCTACCCGCAGGTCATCCTCTTCGCCCACCTCACCTCGCTCCCCGCGTCCTCGCCGGTGATCCTCACCTCGTCGCTCGTCAACCTCCTCACCTCGTTCGTCGCCGTCCTCGACGAGCCGGGCCTCCGCGCCTCGCGCGGCGACGAGTGCGCGCGCATCATCGTTGAGGCGCTCCTCCGCCTCGACGCGGCGACGCTTGCCGACCCGACGATCGACACCCTCCGCGATGGCGTGCAGGCATACCTCTCGTCGCGCAGGATCGAGAAGGAGCTGTTCGCCGACCGTGACCAGCAGGCACAGTGGAACGACGTGCGTCACTATCTGCCCTCCCTCGGACCGTGGCTGACCCATCCGCCCACAGCCGCTCGAGCAGCTCGTCACCGCCCTCTCGTCGGCGTCCTCCTCCGACTCGGAGGGCGTCTTCCCCGTCTCGGCCGTCCTCCCCAACCCCTTCAGCGCGCTCGCGCTCGCCCCCGCGGACCCGGACGACGCCGCCGCTGCCGCCGCCGCGAGCGCTGACGACGCGCTGACGCTCCCGCTCGTGCTCGTCCCGCCCGAGTCGGACGAGGGCGATCTCACGCTCAACGCAGGGAGCGCGGTCGAGCATGCGATCCCGCCTCCGCCGATCAGCGCGGGTCTGCGCGGGGACGAGGGCGTCGGGTACGAGGGGACGAGGCTCACCCTGCGCCTCTTCGACGACGAGGTGCGTCGCGCTCGTGTACCCTCGCCGCGCATGTTCTGACACTGTTGCCGTTTGCAGACCGTCCCGTCGCTGTACGACCCGGCCGGCATTGTCGTCCGCTCGCTCATCAGCGATCTCATCTCGCTCTACGAGACGAACCGCAAGGACGCGGCGCAGCTCCTCCTCGAGCTTCCGCGCTGGTTCGTCAAGGGCTCGTTCAAGCCAGTCCGCCCCGCTCAGCCGCCGCAGCCGCGCGGCGACGAGGACGAGGACATGCGCCAGGAGGAGCAGGCGGAGGAGGGCCCGCAGTGGTCGCTCGAGAACCTCGTCGTCGAGGTGCGCTCCTCCCCCCTCCCTCCGCAAGTGCAGGAGCTGATCCCTGCGCGCCCGTGCAGTCGATCATCACGTCGATCCTCGCGCTCCCGGCGCCGCCGCACACGAGCATGTATTACTACTCGATCCTGTGCGAGCTGTGCCGCATCTCGCCCAACACGGTCGCGCCCTCGCTCGGCAAGTCGGTCCGCAAGCTCTACGCGGGCCTCGGCGCGCCGGACGACGCGGCGGGTGCGCCCGCGCTCGATGCCGAGGGCGTTCGCCGCTTTGCGGACTGGTTCGCCGTGCACCTCAGCAACTACGGGTTCATGTGGGGCTGGGCGGACTGGGCGCAGGACATGGATGTCGACGAGAAGCACCCCAAGCGTGTCTTTGTCCGCCGGACGATGGACCTCGAGGTCCGCCTCAGCTACTTCGACCGGATCAAGAACACGGTCCCGGGCTCGATGCTCGATGCGGGCGTCTTCCCTGACGAGGCGCCCGGCCCCGAGTTTGCCTACGACGATGACCGTGCGTGCTGCCTGTATCTGCTTTCTCGATGATCAAGACTGACGAGCGACTGACTCGCAGAGCATGTTCACCACGCCGCGGCGTCGGCGTTCTTGCGCCTGATCCGCGCGAAGGCGCCGATCTCGGAGGCGGAGGAGGAGCTCGCCTCGTTCCAGAAGGCGCTCGAGACGGAGCACGGCCTCTCGTCCACCGAGGCCGAGAAGGTCAAGCGCGACGTCGCGGTGCAGACGATCCTCAACGTCGGAAGCCGCTCCTTCTCGCACTTCCTCAACGCCCTCGAACGGTACCTCACGCTACTCCGCGGGTTGTCGTCCTCTGCGCTCGCGCGCCAGGACCTCCTCAGCACGGTCGCGAGCTTCTGGCGCCGCCACCCGCAATTCCACCTCATCGTCCTCGACAAGCTCCTGCAGTACCGCCTCGTTGACACGCGTGACGTTACCGCGTGGGTCTTTGCCCCCGCGGCGGACCAGCCCACTGAGGCGAGGCCCAAGACGTGGAGCGACCCCGACCTGTGGCAGATGCTCCAGATCACGCTCCGCACGGTGCAGTTCCGCGTCGATTCGGCGAGGGCGCGCCTCGAGGGCCTCAGGCGCGAGGAGGAGGCGCGCGGCGCAGAGGGCGGGCAGGAGACCGTCGATGCCGAGGGCGGTGCGTTCTCCCTCCCAGCCTCCTTCAGGACTGCGGCTGACCCGCCCTCTCCGCGCGCAGACGTCCCCCTCCGCGACGCGGCGAACAGGAGGAGAACCCCGAAATCGCGAGCGCGGCGGGGTACCTCGACGAGGCGGAGGACGAGCAGGCCAAGACGCTGCTCGACATCCTCGGGCACTTTGCCCAGCTCCTCCCCGCCACCGAGGGCGATGAGGAGGGCGCCGACGCGTGGGAGCGGTGGTGGACCCTGGGGTGGGTGCGCGAGTTCTGCCGCTCGGTGCGTCGCCCCTCCCTCTCCTTTCCCCTCCTCGGCAAGCGAGCTGACCGAAAGAGCACGCAGTGGCTCACGCACAAGCACCTCATCGCGCCGACGCTCAGCGAGGGCATCGACAAGCTCGACCTCGCGACGGCGTCGCCCCGCGTCAAGGCGATCGTCGACGCCGCGAAGGCGTGGCACGACTTTGCTTGAGGAGGATGGCGCGGGAGGGGTAGCTCGTCGGAATGGTGAAAAGCCGCAATGTAGTGCAGTCTATCTCGTTCTCTCGCGCTCGGGCAAGCCATAAGAGCGATGCAGCGTAAGCTCTACCTCCTCGCGCGCGTCTACCCTACCCTACCCGCCGCCGCTGCGGTCCTTCCCCGCGCGCCTCCCCTCCCCGAAGCCGACAAACGCCTCGTACACGGCCCAGCCGATCCCCGCGCTGCCGGCCTTGCGGCACACGCGCAGCGCGCCGCCCTCCCAGAACCCGCGGATCCCGCTCGTGCGGTACACGAGGGACGCGGACGAGAGGAGCGAGGTGTAGGTTTGGGGGGAGAGCTGACGGCGGGTTTTGAGGACGTCAAAGGGCGTGGTGAGCAGCGTTGAGGCGAGGGAGGCTGCGGCGCCTGCTCTTTCCGTGCGTCAGCGGTGCGCGAGAGGGAGAAGGAGAGGGGAGAGGCGCACCCGCCACTCCGCCACCGACAGCGCCCTTCCCCCCGTCACCCACAACACCGATGAGCCGACGCCCGCGCTCGTAAAAGACGATGAAGAGCCCCGCGCCGGGCGCGTCCCGCAACGCGGTGGGGACCGCGCCGCGCCATAAGGAGCGGATTCCGCCTGTCGCATAGAGCGTGCGGAGAGCGGTGAGGGTTGAGGGGGTTGCATTGCGGGCTGAAGAGGCGGCGGAGGAGGTGGGGAGAGAAAGGGTGGACTGCGCGGCACAAGGTCAGCGGGATGAGGCGGAAAAGGGCGAGGAGGCGCACCTCGGAGATGGTCTTCAGCAGCGTGAACGGCGTCAGCACGAACCCTACGGCTGTCCGCGCCGTGCTTCCGACGAGGAGGTCGCCCACAGGCGTGAGCTTCGCCTTGGTACCCGGCGCGGGGATGGGTGCGCCTTTCGGCCGGAAGAGGGCCGAGTTGCCCATGATGGTGCGCAGCCGCGAAAGGGAGAGGAAGTAGAGCGAGACGCCGGGGACGTTCCTGGGTGTGCGAGCGTCCGTCAGCGAGAGTGACGGGAAGGTGGGGTGGGAGGAAGCGCACCGATACAGGGTAGGGACGGTCCCCCGCCAGAGCCCGCACGCCGTCTGCCCGCACGACGTCCTTGGTGGTGGTCCAGATCCGTGCGCGCGGGACCTTGGCCGGCGGCCCCTCCGCCTGGAGGACGGCAGCCCCGCCCGAGGTGCCGACCGCGCGGGAAGTCGAAGCGACGGGCGCGGGTGCGGGATCCTGCTGCACGCGGGTCTTGATGACTGCGTTCTTGCGAGAGGTCAGCCTGTCGCAAGAAGGCGCACGAGGGGAGGGAAGGCGCACGATCGAGGGGCTGCAGCATGAAGACGCTCGCTGCGCCCGAGACTGCGCCGCTCGCGAGGTGCCACGCGGCGGGGAGCTGCGCCTTGATGGGCGCCGCTTCGGACGAGACGGGCGGGTCCAGCGGGGTCGTCGACGAGGATGCCATCGCGGATGACGGCGCGACGAGAGGAGGGCGGGGAGATGAGGAGATGCCGGCGCGGGTGCAGCTCTAGACGGGGCGAGGCGGGCTGGGTCAAGGTCTACTGTCGGTGTTCTAGAGGGCAGCGGGTCTGGCAAGCAGCTTCAGAGCGAGCGACGGCGGGGAACGGAACCAACCCGTTGCTCGCCCCTCGGGAAGGGTTGCACTCCGATCCTCTCCTTCGCCGCAGCTTGCGATCACGTTCGGCACGCCCCTGCTCTCACTTCTGAGGCACAACCCCAGCGCGCCCCATCCGAAGTGCCCCTCAGCTGTGCTCGCCCACCTCTCCTCTTCCGGCCAACGCGACGAACGACGAAGCGGGGCTGCATTGCGGTTTCTGCGGATCACCGACGGCGGAGGGGATAAAGTTGCGGTGCGAGGTGGGTATGGCGGAACAAGCGGGGTACAAGCGGGTGTTGGCGGGCGAGGCTGGACGACGTCGAGCGAGGTCAGTCCGGCTCGGGGGTCAAGAGGCAAGGCCGCCGACACACGAGGTCGCATGCCCCTGATCATGTTGGCGAGCTTGAGGAGCATCTCGTCCTGGGGCGACGGGCCGCTGCCGGGTCCGAACGGCGGTCGCACCCCGCCGGGGGGCGGCTTGCCCGCAAGCGGGTCCTGCGCGTCCTCGGCGAAGAGCTCCTCGTAGCTCTCGCCCGCGCCGTCGATGTGCTCGAGCATGGCGCGCATGGTCGCGAGCGGGAGGTGCAGGTCCTTGACGCCCTGGCGCGCGCGGCGGAGCGAGACGAGCATCGGCGGGATGAGGTCGTTGCGGCCCGTGTCGCCCGCGCGCGAGAGGTACTCGGCGTAGAGCGTGTGGAACACGAGCTGGTGGCGCATGACGGGCGCGAGGCGCGTGAGCGCCTCGCGGCGCGGCGAGTAGGCCATCGCGATGCGGAAGAGGCTCGACGCGCTCAGCTGCCACGGCGAGATCCCCGCCATCTTGCCGTCGATCTTGGGCTTGCCCGTGTAGACCATCTCCAGGACGTCTCGCCCCGCGAGGAGCATGAACGTCGCGTCGGCGTGCTCGCGCTTGCAGGTGAGGATCTCAGCGATGGTCTGCGCATGCACACGTCGTCAGTCCTGCCGTCTCGGGTGTGGACGAGGGCGACGCACGCTCCACGAGCCGTTGAAGCGCAGCTGGTCCTTGACCACCGACATGAAGCTCGGGCCGATGAGGAACCCCGTCTTGTCCTTGACGGCCTCGAGATCACGCACCTCCTCGTCGCTAAAGAACGGCACTGTGAAGCGGTCCTGCGGCTGCTTGCAGGTGAACTTGTGCGTCGGCCAGATCTGCGTGCGGTAGAGTCGCGGGAGGGTCAGCGAGCGGTGCATGGCAGTGGGGCGGCGAGGACGCACGCGGGTCTGGCACACGCGCGAGCAGATGGGCGTCTTGCAGTTGGGGCAGCGCTGCGTCGTCGACTGGTCGCAGACGGCGCAGAGCGGGCTAGTCGATGAGCTCATGGCGATGAAGGCGGCGGGAGGCGGTGGGGCGGTGCGGAGCTCGCTGGGCGGGCTGCGGGGGCTGTGAGCGTGTAGAGGCAGGTGCTGTACTCGCCAGCGTGTGTGCAAGCGCGGGAGGGGGGAGCGAGCAGCGCGTGCGGTCGGACCTTCGCGACGACCGAGTCGAGCGCGTCCCGTCGCGTCAAAGGTCCCGTGCAGCGAAAGCATCAGGGCCGCGGGTGCTGCGAGAGCTATCTGCAAGGGTGCTGACCCTTTCAAGGACCCGACGAGCGCGGGCGAGGTGACGGAGGCTTGCGGGAAGAGAAGGCGACGCAGTCGGAGCGGCGGTCGAGGACGAAAGCACGCGACAGTCTCGTTGCACTCGCTTGGAAGCTAGCTACGGCTTGGCCTCCGCTTCCTCCTCCTCCTCCTTGGCATCCTTTTCAAGCGCAACGCGGGCAGCGCCGGAGGCGAAGAACGCCTGGAAGCACTCTGCCTTGAGTTGGTCCTTCGCCGTTTCGAGCATGGTCGTGCCGTCGAGCACCTTGATCGCGTCCAGCTGTCCCAGCTGGCAGAGCTTCAGCACCTCGGCGGAGGAGAGACGCGGGGTCGGGCCCGAAGCTTGCGCGATGAGCGTGGCGTGGACGAGCTGCTGACGGAGGAAGGCGTTGAGGACGACAAAGCTGCCGCGGCCGATGCGCCCGTCGAGCGCCTCTTGAACCTCGCTCTTGCCCGACTGGAGCACCTTCTCGTAGTACTCGTCGCGGAGGTGTCGGCCCGCGTGGGCAAAGACGTGCCACGGCGCAAGCTTCGAGTCCTTGCCGCCCACGTCCAGCTCCGCTACCTTCGTTAGGTAGAGGTAGTCGTATGCAGACATCACGTTGGTCATGCGAATCTCCTCGGCGAACAGGTTCAAGCTGGCGGGTAGCGTCAGCGAGTTTCGGAAGACCTGGCGAGGGGGAGCATCGCGAGACGTCGCATGTCAGCGGTGCACGCGCGCGAGCTGTCGATGAGAACGGCTCGACTCACCGCCCACGACTGACCACAATCCTCCGTCACCCACCGGACGAGGCTTTTCGCCGTCTGGTGGTACGGCTGCGTGTCCTTGATTTTGCCGAGCTTCTTCAGCTCCTCGGGCGTGAGCGGCGGGAGATAGAAGACGTTCGGGTCGCGGCCGCATAGCACCTTGTGCGTCGGCCAAAGCTGTCGGCGCTGTCGTAAGTCAGTCCGAGCAGCTGCGGCGGGGGAAGAGGAGACGCACAAGAGCCTGGCAGCGGGTCGAGCAGAAGAAGATGGCGCGGCATTTGCTGCACTGCTTGGCGGTGTCCCCGCCGCAGACAGTGCAGATTGAGGGCTGGGGCGTGCTCATCGAAGCGAGAGACCGCGAGCGAGTGAGGTGGCGGAGGGAGAGAGCCGGGCTCCGCAGGAAGGCGAGGTCGACTGTCCGCGGATGTTCCGAGGGACGACAGAGCAGTCGCGCACGTCTGTGAGAGGACGGAGAAGCGGTGAAAGAGCTTCGAAGTTGATGGGAGCGCGAGAACAGACAGGGAAGGCTCTCCTCGGGTGCTTAGGAAGGTCATCCGCGGTCGATGCAGCACAACGCCCGCGCTGCCGCTCCGCGGCTCAGCGCTCAGCTCGCTACAAAGTCAGGCAACTCTGCCTGCTCCGTCTCCGCAATACTGGCCCTCACCTTCGCGCCGAGGCGGTCCTTCACGCTCTGCGGGATCGCCGCTCGCTCCAGCTCCTCGAGCACCCGTTTCTGCGAGATGAGCTTCAGCCTCGCGCCCTCCCTCGGCGTGACGAGTTTCCTCATCGTCGCAGCGAAGATGACCGTTGCGACGATCAGCTCCTGCCGCAGGACGCGGTTCATCGGACCCCACGGCTCGACCTCGTCCCAGGAGGGCACCTGATGCGGCGCTGCCCCCTCGGTCCGCGCATTGACGTACGTGAACGAAATTTCGACGCCGGCGGTGCCGAATTCGTGCCAGGCGGGGCGGGGCGCGAGCTTGCCAGTCTCGCGCCGCGCTTCGACCGCGATGAGGCCGAGGTAGTGGTACGCGCCGGCCAAGAGGTGGTTGCGAAGGTTGGCGGCGGTGGGCGTGTCGGACTCGGG
This sequence comes from Rhodotorula kratochvilovae, assembly GCA_019926025.1. NCBI lineage: Eukaryota > Fungi > Basidiomycota > Microbotryomycetes > Sporidiobolales > Sporidiobolaceae > Rhodotorula > Rhodotorula kratochvilovae. The sequence continues at coordinate 68,426 of JAHSUG010000018.1, forward strand.
GGAGGTAGCGATCTCGAGAAACTCCTGCAGCGACGAGGAGTCAGCGGAAGTCGGGAAGTGCGGTGCTTGCGCGGGCGTTCCGTAGTGTCGCCTTGACAAGCGGTGACATAGGGGGAGGAAAGCACGCACATGCCATGAGAGGTTCGCGAGGCGTTCTAGGAACACTAAGAACGGTGGCTCTTGCGAGCACAGCCTGTGTTTGACGCCGTTGAGCTGACGAACGTCGTCCGGCGTGAGCGGTGCGTAGTAGAACGTCTCGGTGTCGCGGCCGCACAGCGCCTTGTGCGTCGTCCAGAGCTGCGTTTGGGGACGAGTCAGCACAGCGGACACAGCGGACGATGCGTGAGCGCGGTGATAGGAGTGCACGATGCGCTGGCATCTCGCCGAGCAGAACCGGACGGCCTTGCAGGCACTGCAGCGCAGCTGAGCAGGTTCGTCGCACACGGCGCACTTCTCGGCAAAGCTCAGAGACATGCGGCGTGATTGTCGGGCAGCGAGGTAAGCGAAGGAGGGAGAGAAGCGGAGCAGGTTGGAGAGGAGAGCGCCGCGGATCCGGAGGCTCGAGCGGGGCGCGCAGCCTGGTCCTCGTGAGGGAGACAAGCTATACGGCAGGTCCGTGTAGGAGCAGATCGAAGCGGTCGCAAGGCGTAGCGAAGCGGAGAGGAAGCAGCGTGGAGGGAACGAATCCTGCGATTGCAACGACCAGGGGAGCGCAAGGAGGAGAGGGTAAGAGGGGAGGGGAGGAACGAGTCGTTTGCGAGGTATGCTAGGATAGAGCGTCCATGGTTTAACGTCCGTCAAGAGAGGGGAGGGGCGGGCGCTCAGGACGAGAACATCTTGCCGAACGCCGCGCGCGCGCGCTTCTTGCGCTCCTCGATGCGCTGCTTCGCGGCTGCGAGCCTGCACACACGTCCTCGTCAGCACACGCAGCACAACAGAAGGGAAGGGAAGCGTGGGACGCACTCCTTCCGGATCGCCGCGTCCTCGGGCTGGAGCTTCGCGGCCTCCTCGAGGTCCTCGACCGCCTCCTTCTCCTCCTTGAGCACCAAGCGCGCCATGGCGCGGCGGTACAGCGCCTTGGCCTTCTCGCCCTCGCTCAGCCGCTTCGCCATGGGTGTCTCCTCGGGGTCGCCATCGAGGCGGAGCGCGCGCGACGCGGCCTTGACGCCCTGCGTCGCGGCGGACGAGCCGCCCACCTTGAGCGCGGCGAGCGCCGAGTTGAGCAGGAGGGAGAGGCGCAGGGAGGCGAATTCGGCCTCGAGCGCGAGATCCCGCTCGGGGAGGTCGAGGTGCCGGTCGAGGTCTGCGCGGGCGGGCGGGCAGTCAGCGCTCTGAGAATGTGGGGAGGGAGAAAACGAGGGGTGCACGCACACCGCAATGCCTTGGCGTACTTCTTCCCCGCCTGCTCAAACTCGCCCTTCTTGAACAGCTCCGTCCCGCGCTCCTTGACCTCGCCCGCGATCGCAAGCGCGACCTTCGGGTCATTCACGTCGGCCTCGTCGTCGCTCGGGTAGTCTTCGTGTCCGTCCGCGAACGGGTCGCTCGCGACGCCGTCGTCGCCCTCGGCGAGTTCGCCGCTGTCGGCGATGAGGATCTCCTCGGTCGGAGAGTCGCCCGAGACGGGCGACTCCTCGATCAGGCGGACGACGGAGCGGCCGTGCAGGACGCGACCGCTACAGGGCGAGGAGAGTCAGTATCGTTCGCGCTCGTGAGAGGGGAGAGAGGGCGAGTCGGCGTACAAGACCTGCGGGCGAGAGGTGTGAGTCCCGGGACGTGCGAAGCGAGAAAGGTTTACGCACGACATGCTTGTTGTCGAGGTGAGGTGTGGGAACGGTGGTGATGAAGAACTGCGAGCCTGGAGCAGCGAGTGTCAGCCCGAGCGAGGCGGAACGAGGAGGACAGCGTCTCACCGTTGGTGCCGGGGCCAGCGTTCGCCATCGAGAGGAGGAACGGCTTCTCGTGCTTGAGCTCGAAGCTACGCGTATTGCGGGTAAGCTGGCGCGTTATGAGGTGAAGCATGGGCGGGGGCACGCACTTCTCGTCCTCGAACTTCTCGCCGTAGATTGATTTGCCGCCGGTACCGTTGCCCGCAGTGAAGTCGCCGCCTGAAGAAGCAGAGGTGCAGCGCCGATCCGAGGGCGGGAGTGGGTCGAAGAGAGGTGCGATGTGGGGGCGACGGGGTGCGAGGTCGAGGTCAGCTTCCCCCTCAAACGGGCTCGGTAACGGCGGAGAAGCGCGCACCCTGAATCATGAACTTGCGGATCACCCTGTGCGTGCAGAAGAGAGAGTCAGCCGAGCCTGTCACCAGCGGGCGCGACGGACACAGCGAACGTCGCGCGACATCGCCGTCTCCGCTGCTGGACTCGAAAAGACCGAGTACACGCACCGGTGGAACTTGCTGCCCTTGTAGCCGAAGCCCTTCTCGCCAGTCGCGAGTGCGCGGAAGTTCTCTGCCTGGGGCGGGTGGAAAGGGACGGAAGGTGGGGGAGGAGGGTGAGCGGGGGGAGTTGCGGGAGGCAGGCGCGGAGGGGGCGCACGGTCTTGGGGGTGACATCTGCGAAGAGTTCTACGACGATGCGCCCGGCAAAGTTGCCGTTGATTGCGATGTCGAGGAATACGCGCGGGTTGACCATGGCGAGGGCGATGAGGAGGTGGAGCGAGGTGAGGGCGGCGCGGGGCGGGATGCGGGTAGCTCGGATGTGCTTATGGGAGCTGTGCGAGTGCTCTGAGCGTTGGTAGAGCCGGGTCTGCGAGAAGCGGAGAGATGACGAAGGGCAACCCTCGACGAGGCGAGGGCAGCTCAGCACGCGCAACTCGGCGCAGAGTGGCCGGAACCATGTCGCCCGAGCAGCGCGCAGCCCTCCTGAAGGACCTCGGCGTTGGCCAGCAGCTCTCGCCCCAAGAGGTCCGCCAGGAGATCGACGCCGGCTGGCTCCTCCCCTCCAAGGACGGCCGCAACGAACTCCGACCCGCAGAATGGGCAATGTGCGCACCTCTCCCCTCACGAGACTACCCGCACAGACTCACCCACGAAGCGGCGACAGGCACTGGGACCGCCCCGCCGACCTGCGCTCCCTCCTGCACCTCGAGCCAACCCTCCCGACCACCCAGCTCGAGTTTGTCTCGACCGGCTTGAGCGGAGACATCACCGGATACCGCGAAACTACCCAGACCGCAGTCGCGTCCCGCACCGCGACCAACAGCACCGCCCTCGACCGCAAGCCCGCGAGTTACCAGGGCTCGTTCGTCCGCGGCAAGAGCTCCTACTTCCCCTTCAGGCCAGGAGGCCTCGCAGATGTCGTACTCGACGACGACGCTGACGAGGTCGAGGTCACCGCCGCGGCAGAGGGCTCGAGAAGGCGTTCGAGAAAGGACACGGTGCGCTGCATCCCTCTCTCTCGCGCGCGGACGACGCACTGACACGTTCTCGATGCAGGCGGCATCCGCACCATCCCGCCCGGCTTCACCCGCGGCCTCGACTTTGGCCCCATCGCCGACGACCCGACGAGCGGCGCCCTCCTCGAGGAAGAGGAGGAGGTCGAGGTCAAGCCCATCTACCGCCCCATGCTCGAGCTCGCCAACGAGGGGAGGGCCAGGGCCGTACCTGTGCGTACTTTGCTGTCCCGCTTCCGCAAACCGTGCTCACGCGGCTGCACCTGCAGAACGGCCGGCCGACGGAACAGGCGCCGCAACTCGACTCGTCGATCGAGGAGCTCCTCCCGACCCGGGTGCGCTCGTATCGCCTCGCATTACACTCGCCGCTGGTACTGACCTCGGACGCTCGCAGCGACTGGTCAAGGCGCCCGCAGCGGCCTCGACGCGGCGGAGACCGGTGGTCGCCAAGCGCGACTGGGCGCACGTCGTCGACGTCAACCGCGAGATCGTCAACTTCCACGAGTTGGTGCCCGAGATGGCGCGCGAGGTGCGTGCGCCCAGTCTCTTGCCGGCGGCTCGCTGCTAACGCTCGAATGCGCGCAGTACCCGTTCGAGCTCGACACGTTCCAGAAGGAGGCGATCTACCACATGGAGGTCGGCGAGTCGGTCTTCGTCGCGGCGCACACCTCGGCGGGCAAGACGGTCGTCGCCGAGTATGCGATCGCGCTCGCGCAGAAGCACATGACGCGCGCGATCTACACCTCGCCCATCAAGGCGCTCTCGAACCAGAAGTTCCGCGACTTTCAGCGCACGTTCGACCCCGCCGAGGTCGGCATCCTTACGGGCGACGTGCAGATCAACCCGAGGCGAGCTGCTTGATCATGACGACCGAGATCCTGCGGAGCATGCTCTACAAGGTGCGCCTGCTCTCCTTCTTCCTCTCATCGTGATCTCACCTTTCTGTACAGGGAGCCGACCTCATCCGCGACGTCGAATGGGTCATCTTCGATGAAGTGCACTACGTGAACGACCTCGAGGTCCGCTCCCCTACGCCCGCCTCTCTCCCTCGAGCTGACTCGCATACGCCCGTTCGCCAGCGCGGCGTTGTCTGGGAGGAGGTCATCATCATGCTCCCAGACCACGTCGGGATCATCCTCCTCTCGGCGACCGTGCCCAACACGAAGGAATTCGCCGACTGGGTCGGGTGCGCCCCTTCCCCCCTCCCTTCCTCCCCTCTCCCCGCTGACCCCGCCACGCGCGCGCCCGCAGCCGCACCAAGAAAAAGGACATCTACGTCATCAGCACCCCGAAGCGCCCCGTCCCGCTCGAGCACTTCCTCTACGCCGGCAAGGAGCTGCACAAGCTCGTCGATGCGCGGGGCGCGTTCCTTGGCTCGGGGCACAAGGACGCCACGGACGCGAACCGCCGCAAGCAGGATAAGGAGCGCGAGGCGGCGGGGGTGCCTGCCCCTGGGAGCGCGGCGGCGCGCGGCGGGGGGAGGGGTGGCACCGCCGCGGGGCGGGGGAGCAACCGCGGCGGAGGGCAGGCGGCGAGGCAGGTCGCTGCGCGCGGGGCGATGGCTGCGCAGCGCAAGGCCGGCGGCGGGGCGCTCAGCCGCGGGGCGAACGCCCAGGGTCGGGACGCGAACCTGTGGATCCACCTCGTCGGGCTGCTGAGGAAAAAGGAGCTCCTCCCCGTCGTCGTGTTCACCTTCAGCAAGAAGCGCTGCGAGGAGTACGCCGGGAGCATGCCGAATACGGATCTGTGCACGGCGGCGGAGAAGAGCGAGGTGCACATCACGATCGAGCGGAGCCTGACCCGGCTCAAGGGTTCGTCCTCCGTCTTCTTTCCTCCTTGTTGGTGCACACACTGACGAGCATCTGTGACCTTCACGCGCAGGCTCGGACAAGGACCTCCCGCAGATCAGAACATGCGGAGCCTCCTCTCGCGCGGCATTGGCGTGCATCACGGCGGTCTCCTCCCCATCGTCAAGGAGGTACGCCCCTCTACGTTCCTGCCTAAAGCGTGTACGCGCTGACTTCAGCCGCCGGCAGATGGTCGAACTCCTGTTCGCGCGCGGGCTCGTCAAGGTTCTCTTCGCGACCGAGACGTTCGCGATGGTGCGGCTCTTCCCACTCTGCCTTCTGTCGATCGCTGCTGACACTACCGCGCGCGCACAGGGCGTCAACATGCCCGCCAAGTGTGTCGTCTTCTCCGGCATCCGCAAGCACGACGGCCGGAGCTTCCGCGAGCTGCTACCCGGAGAGTAGTGCGTCTCCTCCCTCTCCGCCCGCTCCGACACGAGCAGGCAAGCTGACGCTCTCCCTGCGCGCAGCACCCAGATGTCGGGACGTGCGGGTCGCCGCGGGCTTGACAAGACGGGAGTGGTCATCATCAACGCCGATGCCGACGTGCCCGACGTGCGCACCCTCCTACCCTCAGCGTGAAGGACTGCTAACGCCCCCGCCTGCAGGCCAACACGCTCTCGACCATGATCCTCGGCCAGCCAACCAAGCTCCAGTCGCAGTTCCGCCTCACGTACTCGATGATCCTGAACCTCTTGCGGGTCGAGGCGCTCCGCGTCGAGGAGATGATCAAGCGCTCCTTCTCGGAGAACGCGGCGCAGCGCCTCCTCCCCGAGCACGCGAAGAAGGTCGCGGAGGGGGAGAGCGAGCTCAGCGCGATGAGGCGCCTCGAGCCGGGGCCGAAGACGGACGAGCTGAGGAAGTTCTACGACCTCGAGCAGAGGATCGTCGAGCTCAACACCGCCGTGCTCGAGGGCGTGCTGGCGCACCCGTCATCCGGGCGGACGATGAGCGCCGGGCGGGTCGTGATCCTCTCGGACGGGGTGCGTCCCTCGTCCTGTCCCTCGACCGAGCGCCGCTGACCTACGAGACGGTCGAGCAGCACTTCCGCGACAACCCCGCCGTCCTGCTTAAGTCGGCGCCGCAGGCGGTCCTCCCCTCGGGCGTCCTCGACCCGACCAAGCAGTTCTTCGTGCTCGCGTTCGTCCCGCCCGAGATCCGCGAGGGCAAGCACGGTGCGCGCGCTTCCCTCCCATCTCCCTCCTTGAGATGCTCACGCCGCTTCACGCAAGCAGACGTTGCCGCCGACGGGGTCCCGCCGCGCTGGCCGCCGCGGCCGTCGTCCGCCCCCGCCGCCGAGCGGATGTACGAGCTCGCGGTCGTCCCCCTCCCGTCCATTTCGCTCGTGACAGCCTACACGCTCAAGCTCGACGCCGACGCGATCGCCGACCGGCACCGGCGCAGCGCGATGGAGGCTGCGTTGGCGGACTTTGGGGCGCTCCTTGCCGAGGGCGCGGATGTCGGCCGCGAGGCGGACTGGAGCAAGGTCCGCGGGCTGGAATTCCGCGAGGCGCTGCAGAAGCGGGATGAGCTCGTCAAGGAGCTCGCGTTCTTGGCCGTTGAGGAGGACGATCTCGGCGAGCCGGTGCGTCGCGGGCGGTTGGGATCCTGCGCGCGACTGCGGTACTGACGACTGGGAGTGCAGTACTCCATCTTGCACGCCGAGCGCGTTCTCGAGGACAAGATCGCGACGTGCGTGCCCTTCGCTTCCCTTCCGCTGCTCTGCGCTGACCCCCTTGTACCCGCCACACAGCCTGCGCCTCGCACTGAGCGACCAGAACCTCGAGCTCCTCCCGGACTACGAGCAGCGCATCGACGTCCTCAAGGAGCTGCAGTTCCTCGACGACAACTCGACGGTGCAGCTCAAGGGCCGCGTCGCGTGCGAGGTGCGTCCTTCTTCTCTCCCTCTCGCGCGAGCGCACGTACTGACGAGTGGGGGAGGAGCGCAGATCAACTCAGCGAACGAGCTCGTCCTCACGGAGCTCATCCTCGACAACGTCTTTGCCGATTTTGAGCCCGAGGAGATGGTCGCGCTCCTGTCGGGCTTTGTCTTCCAGGAGAAGACGGACGTCGTGCCGCTGCTCACGCCCAAGCTGGAAGAGGTGCGCCTTCTGCCTTTCGTTCGGCGGGGAGCACGCATGCTGACCTGCCTTGAGGGACCCCGTGATGCAGGGCAAGGAGATCATCCTGGCTACGTACGAGCGCGTGACGGCCGCAGGACCGGCACCGCGCCAACTTTGCCGACGAGGGCTTCAACGGCTCGGGCGAACTCAAGTTTGGGCTGATGGAGGTCGTCTACGAGTGGGCACGGGGGATGGTGCGCCCTCCTCTCTCGCTCACCGTCTCTCACTGTCCCATTAACGGTCCTCTCGTGCGCGCGCGCAGTCCTTCCAGCAGATCACGCAGCTGACGGACGTGCAGGAGGGGACGATTGTGCGGTGCATCACGCGGCTCGACGAGACGTGCCGCGAGGTGCGCGACGCGGCCCGCGTCGTCGGCAACGCCGAGCTGTTCCAGAAGGCCGTCAAGGCGCAGGAGCTCCTCCGCCGCGGGATCGTCTTTGCTGCGAGTTTGTACTTCTCGAGCAGCGGGCCTGGCGCGACTTCGTAGATCGAGTCAGGAATTCGCTTCCGGCGTTCGCGAGCGATTTGTACGGTCGAGCGTAAAGTGCACGTCGCTGTGAAGCTCGGAAAGACGTAGCGTAGCAAGAGCAGGCATCCCCTCAAGCAGGCGGTTGGAGAGCCGAGGGGGGCGCGCACCACCTCTGTGGGGCAAGGCGGCCCCGACCGTCGGACTGAGCTGAGCAGGTCGAGCACGCCCGCCGAGGAGGCAAGGCTCCAGGTAGGAGCGGGTGGGGTTGAGGAGGGAGAGGTTCGCGGCGTTGGAGGGTTGGCTCTCCACCGCCGCCGCGTCGCCGCGCAGCCGCTCTTGCAGAATGTCGCTCGAAGCCACGATGATCGTGCTCGACAACTCGGCCCACTCGCTCAACGGCGACTTCCTCCGTGCGCCGCCCTCGCCCCCCTCCCTCCCCGCCGTCATCTCCCGCGGGCGCTGACCCCAGCCCGCACGTGCTCGCAGCGAATCGCCTCCAGGCCCAGTCGGACTGCATCTTCACCATCATGGGGACCAAGTGCCGCGCCCACCCCGAGAACGAGGTCGGGCTCATGGTCATGGCCGGCAAGGGGTGCGTTCCCGCGTCTCCTCTTGCGCCTGCTGGCTCTGGCGCAGGTCGGTACCGCGGTTGTCCTACTCGGCGCTGGGCTGCTCCCCCGAGGCCTGCGAGCTGTCGCCGCTGAGGGAGGACGGTCCGCCGCGATGACGAGGCCCGGCAGCGATGAAGGCCTTCCGCGACCAGGACGGCAGGGCTCTCGTGGAGGGGCGCAGCATCCTTCCAGGCAATCTCACACACGCGAGAGTGCTCCACGCGTCATCGAGCTGGACCTGACCCCGCCCCCTCCTTCGCCCCGCAACAGCCCCGAGGTGCTCGTCACGCTCACGCAGGACGAGGGCAAGCTCCTCGCCGCGGTGCACGATGTCAAGTCGGGCGGCGAGGCGGACCTCATGACCGGTATCCAGGTTGCGCAGGTGAGTCGCGCACTCGCGCTGGATCCGTCCGCGCTCGCAGCGAACAGTGCTGACGACTGTTCCGTCGACGCAGCTCGCGCTCAAGCACCGTCAGAACAAGAACCAGCGGCAGCGCATCATCGTCTTCGCCGGCAGCCCCATCAAGGACAGCCAGGCCGCCCTCGTCAAGGTAAGCGGGATTGCTTGTTCCCGAGGCTCGCCTTGGCGGAGGAGTAGTTCCAGGTTGACAGATCCTCCCGTCGTCACAGCTCGGCAAGAAGCTCAAGAAGAACAACGTCGCGCTCGACATCATCTCGTTCGGCACGCCCGATGTCGACCTCTCGATCCCGTCCCTCCCCTCGTCCAGCAGCGCGTCCGCGCCCGCCCCCGCCCCCGAAACGAACGAGACCAAGCTCGCTGCCCTCGTCGAGGCGACGTCCTCGTCCGACAATTCGCACTTCCTCGCCGTCGAGCCTGGCCCGCACCTCCTCTCCGAGCGGGTGCAGCAGAGCGCGATCCTGCGGCCAGAGGGCGCGGACGAGGGCGGTGATGGCGGCGCGGGTGGCGGGGGCGCGGACGAGTTTGGCGTTGACCCGCACTTGGACCCGGAGCTCGCGATGGTGCGTCTCCCGCCTTCTCCTCTCCAAGTGCGCGCTGGTCGCCCGCGCAACGCCACAGTTTCCCGAAGAGGCGAGCCCACGCTGACGCCTTTACCCGCAGGCGCTCCGCATGTCGCTCGAGGAAGAGCGCGCGCGCCAGGCCGCCGCCAACGCCTCGACGTCGACGAGTGCGGCCGCGGCGCTCGAGCCCGTCCCCGAGGGCGTCTCGACGCAGATCACGGACCCGGCCCCCACTGGCGCTGTCGTCCCGGGCGAGTTGAACGCGCCTGCTGCAGCGACGAGCTCAGGAGGCGCTGCTGCAGGGCCCGCCGGAGGGCACGGACGAGGTTGAGATGGGGAGCGGGGAGGGCGACGACGGAGGACGAGGATCTGCGGCGCGCGCTGGCGATGAGTGCGGGCGCAGAGGTCGAGGATGTTGAGATGGACGCGGCGGGCGGGCTGGACGACGAGGTGGACGATGACGAGGAGGACGACATTGCGCGGGCCAGTACGCAGCTTTCCACTCCTCCTCTCGTCGAGAACAGGACTGACCCGCCTTTCTGTGTGCCCGCAGTTGCGCTGTCGATGCAGGAGGCGGAGGAGGAGGGCAAGAAGGCGGAGGAGAAATGAGCGGAGTCCGCGGGGCGGAGGGGGAGGCCATGTAACCACCGATCAGCGTTCGTTTCGCACCTGCTCGATGAGGAAGCTGCAGAGTGCGCCCGCGGCGGCGAGCAGCCTCCAGCGAGGACGTCGACGACCGAGGCGCATGCATGTGTCGACCGATGTCATTCCTCCGCCAGCCTCCGACCAAAGTTGCCCTCTCGCCTCTTCTCACCGCTGTGCATCTCTCGCCCGAACCTCGCAAGCACTCGTCTACAAGCACCATGCCCGGACTCGACACCCACACCGTGCGTCCCGCGCCCTCCCCCGTCGTTCCTCCATGCCGAACCTCTCGAACTTACGTCTGCCGCCGCCTCGCTCGCTCGCCTCGCTCCGCGTCCGCAGAAGCGCGGCCACATCGCGACCTTCTCGCTCCTGATCCTCTTCTCGCTCATCGAGTGGGCCATCGCCGCCTACCTCGTCAACTCTTGTGCGTCCCTCCGCCTCCCGCCGCCGCCCTTCCTCATCGAGAAGAGAAGGCGGTCGGCTTGCGCGCCTTGGGACGCAGAGCACTGACACGGGAGGATGCGCAAACAGACAACAAGCACAACAACTACCCGAGCAACGCGATCCGGTGCGTCCCCCTTCACCCTTCGGAGGCGAAGGAGCGAGGTCATCCCCATGCCGTCGCTGACGCTCCGCGTCCCTCCCTTCCCCGTTCTGCGCCGTCCGTTCCGCCCCAACAGTGACCGCGTCCGGTTCCTCCTCTTCACCGGCCTGTGGACGTTCTTCTTCTCCATCTTCTACCTCGTCGGCTTCCTCAAGGCGACTACCTCGTTCCTCTTCTCCATCGCGAGCCACGCCGTCTGGCTCTTTGTCACCTGGGTCTTCTGGTGCGTTCCCTTTCGCTCCCCATTCGCGCGGTGAAGCGGCGGCGAGTGCAGGTGGGAGAGGCGTGCACACCTCGGTATCCGCCTCTCCGCCTCAACGCACACCCCGCCTTCCCTGCAGTTACTGACACCTGCCTCCCTCGCACGCAGGCTCGCCGGCACCGCCGCGCTCGCGGCCTCGCTCGGCGGCTCGCTCGACTGCGGTTCGTGGGGCCACCCGCACTGCGACACGCTCAACGCGCTCGAGGCGTTCTCTCTCCCGCTCATGCACCATCTCGTGTTGCCAGGGTTGCACGGAGCGAAGGTTGCATCCTCGCGGGGAACGGACGCTGACTTTCCTGCCGTCTCGCATCCTCGTGCAGATCATCACTCTGATGCTCGCGTACGTCCTCTTCGCGGGCGCGCGCTCGGCCCGCAGCGGCAACGGCTTCGGCGGCGCGATGGTCGACGTCTAGACGCCTCGTCCCGTCCTCCCTCCCTCTGTCCTCCCTCCCGCTGCCTCGCCCCGTCCGATTGGACGCACAAGCACCGCCTCCCACCTACAAACACGCCAAGCGTACACATCCCTCCTACCTCTCTCCTGCCCTCCCCTTAGCCCCTAATACGCATCTCCCCGACGACGCTCCTAATCTTGAGAAACTGCAAGAGTATGTACATACGTTGCTCTCACCTCTTCTCGTCCTGCGGGTTCTGCGATGAGAGAGGGAGCCCGGGCGGGACGAGTGGGCGGCCGTGGCGGACTCGCGCGGTGAGGACGAGATGCGCGTGCTCCGCTGCAAAGCTGGCGGCGGGCAAGCTGCTCGCGTACTCTGCAGGTGTGGTAGGCTCGCGAATGCATGACAGGAGGAGTACGCGCATGCGGTGCTTGTTACAGACAACAGAGGGACAAGAAGGGAATACGAGAAGGTCTAGCGGAGGGGGAAAAGGCGGAGAAGTACTGTAGGAGAGGGCAGCCTACTTCGGCGCCTTGCCCTTCTGCTCGGCCTGCGAGCGCGAGAAGAGGGTGAGCCAACTGCTCTTGCGCAAAATCAGAGCGGCGGTACAAGCGACTGTAGCCGGTGCACGCGCACGTTCGAACGCACTTTCCACTGGTCGAACGCCTTCTGGTACGCCGCCGAGTGCTGCAGTGCCGGGTCGGCCTTCTTCAGCTCCGCGAGCTTGGTGGTCATGTACTGCTCGGCAGGGCGGGGAAAGCGTCAATGCCGGCTTGTGGACGGAGACTGGGAGGGGGCGAAACGACGAACGGCGTTGTACGCGGAGCCCTTGCCCTTCTTCGTCCTGCAGGTCGTGGGCATCGGTCAGCATCAGTAGGGCAGCCCGTGAGGTAGCCGGAGGTGGTGAGCGGTGCTGGCGCCCACTCACTGTCCCTTGGTCTTGTTCGCGGAAGCTGCATGGCAAGGTCAAGCGCGGTCAGCACCGCTCTCCGAGAGTCCGTCGAGGTCAGCGAGGTGCGCAGACGCACCCTTTGTCTTTTTCTGGACGGTGGTCGTGTTGCGCGGCATGGTTGCGAGGTTGATCGGGTCGTGCGAGGGAAGGAGGCGGTGAAGGAGGCGCGAGGTGAGGATGGCGCACGGAGCTCGTTCGAGTCGGAGGCGGCGGAGAGTCTGAGCAAGAGTCTGGCGAGTGCAAGCAGCTATCCTTGCGGGGTGGACGGAGCTGGCGAGAGGCAACCTCGTCCTCCTCGTCCTCCTCCTCCTCCTCGTCCCGACCCTCGCTCCTCACCCCGCGCCTCTTCCCAGCTCGAAGCCGCACTCGCCATGCCGCGCGCCGTCCCCGTGCCCCTCCCGCGGCTGCTCGCCCTCCTCCCGCGCAACGGCGTCGGCGCGTCCGTCTATGCGAGCAAGTGGGAGGGCAAGGGTCTCCCCGTCCCCTCGTCCGCCGCAGAGGACGCGGCGTGCCGCTGGGAGGTCAAGAAGGTCCGCCTGCACGCCTCGGACGCGGGCAAGGTCCACGGCCGGGCGTGGGGCGTCCTCCACTGGAAGGTGCGCTCCCTCCTCCCCCCGCTCCCGAGGGCCCAGCTGACTCTCCCGCTGCACGGGCAGGGCAAGCGCGTCACCCCCGAGGACAAGGAGTACGAGCTCATCCGCGGCGGGCTCAAACACCTCTGGCAGAGCGCCGTGCCCCCGCCTCTCCTCGTCCAGAAGGCGAGCGACATCGCCGCCAAGCGCGCCGCGCCTGCACTCGCAGAGGCATGACTGGAGGGTGCCGAGGATCTCTAGCAGTTCTTGTTGTATCACTAGGTGCGTCTTTCCCCTCCCTCGGCTGCGTGCATGCGCCGGCGCGCATCGCTCGACCCCGCCGCGCGCTCAAGCTCACCTCTCTCCCTCCTTCTCCTCACTCGCAGCTTTTCCCTCGCTTCGGGCGCATTTCGCACTGTCCGCTAGCTCGCATGTCCTCTTCGCACATCTTGGTACGTTCCCATTCTTCTGGCGCTGTTCCATTTCCCCCCGCCGGCCGTCCCAAGGATGAAGCGCAGACCGCCGTATTTTGCTGCGCTTCTCATACCCGAAGGCCCACGAGGTCGCTGATGGTTTTCATAGTTTCGCTGAGGGACACGGCGCGCGGCGGGGAGCACTCCAGCCATGGCGTTGAGCGCGAGCTGACTCTCCTCCCCCTCGCCGACAGACTCTCCCTTGGATCCTTCGACCAGTAGATGACATCGCAATGATCTACACCCCCCCAGCATACTCCGTGGGATGAGCGCGACCGCCGTCCGCTTCTCGCGCGTCTGCAGACTGATCTCGCGAGCGGCTGCTTCGCTCGTTCCTCGCCGGCTCACCCTTCGCTGAGGTTTGCGCTCTCGTGTCGCGCACTCGCTTCCTTCATCGCGCGTTTCATGCTGGGTCGAGCCACTCCGTCGTGGTAAGCTCGCTTGGTCGTCCCCACTTCGCTCGTTCTACCCTCACTTAGCCTTCCTCACGCGGCATCCTCGAGAGATAGCGAGCGGCACCTGGAGGAGGAGCTGAGAGCGGCCGCGGTCAGTGAGCGGAGCGTAGGGAAAGAGGAGAGAGAAAAGCATCCGAACGCACGACGTCGTACAGCACCCCGCAAACGACTCGCTCAGCGCACGCGAACGAGTAGTCGCGGTCGGCCAGGTACTCGTAGATGTCGGCACGTAGGCCTGCAGCGGGCGCGACCTGGAGCATCTCCGCCTTCGAGAGGCGGTGTCCGACGTCCTCGGCTTTGAGGCCTGCGTTGAGGTTTGTTAGCGTGCGCACGAGACGAAAGCAGTATCGGCCGGCACGCGCAGACGTAGAGCGCTCGAGCTCGTGCATCAGCCGCGCCATCTCCTCATCACCCCTCGTCAAGTTGCTCGCCTGCGCCGAGCCCTGCGCGGACGTCGAGCGCCGCGAGCGCTTCGCGCGGGACGACGAGGCCGGGCTTTCGAGGGGAGAACCCGGGCGCTTGAGGTTCGACGGGCCTGGTGCCGAGCCGGACGCCGGCGCGTCCTCGTCCGTCGAGTTCCCGTCGCACCCTTCGTCCGTCGAGGCGCCGCGTTCATCATCGACCTGTTGAAGCCGCAGTGAAGAGGTCAATACGTCTCACACCACCTATCGCGTACCGGACGCGCTCGACAAGGGTGATGGACGCACGAAGAACTCGATGGGCTCGTCCTCCACGTCCGAGTGGAACGGCTTGTCGCTCGACCAGTCGGAGCAGTAGCTCAAGTCGCTTTCGGAGAAGATGCTGCTCTCGCGCGAGCGCGACGCCGGCATTTTCTCGCGCTGCCGCTCCGAGGGGCTTGCGACGGATGGGCGGCTGTGCTGGTCGAACGGGTTCGCAGGCGGGGCGGGGGACGGGGACGGAGGCTGGATGTCAGGTGCGGGTGTCTCGGCTGCAGGCGGTGTGCTCGTCAGCATCCGCCTCGTGGACTGCGTGATGGACGGGCGAAGCGCACCCCTGCTGCTTGAGCTCCCGGCTGTCGGCTGCTGTTCCTCCTTGCTGGGTGCCGCGGTGGAAGAGTCTACGCAAGGCGAGAAGTCAGCGCCGAAAAGGGCGTACCGCACGAGAAGCCCGAGGAGAGGAGTGACAAGGCGGCGTACCTTGGACGAGCGCCGACCCGACCGTCACCTGCAACTCCTCCAGCAGACTCTGCACGACCCTGACTGCACCGTCTTGCGGGAGTGCGTGGACGAGAGCGTATATCGGCCTCCATCCCGGCGTACGGGCGTACAAGTTGGCGAGGTGGTGAGGCGCGCGGGTGTGTGCGACCGAGTGGTAACCCTCCTTCTGGCTGCCAACAGCACCTCCTGAAGCGGACATGTCGCGTGAAAGAGCGGGAGGGATGCTGAAGGGGAGGAACGAAGAGAAGCGAGAGCAGGAAAGAGAAGATCGCCAGGATGAGTTTTGTGAAGGGACAGGGTCCGAGCGGGACGCGTTTGCGGGGACGCGCAAAGCCACGAACGACGACGCGATATCAAAGGCGGAAGTCAACGTCGTGAGCGACGAGTCCGTCGTGCGATGATCCAAAGGTGAAGAGCAAAGGGACGATCCTGGTGCTCTAGATCACGCCGAACAGCAGCAGGATGAAGAGCGCGTCATACTCATCGCCTCAGTAGCGTGCACGGGTCGCGCAGCTGTCCGCGGACCGTGTCAGGAGGAAGTGAACTCCTGGCGAAGGTGAGCGTCGGCCACGGCGAGAGCGCTCTTCTGCACCCGCCAACCTTTCTGCCAGCCAGCTGCGCCTCCAGTCGCTATGGCTGACGAGCCAAGCACCATCCTGCCGCCCGGCCAGTCCCACACTCCCGTTGCGTTGCCCCTCCGCCCCTCGCCCCCTCCCAGCACCGCCGCGGAGAGGCCCGACCGTCCTGGGGCGCGCACGGCGCAGAATGTCCGCGAGAGTGCGCCTGCGAGACTGCTCGCGGTCCAGCCGTCCCCTAGCGCGAGGAGCCCGAGCGAACGCGGCGGGGAACGGGTCGCGGGGGGAGAGGCGGTGCTGGGGGCAGGGGCCGCGCAGGACGCGCGCAATGATGCGGACGGCGATGGGAGTGACATGGATATCAGCAGCGGGTCTGAACCTGAGGATGCGGGGACTGGAAGAGGGAGAGGGCAGACAACGGGCGAGCGCGACGTCGCCGACGTCGCGCGGACGTCAGGTTCGCCCCGTCTCCTTGCTCTCGGATGACTTCAAATGACTGACCGATACATAACGCGTTGCTGCTTCGGCTTCCTTCCTCTCCGCGCGTAGCGCTTCCAGACGTCCATCGCCCTCGCGCACCATCCCGCTCGTCCTCCCCGACGGCGAAACGTCCCCCGCCGCTCACGCAGGCGGAAACATATGCCGCTGCACAGCTTCGCAGCTGGTTCTTCTCGCAGCCGGAGGACGTTCGCCAGTCCTGGGTGTTGGCGTTCGAGACGGAGAAGTCGATCCAGAGCTGGGTCGAGCGGGAACGCGCGGGTGCTGAGGCTTGGGCGTATCGGGCGGATGCGCAGAATTGGGAGTGCGCCTTTGCGACGGAGGGCGGGCTGGAGAAGCTTGCGCGGGAGGTCTTCCAGTCTGCGGCGCCGCCCGAGTCGTTCTCGCCTGCCGAGTTCCAGCGTCGCTTTCTCGTACGTCCCGGTCATCTTGACTCGAGTCCCTCCTACCCTGTGCTCATCGGACATATCTACAGAACAACACGCCGACGTACACCTACATGCAGGACTCGGGCGGACCCGAGTCCATCGCTGGCCGCCTCGCCGAGATGGCGAACGCCTGCCCCGGCGGGTTCCTTTTCCTCACTGCGGCAACCCTCCGGTGCGCAGTCCCATTGTCCCCTCGTTTCGGCTGACCCACTGACCCGAGTGCCCCGCAGCGAGGGTTTCCTCGACCCGTTCTGCCCGCTGATCAAGCCCTTCCTCGCTTCCGGCGGACGCGTCCTCTTCGTCGTTCCGGCCTGCGAGATGACGAACGGCGGCGCGAATCGCACGCAGCGGTGGGGCGAGCTGATACGCGACAAGGTCGGAGGCGACATGCGGGTCGTCTGGGTCACCGACAAGGCTCGTACGCCCTCTCACTCCTCCCTCTCTCGCCGCGACTGACTCAGACACAGTCTTCGCGATGTGGCATGCCAAGGGCGGGCTTCTCGTCTCGCCCGCTGGTTTCCTCGTCAAGCTCCTCTTCTCCTGCAACTTCAACGACCGCGGTACCGCCGCGCAGCGCCCGTACGCGCCAGACGACGCGGCACGCTCGCAAGCTGCTGCCTCGGACGAGTTCTTCGACGCGTCGAGCTACCGTCTCAACGCTGACGGGAGCGGCAACGGCTACCTCATCCTCCGCAACTGGGACCCGTTCATGCACCGCAAGGGCATGCGGAACGAGTTCATCCTCAACGTTCCTTCCCTGCGCGAGATCAGTAAGTCGCGGTTGCCTCGTGCTTCACTGTTCGCTATTCCGCAAAAAGGACTTGCTGACGATGCACGAGCGCAGACGCGCCGCCTCCGTTCGACCCAATCCGCTACGAGGCGTCGTACCGCCTGCGCCAGCTCGAGTCGCAGCGGCAGCGCTTCGAGAACAGCCATACGCACGCTCGCAACTCTGCGACCGACCGCCACCTCGCCCACCTTCTCGACGCCACCTCCCAGGCTCCCCAGCCCGACCAGCCTGGTTCGGCTCCGGCCTCCTCCTCGAGCACGTTCACCAAGGTCGATCACGCAGACGCTCGCTCCCTCATCCAGATGGCGCACACGGATGACGGGATGCAGCCGATCTCGGCGGAAGCTCGCGCCGCAAGGGTGCGTTTCTCCCGTCGTACTCGTCTCGCTCAGCGCGATCGTGCTGCTCGCTTACGACGATCAGATACAGCGTCAGATCCGCGAGAAGGTCGACAAGGATATGCAGCAGGACGAGACGTGGCTCTGGTTTGAGAAGGTGCAGCTCTCCCTCCCCTTTCGTCAGCGGATCTGTGCAGGACTGACGATCGCGAGCGTCTCGGCTTCAGCACATCGGCCCGAACCCGCCCGACCCGCCAAAGGCGCCGAGCAACCCCCGCTTCGCGCCGCGCCCGCGGGGTCACCGCTACTCGGAGGACGAGGGTGCGGTTCTCCCGACATTCGCTGCAGTCGTCGCGTCGCTCAGGCGTCGGGAAGACTGAATGCTCCTGCAAATCCCGCTGACACTCGCATGCCGATCATACAGGCTCCGCCTCAGACGATGACCCGGACGACGACGACGACGCTCCTCCGCCCGCCGCCGACGACAACACTGCGGGGCAGAATGCGCCGCCGCCGCCCAAGCCCGACGTTCCGCTCAAGCCCGGCCCCATCCGCCCCCGCAAGCGGGGCAAGAAGACCGCGGGCGAGGACTCGCCGAGCGGGAAGACGCCCGCAAAGCCCGCGACCAAGCCGGCTCTCGTGCGCTCGGTGCGCTACTCGGAGGTCACGTGTGAGCTCTGCGGCAAGAAGATGCAGCAGCAGAGCCTGAAGAGTCACTCGTTCATCTGGTGCAGGACTTTCTTCCCGCTCCTGGATGCGAGCTGACTCTCGCCACCCGCTTCCAAAGCTCGAGCAAGCCCCGCCCGTACAAGTGCAGGTTCTGCACGAGGACGTATACCAAGGAGGGATCGCGGGAGACTCACGAGAATGAGCAGTGCGTCGTTCCCCTCGCTCGCGCCTTCGTCGCGCAGTAACCCGTCTTTTCTCCCGCAGCACCCGCAAGAAGGAATACGTCTGCTCCCTCTGCCAGTCGATCTTCTGGCGCAACGACCTCCGCACGCAGCACGAGAAGGCGCAGACCTGGTGCGTCCCCGCCCTTCAACGGCGGGTACCTGGACTGACGTCGCGCGCACGATGCAGCCAGCGCCCTGATGCCGTGCGCTGCGAGACGTGCGGGGCGCTGCACAGCCCGGGACACATGAAGCGGCACCGGAAGAAGTGGTACGTCCGTTTCTCTCGCAAACGGTGGCTCTCCTGGCTTGATGGCTGACTCGCACTCTGACATGTTTTGCAGCGCTGCGCTCTACGCCTCCCCCGCCGTCGCCGCCGACCAGAAGAAGAAGGACCAGCCGGACAAGAAGGTCAAGAAGGACAAGAAGGACAAGCAGGACAAGCAGGACAAGAAGGACAAGCAGGACAAGAAGGGCGACGGCAAGAACACGAACTCAAAGCGCAACTAGTGGCGCATGGAAGGGATGTAGATGCGGCGTGCTGTTTGTCATGTGTAGCGGATCTGTGCACTCGTCGCTCTGCACCTCGAAAGACCGCCAGACTGCCGGAGATTCAACGCGCGCTCTGATCGCGCGCGTCCGCACGCGCTCGCGCCCCTCGCGACCTTCTCAACCTGCTCGCGCTCCTCGAGCCGCTCCTTCGCCTTGCTAGCGCACTCGCACGACGCTCCTCGCCGTCCAGCGCGCCCCCGCCGCTCCTTCTCCCGCCGCCCGTCACTCGCTCCACTCCTCATCACCTCGCGCCTTTGTCGCCGCCCTCTCGCCGCCCAGGATGCGCCGCCGCGCCTCGCAGGACTTCCGAGGGCCGTCCTCACCCTTTCAGCAGCGCCCCGACGCGCCGTGGTCCCCCTCGACCGCGCACCAGCTCGCCTCCCCTCCGCCCCCGCCTCAACAGCCGCATGGCGGCCTGTCCCCGCAGCCGCCGCAGAGGCCGCAAGGGTTCGGCCAGCCCCAGCCGTCGTATCACACGCAGGCGAGCCAGGACCCGTACGATGATCCCGGGCATCTCTACGGTGCGCTTCGTCCTCCCTCCACACCGTCCCCGTCGCTCTGTCCCATCGCGGGAATGCTGCTGCGGCCTCTTCCGCCCCTTCACCCTCCCGCCCCACTGCGGGACTCCGCTCATCGTAATCGCGCACGCAGGCTTCTACGCCAACGACGATGCCGCATCGACCCACTCGCACACTGCGCTCAACATGCCCCTGAACGAGAAGGACTACTACTCGCCGCAGGCGGCGCTGTCCCCTCCTTCCCACTTCGCCTCTCCCGCGCCCGGCGCGCCGTCCTACCCGCCGTCGCCGCACCCTCCCTCGCCCATGTTCGCCCCGCCGTCACCCAGCATGGGCTACTTCGCGCCGCAGTACCCGACCGGTGGCGGTGGGTACTACGGCCAGCCGCCGCCGGTCGTCTTCACGCCCGGGTTCCAGCCCGGGCAGTACTACGAGCAGAGCGGGTACTACGCGCAGGCGAGGCAGGACGTGATGAAGCGCCGCGAGAAGAAGAAGGTGGCGCTCACGGACGGGCACCTCGTGCTGGACCTGCCGGTACCGCGGAGCATCCAGCAGCTCAGCGTGTACCGCGGCGAGGACCTTCGCGAGGAGAGCGGGAAGCTGCGCTGTGCGTTCCCCTTTCATCTCCTCCTGGGTGCGCAACTGACGACGCGTGATCGCAGACACCGCCATCACCGACGACCCCGACGACTTCACCAGGAAGCATTACCGCTTGCGACAGACGCTCGCCGGTAGGCAGACCGAGCTGTTCATCTGCTGCACGATGTACAACGAGGAGTGCGTCTCTCCCGTCCTCGGCTGCCTCTCCGTCATGCTCAACTGCTGCTCGCGCCCACAGTGACGTCCTCTTCACGCGCACGTTCACGAACGTAATCAAGAATATCCAGCACTTGCAGTCGCGCACCAAGAGCAAGACCTGGGGTGCCGACAGCTGGAAGAAGGGTGCGTGCCTGCTCTGTCCGTGTAAAGGAGTTGCTGGCTAGACGGGCCGTCCTCCACCCGATCGTGATCGAGTCCGCGAGCGCGTCCTCACCCCTTCTCATCCGCCTGCAGTTGTTGTCTGCGTCGTCTCGGACGGGCGGTCCAAGATCCACCCGCGCACGCTCAAGCTTCTCGGCCTGTACGGCGCTTACCAGGTGCGCCATCCCCTCACCTTCTCCGGATCCCCGACCTCGCAGACGACACTGACGGAGCATTTATTCGCAGGACGGCGTCATGAAGAACGAGGTCGAGGGCAAGGACGTGCAGGCGCACCTTTTCGAGTACACGACGCAGGTCGTTGTCGACAACAAGGGGACCGTGTCGGGCGGGATCTCGCCCATCCAGGTTGTGCGTCCTCTCACTCGCATCTCCAGCTCGTCTACCCCTTTCCTCAGTGCTGCACCATACTGTGCCAGATGCGCACCTCATCGCGAGCGTATACTGACGAGGCCCGCTCGAGCAGGTCTTCCTCCTGAAGGAGCAGAGTGCGTCGTCCACATGCTCCTGGCCGCCGGGCCCCCGCCCTCGCTCGTCCGCGCCGGTTGAGCGCATCTCGCTGACACCCGCCTGCAGACAAGAAGAAGCTCAACTCGCACCGCTGGGCGTTCAACGCGCTCGCTGCGCAGCTCCGGCCCGAAGTCTGCGTCCTCCTCGACATCGGCACCAAGCCCGGCGGAGATTCGATTTACCAGCTGTACAAGGCCTTCGTGCGTCCGCCGGCCTTCCCTCTCCTCCCTTCCCCGACTGACGCGCAGGTCTGCAGCGCGATCCGAAGGTCGGCGGCGCGTGCGGCGAGATCACCGTCGACACCGGCCGCGGTTGCTCGAACCTCATCAACCCGCTCGTCGCCGCGCAGAACTTTGAGTACAAGATGTCGAGTGCGTTCTCTTCGTGCTTGTGGACGGGCTAAAGGAGCCGGGCAAGAGACAGACGTCCAAAGCCACCCTCGCAGACATCCTCGACAAGTCGCTCGAGTCCGTCTTCGGCTTCGTCTCGGTGCTCCCCGGCGCCTTCTCCGCTTACCGGTACCGCGCACTGGTGGGCAAGCCCCTCGAGGAGTACTTTGCGGGTGAGGCGATGCACGCGCCGGGCGCGGTCGCGACGCTCGCCGAGTCGAACAAGTGCGTCCTGCTTCTCGACTGCTTCCCAACAGACTTCTGACGTCCTGGAACACAGGTACCTCGCTGAGGACCGCATCCTGTGCTTCGAGCTCGTCGCAAAACGGGGCGAGGCGTGGGTCCTCCGCTACGTCAAGTCCGCGTACGCCTCCACCGACGTGCCGAACGAAGTCGCCGACTTCATTAGCCAGCGTCGTCGCTGGATGAACGGCGCTTTCTTTGCGGTTCGTCCCTTGTGCCCGCACCATCTCGGACGGCTTCTGACCCTGTCCCCGCGTCTTCCTCCGCCCACAGAGTCTGTATGCGACAACGCACTACTACCGCCTCCTGACGAGCGGCCAGAGCTTCCTCCGCAAGATCTGGATGTCGCTCATCTTCCTCTACAACGCCATCTCCATCGCCTTCTCCTTCATCGGCCTTGCGGCGTTCTACCTCGCCTTCTATTTCCTCTGCACGTCCGCAACCTCGGATCCCGACCAGGACGCGTTCTTCGGGCACGGCGAGGACGTCGTCTCCGTCTGCAACTACGTCTACCTCGCGACCATCTCGATCTGCGTCGTTTGCGCGCTCGGCAACAAGCCCTCCGGCTCGCGCTGGTGGTACATCGCCGTCATGACCACCTTCGCGCTCCTCTTCGGCATCGCGGTGCGTGCCTTCCTCTCGCATGTGGCGTAGCAGGCTGACCCTTCGTGAACGCAGCTGTACTGCACCGGCTGGGTCGTCTACCACTCCGTCCCGCACTCGATCGAGGGCTGGCAGGACACGGACGCCCTTCTCTCGAACAGGACCTTCGTCAACCTGATCATCTCACTCGGGTCGACCGTCGGCCTCTACATCCTCGCGTCTGTCCTCCACGCCGACCCGTGGCACATGATCACCTGCTTCGCCCAGTACATGCTCTTCCTCCCGTCGTACACCATCGTTCTCGCGATCTACTCGTTCTCGAACCTCCACGACCTGGCGGTGCGTTTCTTTCTGTCCCCCGTCATCGATTCCGCCTTCTCCCCTTCTGCCTTCACTTTCCCGGCGCTTCACCTACTGACTCGCTTATCATATGCACAGTGGGGCACGAAAGGCGACACGACGGTCAAGGACCTCGGCAGCGCAAAGAAGAGCAAGACGGAGGACGGCAAGGAGGTGCTCGAGGTCACGGTCCCAACGAAGGAGGACGATGTCGACGAGCTTTGGCACCACATGCGGAAGGACCTCGCAACGCCGCCGCATAAGGAGAAGAACAAGCGCTCAGCCGAGCAGAAGCAAGCCGACAAGTTCGCGACGCAGCGCACCAACACCTTGCTCCTCTACCTCGGGCTCAACCTCACCATCGCTATCGTCTTCTCGTCCACCACACTGTGGAAGGTGCGCTGTCACGCAGTCTCTCTGGCCTCATGAAGTCGAGCTGACCCACCATGTCCCTTCTCCCTCCCCTTTCTCCCTCCGCTTCCGCTTCCGCAGCGGCTGTTCGGCGACGACAACAACGCAGGGAATTATTGGTCGATCTGCGTGTTCTGGATCGTGGCCGGAATGGCCGCGTTCCGCTTCTTCGGGTGCGCCCGGCTGTCCTCCTCTCTGTCCGCGCCCGCGCTGACCTTCGCGACCCGCGCAGGTCGACTTTGTACCTCGTCCTCCGTATGTTTGGCAAGTAGGGCGGCCGCTGGACGGTATCGCTCGTGTTGTACGGCGCTCAGTACCTATGGATCGCGTTCGTCTGTCTCGACAAGTGGGAGAGGAAGGAGGGCGAGAAACGGGTCTCCTCTCCCGTCCATCGCCCCGCTCTGGCTCGCCCTCGCCACAGTCGACGCGGCATCGAGATGGACGAGCACGGGAGAACGTTCAGCGATGCGAGTTGCGAGAACAGGAGACGGCGCTAAGACGGGGACGGGGTGCGGTGCAAACGGGATGCGATGCCAACAACGGGAACGGAGAAGAGAATGCTATACGACATCAGAAAGCGACCTAGGACAACTGATTAGCGAGAAGGAGGGCGAAACCAGTCGCCTCGACGTGCCACGCGAGCCGGCCGCTCGTCCCCCACCGCGCGTGTCCCAGCGCCGCCAGCTCGACGAAGCTGCGCCGCACGTCGCCGACGAGCGCGCCGAGCGTCGCCCTGTACGACGAGGTGCGCGACGCGTGCGAGAGGAAGAAGTGCAGCCCATATGAGGACGTCGCAGTCGGGTCGGCGGGGGCGAGGAGGTCGGGCGGTGCGTGCGCGTGCGACGAGAGCCGCGGGATGTGGAAGAAGTAGGTCGAGGCGGCGGGTGTGAGGGGCAGGGAGGGGAGCGAGACCGGCTCGGCGGGCGTGAAGGTGAAGGTCGAGGGGGCCGCTTCGAAGAGGGCCGTCTTCTCGTCGCGCGCGCCCGTCGACGCGATCTCGCCGTCTTCGCTGCCAGCGGACGGAAAGCGCGACAGCGAGTGCTGCGGGAGGACGGCGATGGCCGGGTCGAGCTCGGCACAGGCGAAGGTAACGTGGATCGGGCGGCGCACGACGGCGAGGTACTCCTTGAGGAGCGAGTCCCAGGCTGTGCGGGTGTCGGAAGTCAGCGCTCGACTCGAGGAGCAGAGGAGGTAAAATAAACGCACTCTTCGCCTCGAGCCCAGTTGGCTCGCCCAGCTTGCAAAGGACGACGCGCCACTCGACGTCGACGGCGTCGACGAGCGACTTCACAAAGCTCCAGACGAGCCTGACGCGCTGGACGTCGGCAACGGCGCCGACGGGGATCTTGATAAGCCTCGGCGCGACCTTCCACGACTCGCCCTTCTCGTCGATGGTGGTGACGACGAGGCACTCTTGCCCGCTGTCCTCGCTCAGGCGGCGCGAGCCGTAGCACACCTGCAGGAGGCGGTGCCGGTGCTCGACCTCGAGCGCCGTCGGCGGCCAGCTGAGCGAGAACTGCACGCTGCGCGATGCCACCGGCGCGATGTTGACGGCGGGCGCGGGGAAAAGGCGGACGGCGGGACCGAGCGGCGCGAGGGGCGGGGGGCGCGCGGACGGGAACGTCTCGGGCATGGGGAAGCGGAGGCGCTCGACGGGGATCTGGAGCTGGTCGTAGACGGAGAAGGCAAGGCGAGCGAGGCGCGCCACCGCCGAGGTGCTCAACGTAGAGGGGCCGACGCGCGCGATGCTCGACATCGGCACGGCGCAGGGGAGCATGTTGACGGGGGAGGCACCATGGCGGCTCTTGCTGACCTGGTGAATAATGCTGGCGAGGGGCGAGCCGTGCGAGAGGGGCGAGTCGTCGAGCGGTGCGACGAGGTAGACGACCGTGTTCTGCGACGTCTTGGACGCGTCGGAGAGGGCGGCGTCTGCGGTTCGGCACGGGTCAGCACGCGGCGAGCGGAAGAAGCGGGAGAGAGCGTACAGAGGAACTTCAGCTCATCGCGAGCCTGGCTCTTCGAGAGCAGCCCGGCAGGGAGCGGGACAAGGCCGTCCTGAATGCCGGCAAAGTTGCTCGACGACGAGGCGGTGCCGGGGGTGTGCGCGCCAAGGCGGAGACCCTACGAGTGAGATCGTCAGCGGTGCTCAAGGTGACGGAGGAGGAGAAGCGGAACGCACCTCGTATGTCGACCCAACCGCCCTGAGCCACTCCTTGACCGTCTCGTGCACTTCCGCGCCCGACTCCTCGTACACGACGAACGCAGTAACGTTCTTCGCGCCAGGAAGCGGCTCGAACCCCATCGGGCGCCAGAAGTCGACAGCGGCGCGGCTCGTCTCGACGACGCACTGCTGCGCGCGAAGGAGGAACGCCGGCGCGTCCTCCGCGACGAGCGGCGCAAGCGCCGTGTGGTCCGCGAAGAGCGGCGAGGGCGAGAGCGCGCTGCACACGCCCGCAAGAGCGGTCGACACGCTCGCGAGCGCGTGCGGGGGGACGGGCGCGTTGTTCGAGCGCAGACGGCGCGGAGAGAACGCCAGGGTCGCCTCGCGCAAGTCCGGGTGGAACGTGAGGTGCTCGGCGACAACGTGGTAGGTGAGCTCGCGGGCCGGGTCCGCCTTGACGGCCTCGAGCGCGGGCGCTGGCAGCGCGCTCGCGGGCTCGAAGCAGCGCTTGAAGAGCCCGCACCGCCGAGGAGCGCGGCGCCGAACGCCCCGTCGAGGAAGCGGTCGTCGTCCTCGCCGCGCTCGGCATCGCGCGGGGGCGCGGCGGGCCCTCAACGTCCATCGCATCGTCCTTGTCACTGTCGCTGCTCGACTGCTCGCTCTCCGCCTCGTCGGCGGTGAGCAGCGCAGACGAGGGCGTCCCACCCTCGACGCTTGTTCCGCCGAGCCCGAGGAGCGGGCCGCCCGGCGGCGCAGCCACGCTCGCTGCGGCGGGGGCGGGAGCGCACCAGCCGTTGCGCCGCGAAACGTGCTCTGCGGCGCGGCCTTCGCCGGACCCAGGCGCTGCCGCCGCAGCCGCTCTGCGAGCGCGACCCTCGGGTCGCACACCGTCTCGTACCAGCTCCTCGGTGCGGGTCCGGGGCGGTGGACGAGCGCCCGGCCCTCGTTGTCAGAGTCGGGGCTGGGCAGGCCGAACTTGCCCCGCCGCGGGTCGTACTTGTCATCGAGCGCGGCATGCGCCGGGTCGAACGCGATCGGCTCGAAGGCGGAGAGGCGACGGGTCGCAAGCGCGCCGGGCGACGGATGCAGCGCGGCGTCGGCGAGGACGCCGGGCGTGAAGGACGAAGGGTGCGGGGTGTACGGCGTCGCGGCGAAGGACGCGGGCGTGTGGCCGGCGGAGGGGAGGACGACGGGCGAGAACGGCGCGATGGCGAGGAGGGGGGCGGCGGGCGAGCCGTGCGCGAGCTCGAGCGCATTGGGCGTGAGGGGGTCGAACGCGCCAAACGAGAACGGGAGCGCGGGGGATGCGCCGTGCGGAAACTGCGGCGAGGTCGTGGTCGCGAGGTTCGTATCGAGAGCGAACGTCGAGGACACGGCGGTTGCGCCAGGTAGGTCGCCCGGCGCGGAGGCGAACAGGTCGAACGCGGCGTCCATGCCCGAAACGACGGGCATGGCCGAGACGCCCATCTCGCCTTGGGCGGGCGCAAGCGGCGGCGGCATCGACAGCGCGAGCGAGTTGCTCAGTGCACCCGCAGGCGCGGGAGTCGGCGCATCGAAGAACGAAAAGTCGTCGTCCGTCAGGCCGAGCATGATCCCGTCGTCGAACCCGCCGCCGCCGCCATTCCCGCCCGTGCCGCTCTGCCCGCCGCCCTGCCCGCCGCCCATCCCGCTCGTGCCGAACGTCCCGTCGCCCCAGTCGAACTCGGAGAACGCCGCGTCGAGCGTCGACATTGGCGCGGCGGACGATGACGGTGCAGGGCGATGCTCGTGCTCGCGCCCTGCTCAGCGGGCGAGGGGTACATGCCGAGGCCAAAGTCGATGTCCATGCCCTGGAGCGCATCGTGCGGCTGCTCCACCGCCGGCGTCGGCGGCGCGGGCGGGGCGGCGTGCCCCGGCTGGAGCGCGAACAGCTCGGCAGGGCTGGGCGCCTCAGTCGAGGATGTCCCGAGGCTCATCGGCGTGCGCATGTTGATCGGCGCGGCGGCCGCCGCCGCCGTATGGGCAGGCGGCTTGTCGTCCTCCTTCGCCGCTGCCGCCGAGGGTGGCGCAGCGGCATCGTCCTCCTTCTCTTTCTCCGCCTCGCGCCGCGCAGCATTCTCCTTCTCCTCCTCCCTCCGTCTCTCCTCCTCGCCCATCCACCGCCAGACATCCCCCGTCCGCCGCCTGAGCAGGTCGCGCACGCCCTCCCCCGCCATCGCGCCTACAGCGCCCGCGCCGTCGCTCTCGCGCGGCCGCCGCCCACCGCTTGCGCGACAGCGGAGGACCTGCCCCGCCAGCCGCGCGCGGAGGGGCGCGTCCCCCACCGTGCGCATTCGCGGTGCGCGCGCACCAGGAGGGGGAAGTACCGCGTCCCCGCGCTCGGGCGACGAAGCGGGGCTCGACGCCGCGCCTGCGCATGCGTCCTTCTGCAGCGCTGGTCCGACGGCGGCGGCGGATGGGACGGGCCGCTCGCGCGCGCAATCGAGGAGGACGAGCGCGCGCGGCCAGACGACCTCGATGGAGTCTTTTGAGCCCCGGCCGCGGGTGCGTCGAGGGTCAGCGCGCAGAGGACGAACCCCTCGCCCTCGGGAGGGGCGTCCGCCGCGCGCGCGACGTGCGGCGCCCACTCGGCCTCGAGTTCTGCCCTCCGTGCGGGCGAGAGCCGCAGCGTGCGGAGGAGGGTCGCACGCGCGTCAAGCGGGGCGAGGCGGATGGGCGTGCCTGCTGCTATCCCCCGCGCGGCAGGGCAGCGAGGGGCCCGGCGGACAGAGAAGAGTGCAGCTGTAGCGCAGAGCGGAGGAGCGAGGCGGGGGCGAGGGAGAGGCGCAGCGCGGGGGGCGGCGCGAGGCGCGCGGAGGCGGACGTGGGGGAGGGGAGGTACACCGCTGTGTCACCGACGCGGACGCAGCGCGTGTGCGGTGGAGGCGGGCGCGCGACGAGCTCGTCGAGGAGGAGGGAGGCGACTGCGCGTCGGAAGGACTCGTACGCAGCTTGGAGGGGCGTCTGCGCGGGCGGGGGCTGCGCGATGAGCGGGATGGAGAGAAGGGCGTCCGAGAGGGCGAGGGCGGAGGGGTATGCGTTCGCGGGAGCGAGAGCGGCGAGGTGTAGGTCCCGTTGGAGGGGCCGGCCTTGGAGGGGTAGAGCGCCGGGAAGAGCGTGGCGTGCGTAAAGTCGCCCGAGGCGAAGGCTGCGCGCGGCGAGTCGTCAGCACCGGCTCCATGGGGACGAGAAAGGTGGGACGCACGCTCAAGCCCCTCAAACGCAAGCTCGTCGAGGCCGGCCACGTCACCCTCCGCCTCCCCACCTCTAACAACCGCAAACACCCAAAGCGTCCTCCCCTCGCCCTCGACCCCTTCACTGCCCTCCACGCTCCTTTCGCGCTTCATCTCCGCCGCTCCCTCCTTCGCCTTCCCCTTCCCCTTGTCTTTTTCCGCCTTCTCCGCCTTCCTCGCGCCAACGCGCACGCTCGCGCTCCCAACCCAGCTGAGCAGCGCGAGCCGGTCCTTCCCCTCGTCCTTTGCACGCGCGGCGTGGAGCTCGAGCGAGGCCTGCGCGGCGGCGAGCGGGTCGGGAGACGAGGCGGAGGAGGGGGGGTGGAGGGCGGCGAGGCGGGCGCGGAGACGCGCTGCGGGAGAGGGGTCTGGCGGGGAAGGGGCGGCGGAAGAGGGGCCTGCGTCGGGCTGTAGTGCGGATGTGGAAGTGGCTGATGGCGAGGAAGCCGCAGCGGCGGCGGCGGCAGCAGCCTGTGCGGCCTTGAGCGCGGCAGGGATGCGTCCCTGCGGCGCGGGTGCCGGGCCTCCCATAGGCGGGAGAAGCGACGGCGACGCGAGCGGCGTCGCAAGGGAGAGGGTGGTCCCCCCGCTCGGTGTCGAGCCTGCCAGCTCCTCGGCGAGGAGCTCGTCGAACGCGTTCCCCGTTCCGACGCGTGCGCCCTTCTTGGCCTTCTTCGCGGGCGGCGGTGGGGCAGCGTCGTCCTTGCCCGCTGACGCAGTCGAGCGCGCAAGCTGCGCCGCGCCGGGTGCAGCGAGGGAAGCGGGCGCGAGCGGGTCCCAGTCGAGGAGGAGGGCCAGTGGGGCTCCCTCAGCCGGCGGGTCGAGCAACAGCGCAGGGGCCTTCCACGCGCGGTAGAGAACGCGCCAGCCCTCGCCGAGCTCGACGAGCTGGGCGGTCGTCCTTGCGTCTTGCGGGCGGAGGGGAGGGCGGACGCCGGGCCACGGCGGCGGAGCGGAGTCGTTCGCCTGTGGGGTGCGGGCGCCGGGGTGCGTGCGTGTGGCGGTGCAGGTGAGGGTGCGCCTGAGGGGCCGACCAAGGAGGGAGGGCGCGGGGCGGGAGGCGGCGGCGGGACGAGCGGGGGAGCCGCCTGCGCGGGCGACGGCGAGTGCGCGCCCCGTGCTGCTGCGACAAAGCCCGGTCTCGGTGGGAGCGACGATGAGCCTGGTTGGCCTGCCTGGCTGGGCATCGCCTGTGCGCCTGGTGCGGGTGCGCCGACCCGGGCGAGCGGCTGCGTCGGTCGCGAGGGCAGCGGGTGCGGCCCCATCCTCCTGACTGGGCGCGCGGGCGCTCGTTCGATCGGTGCAGTGCGGGAGAGCTCAGCGGCGCACACCGACGCTGGCGAGCATCGTGCGGGGCGCGGGAGCGGCTCGGCGTGAGTGCGAGCGGAACGGCGGCGGTATCGTGACCTCGACCCCACCCCTGACTCGCCTCCAAGTCCGTCCTAGAGCACAGTACTGCTCGATCTTTACTCTCCAATCCCAGCCCTGCAAGCGCAAAGCAGCGCGAACTCGTCTCTCTTTCGCAACCCGGCCATTTCCCCCTCAACCGCGGGCGACCGCTGCGAGCGATATCTTGCTTCTTGTGCTTCTTGCTGGTCTACACAGTCTTGGCCGCCTTGTCTTCCTCCTCGACGCGCACGAGGAACCCCTCGAACGCCTCGTCGCTCATCGGGTACGTGTGCTCCCCCTCGACGGGGAACGCTCCCATCCGCACGTCCTCGACGTACGCCTGGACGGCCTGGCGCGCCTGCGCGCCGACGTCGGCGTACCGGCGGAGGAAGCGCGGGCCCTTGCCCTCGGCGCCGAGGTCCGTGTCGACGCCCAGCATGTCGAGCTGGACGAGGACCTGCCCCGACGCGCGTGCGCCCGCCCCGATCCCGATCGTCGGGATCCGGAGGCGCTCCGTCATCCATTCCGCGAGCCGCGAGGGGACCGCCTCGACCAGGAGGGCGAACGCCCCGGCGTCTTGGAGCGCCTGCGCGTCGCGCCAGACCTTGAGCGCGGACGAGACCGTCTTGCCCTGGACGCGGTACCCGCTCAGCGCCGCCTGCCGCTGCGGCGTCAGCCCAATGTGCGGCATGACGGGGATGCCGACGTCCGTCAGGCGGCGCACGAGCGGGACAATCTCCTGCCCGCCCTCGATCTTGACGGCGTCCATCCGGCCTTCCTGGACGAGGCGCACCGCCGCACGGACGCCGTCGTCGACCGAGGCGTAGTACGTCCCGAACGGGAGGTCGGCGAGCAGGAGCGACGTCGCGCACCCACGCGCGACGGACCGACAGTGGTAGAGCATCTCGTCGAGGGTGAGGTCCGACGTCGAGGTGTACCCGCACGCGACCATGGCGAGCGAGTCGCCGACGAGGCAGATGTCGACGCCGCGCGGGTATGCAGGCGTAGCGGATGGGTCGGCGGCGGGCGAGGCGGGGACGGGGTGTGCGGCAGCCTCGACGAAGCGGGCCGAGGGGAAGTCGTACGCGGTGAGCATGGTGATGGGGACGTTCTTGCGCTTGAGGGCGTGGAGGTCGAGGATGGTGCGCTTCTTGCGGGGCGGCGGGGCATTCGGTGCGGCTGTTTCGTAGGGGCGGGTGCAAGTCAGCCTTGTACGAGTGGGGTGGGGAAGGAGAGAAAGGGAGCGGACCGGGTCGTTCGGAGGGGTACGAGCTGTAGCTCCTCCTGTAGGTGTGGGTGCATGCACACGGCGGAGTCCTCGGTGCCCGGTGCTGCTGTGCGGGGCGGGGCTGCGCGGGAGCGACGAAGCGAGACGACGAGGCGAGGGGCGCGTGCCGGGTCGACGCAGCGCGGAGTGCGCCTGCGAGGGGGCGTTGCACGGATCCTGTGCTCATGGCGGGCACTCTCAGGAGCAGACTGGCGGGCAGGAAGCAGGAGGGAGCAGAGAGCTGACTTCGCTTCGGCGCGCCGTGACTTCTTTCCCGACCCGACTCACCGGCTCACCCTCCTCAGAAGCCTTGCTAAGGAGTTGCCTTACTCAGAGAACCCGCACAGCCACGTCGCACGCGAACCGACCCCCGCAAGAGCTGCCGTCGCTCATCCCGCTTCATCACTCGTCCTCATCTCGCAATGCTCCCCGCCAAGCACGCCCACCGCCTGCTGCGCGCAGCGCGGCACCTCCGCACCCATCTCGAGTGCACCCGCCGTCCAGGCCACCCGCCGCTCCAGTTCGACCTTCCGCCCGCCGACTCCCACCTCGGCGCCGCAGCCCTCCGTCAAGCAGGTCGGCGGGCCGCGCGTCCGCGAACCTGTCGCGAGCACCTCGGGCGCACCCGCGACGCCGAGCAAGCCCTCTCCGGCGCCGGGCAGGCCCGCCCCGAGCGAACTTCTCACCGTCCTCGAGGAGACCATCAAGGTGTGTCCCACTGCTCCCTGCCTGCTACTTACGCTGACAAGCACCTACCCCCCGCAGACGCACGGCCCGCTGCCCGTCCCGCGGTACATGACCCTCTGCCTCAACCACCCGACCCTCGGGTACTACACGACCCGCACCGTCTTCGGCAAGGAGGGCGACTTTGTCACCAGCCCCGAGATCTCGCAGGTCTTCGGCGAGGTGCGTCTTGGTTGCTGCGCGCGCTCTGCTCGGGACCCGTTGTGCGACTCAGCTGCCCGTCCCGCCGGCGAGCGGGCCCTCACGCTTTCACCTCGCCCGCAGCTCCTCGCCATCTGGTATGTCACGCAGTGGCTCGCACAAGGCTCGCCCAAGCGCGTCCGCGTCGTCGAGCTCGGCCCAGGGCGGGGCACCCTCCTCGCCGACATCCTCCGCGTGCGTCCTCTCCCTCCTCCCCCTCTTCCCCCCGCTAACCCGCTCCGCCGGCGCAGACCTTCCGCTCCCTCCCACCGCACTCCCGTCCGCCGATCTCGTCCATCCACCTCGTAGAGCAGGCGACCAACTCAAAGCGGTGCAGAAGGCGCGGCTGGTCGAGACGGGCTTTGGGGAGACGCCCGTCGAGTGGCATGCGGACGTCAAGGGGGTGCCGGACGGTGCGTCCTCACCTATCAATCGATGCTTTCAGGGAGAGCGCTGACGAGTGACGAGCAGCGGGCGACGAGTTCACGATCCTCATCGCGCACGAGTTCTTCGACGCGCTCCCGATCCACATCTTCGAGGTGCATTTCTCCCGCCTCCTTCCTGCGGTGGTTGAAATACTGACCGAACGAGCCCCGCAGAATACCCAGAAAGGCTGGCGCGAAGTCCTCGTCGACATCGCCGACCCGAAAACGATCGTGTCCGTCCGCTTCCTTCCCTCTCCCCGCACTACCGCTCACCCGGCCCAACCTGCAGCGCCAACCCCGCGACGCACTCCCCGCTCCGGCTCGTCCTCGCGCCCGGGCGACGCCCGCCTCGGCGCTGTACACCTCGCTCGCGCAGGCGGCCTTCGCCGGCGTCCTCGAGCGCGGGCACCTCCAGCCCGATCTGAACAGCGCGGCTGCCCCGCCGAGGAAGAGCCCGCTCACGCTCAATGTCGATACGACGCTCGGGTTCGCGCCGCCCGCTGCTGCACCTGCGGCGGGGCGGGAGGTGGGAGCAAAGGGGGAGGAGGGGAAGGCCACTGGTGCGGGCTCGCTCACGGCGCAGCGGTTCGCGCGCCTCCCGATCGGGTCGCGCATCGAGATCAGCCCGGCGAGCTGGGAGGTCGCGCGGGACGTCGCGCGCCTTGTCGGCGGCGGCGGCGGTGGCGCTCAGGGCGGGCCTGGCGGCGCGGGGCTTGTGGTCGACTATGGCGACGCGAAGGCGTTTGGGCGGAGCTGGCGCGTGCGTACCGCCTCTTCACTCTCATCTCTCGTCTGCAGAATGCGCGCACAGGGCTGATGCAGGGGTTTGCGCACGCGCAGGGCTTCCGCAAGCACCAGGTCGTCGACCCGCTCTCCGAGCCGGGCCACACGGACCTGACCGCCAACGTCGACTTCAGCTACCTCTCCGACGCAATGTCCGAGTTCGGTGCGCTTCCCCTGCCCCTCCCTCCGCTCCCCGTGCGCTGACCCCGCCGCTCCCCCCGCCGCGCAGCGGACACGCACGGCCCGCTCCCGCAGTCGCGCTTCCTCACCGCGCTGGGGCTGCAGCCGCGCCTCGCGGGCCTGATCCGCGGCGCGGCGAGCGAAGAGCGCAGGAAGGAGGTCGAGAGCGCGGCGAAGCGCCTCGTCGATGGCGCGGGCATGGGCAGCCAGTACAAGGTCCTTGCGCTGACGCCCAGGGGCGCGACGGGCGTGTTCCCGTTCGATTTGGAGTAGCGCGGTTGGAGGGGGCGCGGCGGGGCTGCAACGCTAGAGCAACCCTCCGTTTTCCACGACGCGTTGCAAGGAGGAGAGAAGCGCTCGCGCTCCTGTTTCCGCGTTGAACCGCTTTCGACATCGAGCAGGAGGCGTCGGACCCGCAGTCACGTTACGAAGGAGGGGGACTCTACACATTAAGGGTCGGCGCTCGGAGAGGCTGGGGAAAGGAAGAACTGTACGGACACAACAGCGGCGGCGGAGAGAGGAGAGGACGTGAACGAGGCAGCGCATGCGATGGGGGTGCGAGCGGCGCGAGGCGGGAGGCGCGGTTGGCGGGCGGGACGAGCGAGGGGCGGGTGAAGGGGATGTCGACGCTGCGCCGGGGCAGGAAACGGTGAGCGCGGTTCCCAACGAAGGCGCGCAGCGGAGCGGAACGATACACGACGCACTCTTCACGACGCTCTTAAGCTCTGCCGCGCGTCGCGCAGCTCGTCGCAGAGCTCCGTGCCGAGGCAGTTTAGATGCGGCTGCGCGTGGGCAAAGTCGATGAGCTTGAGGTCGCCCGACCGCCTGTCGAGAACGACGTTCCGCCGCGCAAAGTCGCCGTGGGTGAAGCCGGCGCAGCTCTTCGAGGAGGAAGACGGCGGTGTCCCTGGCAGGGCGGCGGCGAAGTCAGTCCGGCAGAAGAGTGCAAGGAAGGGAAGCAACGCACTCCTGCTCGCTCGACAAAGTTTCCCCCGACGCAGCGAGAAGAGCGACGGACGATCCGCACCGCTCGGTGACCAACACGCCGCTCTTCCTCGGCGCCTGCCACTCGTCCCACACCGCGCCGGCGCCGTCCTCCCACACGAAGAGCCCGAGGCAAGCCGGCGCTATATGGTGCAGGTCTCGCTTGGCGAGCGCGTGGTACACCTGCGCCTCGTGCCAGAGCGTGGTCATCGAGTCTTGCTTCAAGGCGAGCTCGCACGGCGGGTCGTGTCGCGAAGTAGACGAAGGAGGTGCGGCCGTAGATGTCGTTGGCGCGCTCGGAGAGGAAGAGGGGCTCCGTAGGGGACGGGGGCGGACCGCGGAAGGGGGCGTAGACGGGCTCGTACGGGCCGCAGAAGGGGACTCGGCAGAGGCGGAGGCACGCGGCGCTTTGTGTCGGGGACGTGCGGATGCCGATGGCATCGACCTGCGAAGGAGGCGGAAGAGTCGGCACAGGAACAGAAGCTGCGACGGGAGAAGCGGAACGGGACGCACCGCCCGAAGACGCAGCAGCAGGTCGCCCATGCCGCCGTGCGCGGCCCGTTCGGAGCCGCTCGCCATCGCATGCGGGACCTGCGCTGTCGTATCGCGAAGCGCACCCTGCTCGCCCTCGCTGCCCTGCGCGTCCTGTTCGCCCTCGGCGCCCTGCGCGGCCCGCTCGTCCTGCTCGACCCCGCTGCGCGAAACGCTGAGAGCTGCGTCAGGCGTGAGCGCCGCAGCGCAGTCGGGCGAGTCGACGAGCTGGTTCGCCGGCGATGACTGCGCGTCGGACGGCTGATCGTGGGATGTGCGAGGATGGAGCGCGTACCCCTCCTTGCTGTACGCCTTCGTCACCGAGACCGCCTCGTCCTCGAGGAAGACCGTGTTGAACAGCATCGGCTCGTCCACCGCGGGAAGCATGAGCGCGACTACCGCCTGCAGGAACGCCTTGTCCTCGAACGACTGGTTCGCGCTCAGTACGAGTCCTGTACGGCTCGAGCCTGGCGTCGACGACTTGGCGAAGCGGTAGTGAAGAACGAGGAAAGCGGAATTGGTGTCGTTGACCAGGCTCGAGCGCAGTGACGGGGCGGAGTCGCTGATCATGAGCAGCTGTGCATGATGTGGTTCGAGTCAGCGCGGCTTTTTCGTGAGCGAGAGCAAACACGCACCTTCTGTATCAGCAGGCGCGACCCGTTAACATCCTCGATGTCACCGATCTTGAACCCGCGGTAGTTCGGCGTCGCCGAGCGCAGATTCTGGAGTCGCTCTGCGAGGTGGAGCGTCGGGCGCGCCCTTGTGGGGGGCAGGACGGGCCGGGCGAAGCGGGAAGGGGGCGACGAAGCGAGCGAGAGCTCACCGAGGGCACGGGACAGTGTCGTAGCGCCCGTGCGGCCTGCGACGCTCTGCGTGCTGGAGGAGGAGCGGGCGAGAGAAGATGTGGCGAGGGAGGCGCGCGGCACGCGAAGGGGGGTAGGCGGAGGGGCTGGTGCAGTCGCCGAGACGGAGCGCTTGCTCTCGCCCTGGAGAATGGGCTCGAGGTGACCTGGCGGGTGTTCGGCGAACAGAACGAGGTCGGGGTTGAACGTCTTCTGCGGCCTGGTGTTGAGGCTGGGGGCTTGAGCGAGACAGATCTTCCTCAAGGTGAACTGGTCGACGTCGCCAGTTGCGGAGAGGATGTCCGGATCCGTGCCCCGCGCGAGAGCTTCGACGGTGAGCTTGAGGTCAACCGCGGCATCGACGAACTCGTGAAGCCCTTGCTCAGCTTCTAGCTCCGTCTCCTTGCCGAGAGCGCGCGGCAATCTGTTGGAAACCCGTCAACACTGTTCCGAGCGGCCAGGATGAAAGGGCGTGCGCACCTCGGCCCTTGCAGACGCCTCCCGACAACACAGAACAAGTCCAGTTCGAACGGCGCAAGGTCCATGAGGCGCAACGAGCTGCGCTCGTACTCGTCAAACTGGTCATGCACCCAGTTGCGCATCCGCAGCGCGAGCAGGCGGACGAGCTCGCCCGACGGGTGGATGAAGAGCGGTTCCTTCGCGCCGCCCGGGTCGTACTGCTGCAAGAGCGGGTCTTCCTCAATCTTTGACGTAGCAGGGGCGTCTTGCGGGATCGGTAGGCTGGCCCGGAAGGGCGAGGCCGCGTAGTGGAGCCGGAAGAGGGCGTCGACGACGAGAGTTGAACTATCGAGGCGGAAGTCGTCGCACAGCGTGCCGAGCTGCGCGCAAGCTAGCTGACATGAGCTGAGCTCCCCGCGAGACAGTCATGCAGGGAGCGCACCGCGATGACCGTGCGCAGACGCCCTGCCTCCCCGCAGACCTCCTCGACGCGGTCGGGCGGTACAGTCGAGCGGAGGAGCTCCTCAAAGCGGCGCATAGCGTCCTCGACGACAGAGCTCATAGCATGAGCATATAGCGAGTGATCTGCCGGGCTGGTTGGCAGAAGGGGAGGGCGCAAGGATGGGGATCAACAACGAGACGAGAGAACAACGAGAGATGGCGGGGCCGCGAGGAGCGGGCAGAGGGCAGGTCGTCAGAGCTCGGAGCCTCCGCAGCGCCGCTGGACCGGACGACTTGAAACGAGCGAAGCGAGGTGAAGGGAAGCGGGAAGAGGGGGTGCGGCTCGCAGAGCCGCGACGCGCATCTCGCACAGAACACGCGCATGGACCTACTCATCTCTCTCTCTGGCACTGTCGCACTCCCAACGAGCAGCCCGCGTCGCAGGACCGTCCCATCCGCAGCCCGGGCGTGCCTTCCCGCGTCAAGCACGCGTTCGTTCAGAAGACTGCCTGCTTTTCATTCTCCGCGCCCCCCCTCCACCTCCAGCACAGCACGGAAACGCACACACGATCTATACCCTCACACGACGCCGCGCGGCGCTTAGAGCGCCGAGGCACCGGTGATGATGTCGACGACTGCGGGCGCGGGGAGGGTGAGTACGCTGAGCGAGAGAGGGAGCGAGGCGGGACGTACGCTCGTTGGTGATGGCGGCCTGGCGCATGCGGTTGAACTGAGGCGGGCGAAGACGAGGTGGGCGCGCGGCCGGGAGGAGCGGTGGGGTGAGCAGTGGAAGGCGGTGACGGAGGACGGTGACAGGTGAGCGGAGAGGGCGAGGTCGAGTCCAGGGCATGACGAGGTGGGCGCGGGGGGCGCGAGAAGGATGGCGAGGTAAAGAGGTGGAAGCGGGCGTAGAGGGAATGGGGAGAAACTCGGTCAGTACACGCTTGGGAGGGGACGCCGGCAAACGCGGCTGCAACGGCCCTCCGCGATAGGAAGCACCGCGCACCTGCATCTGGTACTTGGCGGACATCTCGTCCTGCGCGGGAGAGAGGCGAGTGAGTGAAGGAGCGAGATGGCCGAGGAGGAGAAGAGCCGGGACGCACGGCGTTCTTCGAGGCGTTCTCCATGGCGTTGCGGCGGGCCGAGATCTCAGCGGCGAAGCCCTCGACGAGACCAGCGTAGATCGCGTTGGCGAGCGCGAACGACGAGAGGTCGCCAGCGAGCTCGTCGCCCTCGACCTCGTACGCGGCGAACGCGGGCGAGCCCTGGAGCGCCTTGGTCGAGTAGATCTCGAGCGCGACGGCCTCGTACGAGATGACCGAGACGAACTTGTTGTAGATGATCTTGACCTGCGAGCGGGGGGACTGAGCGGAGGCGCGACGAGGAGCGGGAGGACGACGAGCGCAGCGCACCTTGTCAAAGTCGAACTTCTCCGCCTCGATCTTGTCGGCAATGGCGAGCGCGTCGTTAAAGGTCGGGACGGACTTGCCGATCTGCGAGAACGAGAGCTCGATGTCCTTGGCGCCGTCGCCACGCGACATCTGCTGCTTGGGCTTCTCGCCGAGCGCGATGACGCGGATCTCCTTGCCGGCGCCCTCGCCCTCGAGGATGTCCTTCCGCGCGGCCTTGGCGACCGACGAGTGGATACCGCCGCAGAGGCCACGGTCCGACGAGGTGACGATGTAGAGGATCTTCTCGACCTTGGCCTCCGACTTGGCCGCCTCCGACTGCTCGAAGACGGCGTTGTTGGCGGCACCGTAGGCCTTGGCGTCCTGCATCGAGCGCTGCGCACGGGCAAGACGCGACGCGGCAACCATCTGTGGGGGCGAGCGAGGTCAGCCGTCGGTGGCGCGTTTGAGCCTGGAAACGGTTCCGACGCACCTTCATCGACTTGGTGATCTTGCCCTGTGATCATGCGAGCGTAGGAGAGGGTCAGCGCGCTGTTCGTGCAGGCCGAGTGAGCGAGGCGGCGCCATCTCGCGGTGAGAGGGTTCCCGGCGCCGTTTCTCGCCCAACTAACGCGGGAGAAGCGCAGAGGACGCCTACTGACGATGTTGGAGACCGACTTGATGCGGCCCTCGATCTCACGGAGGGTGGCCTGCGGGACCGGCGTCGAGGAGAAGGAGCGCGCGGCGGAGGGCGCGACGCGGGCGGCGGAGCGCGCGGTGGTGAAGAGGGCCGACATGCTGTGTGGCGAGGGGTCAGGCGGTGCTCTCGGGCGCAGGACTGGGCACGCACGCGACGAGCGAGGGTGGAGCGGGAGGGCGAGGTGCGGACGTGCCCGCCGACAGCTTTGCCCCCGTCTCGCCCCTCCTGCGCTTCCCCGCCGCATGCTGCGCCGCGCTAGACCCCCTCACGAGCATACTCGATCCATCCGCCGTCGCCTCCCGCTCTGAGCGCGCCTCCGGAGCGTCGCCCCATCGAGCACGCCCGCGTTCCCCTCGGCCTCGAGCCCTCGGCGGTAGCATCACGCTCTGGCCAGCGCGACTGCCAGCCGAACCTGCTCCTGGGTGGCGCAATGCCCCGCTCAACCCGACAGCACGCCCTCGGGAGGCGTGCGGCGCGCGTACCATCCTCATCGCCCCGACCAGGACCTCCTCCCGTCGTCTCGGCTCAGACTCGCCGAAAGACCGAGCGGGCGTGCTCGACAGGACTTACGTACCTTGTCGTATGGGCTGGCGGGCTCTGGGCTGCAGGCGAGCGGCGCGGGCGGGAGAAGAACGCGAGGTGGGGCTCGCGACCAGGGGCGTTCCCTCTCGCTCGTCGCGGCGCCCTGTTCCTGCTTTCTAGTCGAACCTGCTGCTGGTCGCTGCGTGTCTGCGGGCTCCGCTTCTCGTCCTGCTGTCGGTCTCGGCTGCGGACACAAACGGCCTCGCGACTGGGACTCTCCCCTTCCTGCTTTCGCTCCTCTCGCTCACACTGAGACCACCCAGCTGGTCAGGGACTGCTCCTCGACAGTCGCAAGCTGGATTGTCAGAGGCGTACGCACCATACCATGCAAGGTTGCCGCCCTCAACGCCGCGGGCTCTGCTCACGCGCGGCACGCGAAGCTCACGCCCAGCACGCGAGCGCGATCCTCCGTCCCCGCTAGGCTGCGTTTGTCGGAGACGGAGTCAGCATGACAACCGCAGATAGCAGGCCAGAGAGACGCGCCTGCTTGCGCTCACGCCGCCGCTCATCCCCGTCGCGATCCCGCTCCGTCTCTGTTCTCCTCCCTCGCGGGCCCGCCTCGAGCTCCGCTCCCTGCTCGACGAGCGCACGGGCACGCCCCTGCGAGCGGACTGCAACGTCAGCCCCGCCCCCGCCACCAACGCGATAGAGAGAATGCGCGACGCACCCCTCGCGGCGTCCTGCCGCTCCCTCTCCTCCTTGGCCTTCCTCCTCCCATACCGGAGCTTCTTCGCGCACTCGGTGCACAGCACCACCTTGACCAGCGCGGTCTTGCGCTCGCCCGCCTCGACATACCCGAACGGCATCTCGAGCTCCTCGAGCCGCGCCTCGACCAGCGGCGTCTCGTCCTCGGGGTCGGGCGGGGCATCCTCCAGCTCGAGCGCGGCGAGCAGCGCGGGCGAGGGCTCGTGGAAGGCGCAGCGGAGCGAGCCGCAGGTTAGGTGCCCGATGCCGGAGAGGACTTCGGGCTCGGTCCGCCACCGGAGGGCGACCTGCGCACAAACGGGTCGGCGGGTCAGGCGCGTGGAGGGGGCGCGGGCGGGGAGCGACGCACTGCGCCGCTTTTGTAGTGCTTGAGGTTGACGAGGGCAAACTCCTTGAAGAGGGTCTCGTCTGCGAGCGCAGCGAGATGAGCGCGAGCTGGGGAGGAGAGCGAGCAGCGGTGACGGACAGTGCTTGTACGCGAGCTGGTCCTCCCACGACAAGGTTGCGGGGTCGACGTTACTGTCGCGGACGAATCTAGCCGGGCAGGAAGCAGGAGCAAGCGCAGGGTCAGAACAGAAGCCAGAGTCGGGCGGGAGCAGGAGCAGGAGGGGGGGTGGAGCGCACTGGTGCCGCTCCTTGAGAACGTCGAGCTCGTGCTTCGAAGCGGGCTTGGGAGGGGGTCTCCCGCGGTCGTACGAGCGCTGCAGGGCGTACATGCGCTGGTGTCGCTCGTGGGCGGTGTCGGGCTCGAGGGTGTCGACGCGGCGGCGCTTCGAGCTGCTTGGCCCGGGACTGCCCGCGGAGGAGCGGTGAGAGGAGGACATGGCAGGGCGAGCTAGTGCAGCCCAGCAAGAGGAGTAGTGAGCGGGTCGAGGCAAGCCAGGAGGAGCGAGTCGCCGAGGAGGCTCCCCTCTCGACACCACACTCGGCAAGAATGGCAGGCGCAGCAGGATACGGTCAGCCCTAGCTTCCACAGAAGCTGCACGAGCACCGCGCTGACCCTCCTCGCGCGCGCAGACCCCGTCAAGGTCCGCTCACCGCCCCGCACCACCACCGCGCGCCGCTGACCCGCCCCTTCCCCCGCGCAGAAGGACCCCGGTGTTGAGGCATGGAACTACATGGTCTGCTCTCTCTCCAATGTCGTGCGAACGCAGCTGACGCGTTTGCCGCCCGCCCGCAGAGGGAGAACACCTGGCGCTTCTTCCGCTTCACCCGGACCACCTCGCGCCAGGCCATCCTCTGGGGCCTCCTCGTTCCCATCGGTGTCTTCACCTTCGCCCAGTCGCAGGACGTGCGCACCCTCTCGCTCCCTCCCCCCGTTCCCTCGAGCTCATCATCTCCTCCTCTCCGCGCTTGCCCATTCGCCCTACTCAACCTTCGCCGCCTCTTGCGCCCCCGCAGCTCAAGTGGCAGATTGCCGGCGCACGGAGGGACGACCCGATCGCGCGGTGGGGTGAGCACGGCAAGAAGCCCTCGGAGCGCGCGGCGACGGCTCAGCGCGACGCGGACGAGGAGTAGGTGCGGAGCGGTGGTTGTGGAATCGCGTCGTTGGCTCTGTGGACTAAGCTATCGGGCGCGTGGGCAAGGACGGGACTTGCCTCGCTTTCGCTGTGCTGGTGCTCGCGCTTCTCCTCCCGACTGCCTGGCCGCGTCTCCGCTCGACTGGTCTTTTCCTGCGCCACGACTATTCTAGCTGCTGCGCTGGTGCTTGTCCAGGTCGTCGCGGTGAGTTCGTTTCGCCCCGCCGGTCTGAAGGCGATCCAAGGGGCAATCCACTGCTTCCTCTCACCCCCGCGCGTCGGTCAACTGCCCAGCCACTTTCCTACCCTCACTGTTGCGAGACTCTGCAGTGCTGCCCGTGCTCGCTACTCCGCCGTTTCGGCTTGTGCGCTAGGCCTCGGATGCACAGACCCCTGTTCCAGCAAGCGGAGCGACTGCCTCTTCGCCGTTCTCCGGCGCACCACATGCTGCCTAGCTCCTGGGAGCCTTTGCGGCGGTACCTACTGGCACGAACGAGCGGTGGAACGCAGAGTGCGCAGCTGCTCGTCGAAGTTGGGAAGGTCCGCGCGGCGAGAGAGCCACAGCGCAGCTTTCAGGGCAGTTCGCGCCGTTGCACCGACGCGTGGTGCTCTTGGAGACCTAGTAGACGCTTCGCAGAGGAGGACCGAGCGCCCGCGCGCTCCAGCTGCACGTCAAGGCTTGACCGCGTCCCGCGGTCGCCTCTCTCGCTCCGCCCCCTCACTCCCTCTCGGCTCGCACGTCGCCAGTCAACATGAGCGAGGCGCAGTACGACTCGCGCACCACGCAGAGGCCCGCGCCTCTCCAGAACGACGCGCAGGGACGGTGCGTTCCCTCCCCCTCCTCCCGTCCCCGCACCCGCATCGCTCCCCTCGCTCACTAGCAACTCCCCCTCGGATCGGGTCTGCAGTACCGTCAACGGGTCCTCGAGCCGCCTGGCTCTGCCTCGACCGGCGCCACCGCCGTTCAGGGCCGCAGCGGTGCGTCCTGCGCTGCCCTTGATACCTCGCGCCGACCGCTCTCCCGCCTTCCCTCGCCCCAGCGCTGACCAACTCGGTCTCGCTCGCAGTCTTCCCCTTCGTCGACAGCGGACACGGCAAGGTCGACCACGAGAACCTCAACGAGTGGGCGCCGGCGGCCCCGCCGCCCGAGCGCCTCCCGCCGTCGCAGGTCCCGCATCTCCCCAACGTCAAGCCGCTCCACGGCAAGGACACGTCCGGCAAGGGGACCACCTCGAGGCCGTTCCAGGCGCCCCTCACCACCCTCCAGTCGTCGGTCGCGTACAGCCTCTCGCGCCTCCTCTCGTTCCCGCGCTTCGCTGCCTTCTGCGCCACCCCGCTCGGCTACGCCCAGTTCAGCGCCTACCTCGCGTCGCTCTCGCCCGAGAACGAGGCGCTCACCGACCTCGAGCTCTGGAAGGACACGCTCGTGCTCTCGCAGCTCAGCAAGCAGTGCGGCTACGGCGCCAAGGGCGTTCACCAGGTCTACCTCTCGCCCGAGGCCAAGCCGCACGTCGAGATCCCGGACGATGTCAAGCACGAGCTCTTCGCCGCGCTCCGCAAGCTCAGGATGGGCGTCCCCGGCCTCGACTCGACGAGCAAGCACCTCCTCAGCAAGCTCTTCACCGCCGAGTTCGAGAACTTTGTCAAGGCGCGCCTCCTCGCCCACACCAAGACGCAGCTGAGCAAGTACAGCCTCAAGGTCGAGGACCGCGGCGGCATCGGCTCGGCGTTCC
The DNA here is from genome assembly GCA_019926025.1 of Rhodotorula kratochvilovae. NCBI lineage: Eukaryota > Fungi > Basidiomycota > Microbotryomycetes > Sporidiobolales > Sporidiobolaceae > Rhodotorula > Rhodotorula kratochvilovae. Next base: position 111,710 of record JAHSUG010000018.1, read on the forward strand.
TCCTCACCAACCCGCGCCTCCGCGACGACCCCATCGTCCTCGTCAGCCCGGGCTTCTGCGAGCTCACGGGCTACTCGGCCCAGCAGATTATCGGCCGCAACTGCCGGTGCGTCGTCTCGCTCTGTGCCTCCCCCTCGCCGTCTCTTCCTCGTCCCGGTTGACCTTCTCAAACTGGACGCTGACCCGCTCGCCCCGCCTCGCAGCTTCCTCCAGGGCAAGGCGACCGCGCCCGAGGCCGTCGGCAACATCCGCACGCATCTCGAGGGCGGCGAGGAGGTCATGCAGATCGTGCTCAACTAGTGCGTCCTTCCCCCCTCCTCGCTTCTGCCCATTCGCCCTCTCTCGCTTCCGGCACTCCCGCTCGCTCGGCTCCTGTTGTCATGTTCGGTACTGACGACCCCCGTGCGCGACCCCTTGCAGCCGCGCGGACGGCACGCCGTTCCTCAACCTCCTGCACGTGCTCCCGCTCCGCGACCTCGACGGCAACCTCGCGTACTTCCTCGGCGGGCAGACCGACATGACGCGCGCGCTCACGACGGGGACGGACCTCTCGCTCATTCTCCCCGAGGACGAGCACCTCTCCGTGGACATGAGCGCGTTCACGCCCGCTGTCCAGCTCGAAGCGCGCGAGAGCGCCGCCAAGCCCGCCCCGGCGCCGGGCACCTACGCCGGCATCGACATCCCCGAGTTCCCTGCGCCGGCGCGCGGGCCGGGCCACGAGGGGCACCACCGCGAGAAGGGCGAGGACGAGGAGCGCGGCGTCGGCGGCCTGCACGGGCTCGCCGCGCTGCTCGGCTGCGGCGGGGTCGGCGCGCGCACGAAGCGTAAGGAGAAGAAGGAGCAGAAGAAGGCTGAGAAGGAGGGCGCGGGGCAGGCGCAGGGCGAGGGCGGCCGCGAGCGCCAGCAAGGCAAGGAGCCGCTCGTCGCGCCGACGCTCAAGGACACGACGACGATGCCGCTCGAGGCGTCCCTTTGCCCGTCTTCGTGGGTTACTGCTCACGCGCACCGCGCCTGCAGAAGCGCCTCCTCGACGTCCAGGTTACGTACGAGCGCCTCGCCGTCGTCAAGCGCCAGAGTGCGTCCTCCCTCTCGCCGTCGCTTTCCCACTGACGTCGCTGTCGCACAGCGCGCGAGATCATCTTCACGACGTCGGGCTTCCTCCGCTCGGTCGGCCTCCCGGGCACGACGCGCGACGAGGTCGACCGCTCGCCGCTCGTCTACGCCGACCTGCTCGACCTCGTCGTCGCGCCGCAGGCGCCGTCGCCGACCTCGGCCGCAACCAAGGACCTCCGCGCGCGCCTCGCGCAGGCGTTCCGCGACGCGATCGGGACGCAGGTCGTCTGCGGGATGCAGTTCCGCAAGGAGGGCGCGCGGTGCGGTGCCTTCTTCCCTTCGCGACTTTCTCCCTCTCCTTCTGCGCCCCCTCGCTCTTTTACTCGTCGTTGCTCTCGTCACCGAGGGCGTGCTGATGGAAGCGTGCCCGCCCGCAGCGACCAGCCGCTCACGCCGCTCGCGACGGGCAGGCTGCACCTCGCGCCGCTCCTCGACATGATGGGCGAGACTGTCGCGATGACCTGCATCTTTGGCGTGTGAGCGCGGACGGGATGGAGGGGAAGGAGGGGACGCTTGTCGGTCGCTTGACTTGGGGACGAGGTCGCTTGGGAGGACGGACGGAGCTACCCACCCGCTTGGAGGAGCCCGCTTGAACCCGCTTAGTCTGTGCATACCTGTAGCTCGCACGCAACGATAACTCGACGACCTGCTGAGAGCGGCCGAGAGGGTGAGCGCTGTCCTCACGACACCTTCCGCGGCTCCGCTCTTGATCCCGAGGCGGGCGAGAACGAAGCGAAAGCGGGTATCAAGACTGCATGCGACGAAAGCGGCTCTGTACAGCTACAAGCGGGGCGCCTCCCCTCCCTCCCCCTCCCCCTCCTGTCCGTCCGCGCGCGCACCTCACGCCCACACCTCGCCTCCCCCGCCGCCGCTCATCCAGGGCGGCATCCCGCCCGCGCCGCCGCCGCCTCCCGGGCCCGCGCGCTCCACCCCCGCCTGTGCGGCTTTGGAGAGGAGCTGCGAGTGCAGCGAGGTGAGCTGCGAGGTCCACCGGTCGAGGGCTTGGTACCGGCGCGTTTCAACGGCGGTGCTGCGCGGCGGGCGGTGGGGGTGTCAGCAGACCTCGCCCAATTCTCGTAGGCACCTACTCCGCTGCTGCGAGTGGCAGAGGAAACATCACCGGGAGGAGAGGGACGCACTGCTTGTCGAGGTCGAGGCGGCCCGTCACCTGGTCGATGCGCCCCTGGATCTTCTCGTCGAGGATGAGCGCGACGATGATCTCCTCGACCTGCTCGTTCGAGATGCCGAGTTGCTGCGGAAGTCGCAGCAAAGTGTGAGCAGATCTTCCGACCGACAAAGCAGGCGCTCGAGCGAAGACGCCCAAGCGACTTGCACACGGGGAGAAGCGGCTCACCCTCGCGAGGTACGCGACCTCGATGCGCGTGTACGGCTTGATGATCTCGAGGATCCACTGCGTCCGCAGCGAGCGGAGGACGTCGTCGATGTAGCCGCGGATGAACGGGTCCTCCATGATCGTCTCGCGGTTGGCTACGGGCGCACAGAATCGTCGGTGGCGTCATAGAGGAGGAGGAGAGGAAGACGCACTGCGCAGGATCTTCTCCGCCTCGTGCACGCTGCGACGCTGGTACGCATCGACGAGCGCAGTCATCGCCGCGATCTCGCGGTCGTTTTTGTACCTGCGGATCCGAGTCACGTCAGCCGGCGATGCACAGTGGCGCGAGTCGCGGCAGCCTTTGGTCATGGCCGCACTCGTCAAGCCGAACAAAGCGCGGGTGAACTCACGGCTTGGTCTCCTGGCTGTCGAACGGGTCGATCTCACTCTCGGTGAGCATGTGCGCGAGGACGAGGTACTTGAGGACCTGGATGCGCTGTGGCGAGCCCGCCTCGTCGTACGCCTTGAACGCCTCGAAGAAGTCGATCTGCGCCTTGCTCCAGTCCTCTGCTCGCGTTACGGGTGAGCTCAACGCAGGGGAAGAGCAGAAGAGAGAGGACACACTCTCCGACATGTACATCTTGCCGCCGCACTCGCGGATGACGCCCTGGATGCGCGGGTGCGGGATGGCCGACCGGACGCGGAGGCTCTTCTCGTAGATCTCGCGCAGCTTCTTGTTGTTCTTCATCTCGCCGTACATCTGGATCTCGAGCGCGTAGACCTCGAGCTGCGTCGTGCCCTTGGACGAGTCGACGTCGGCGCCGTCGTCCGAGGGCGCGCACTGAGCGTGCAGCTCCTTGAGGATCTGCGGAAGGCTTGGGGTAAGCGTCTGCGGCGAGGCCGGAAGCGAGTCGCGCGCACCTTGTTCAGGCGCGAGAACTCCTGGCGGTCGAGCCACAGCTTGGCGAGCTTCAGGTTGGTCTTCGTGCTGAGGCGCTGCGGGATGAAGTAGGTCAGCGGGAGCTCCTCGCCAAGACCAGCAAGTATGCACCTCGTTCTTCTGCTCCTCGAGCGCCTTCATGGTCACCTCGTAGAACTCCTGCATCTTGTCGAGGCCGAGCTTGTCGTCGGCGCTGACATAGTCGAGGATGCGGTTGATGGCCTTCTCGGCGACGTTGCGCGTGACGGCCTTCTTGGTGTACGTCAGGAGCGTCTTATAGTGCGCGAGGGCCTCGTCGTACCGCCCGAGGCGGAACGTGAGCTTGGTCATCTGCTTGAGCGCCTTGAACCCGAACTCGCCCTGCTCGTTCCGGGACGTCTCGTCGTTGACGATCTTCTGGAAAGAGGCGAGCGCGGTGTCGGGCGTGTCGCGCTGGGCTGCAAGGGTTCGGGAGCGGCGGTGTAGCACGAAGGCATTCAGACGGGCGCATCGAGCGGGAGGGGAGGAGGCGGAGGGAAGAGGCGGTCAGCGCGAGTTCAGCGCGGGGTGGAAGGGGGCGTTCGTGGGACGCACACTTGGCGGTGTAGTACTCGTTCTCGACATCTACGACGTCGTCCTCGTTGTCAGATCCCTCGTACTCGAAGCCGTAGTCCTGAGGTGGGGCGGGCGAGGAGGGGAGGTGGAATCGGGCGCGGGCAAGTCAGCATGCAGATAGATGGGCTGGAGGTTTGCGAAGAACCCTGGCGAGCAGCGCTCCCAGGCAGACCAGCGAGTGTGGAGACTGCGCGCACCTCGTCCTCGTCCATCATCTGTTGGCGCGAGAGACTCGTCAGCATCGCGACAAGGCAGGCTGCGGAGAGGCGGGCGCACAAAGTCATCGTCCGACATGGTGGGCAGCTGCTCGGCGCGGCTGTACAGGCGAGAGAGCGGGAGCTGATGAGCTGGCGGAGGGCGAGCGGTGCTGCCACGGCTAAGTCGAAACGGCCCCGACGGCGGGGGCTCAAAGTGGCTGTACCGGGCTTTCACACTTTGCATACAGCTTCAATAGCCCGCTGAGCACCTGTCCGGGTCCGTTCGAGTTAACCCCGACTTCATCGCTTCGTGATGTCGCAGACACTCCTGCCCCTCCTCTCACGCTCGACGAAGTTCCCCGGGCCCAACAGAGCTCCAACAACTGTCTGGAAAGCCCGCAAGGCAGCTGGGACGACTTGAATGGCGGTGGGCAGCAGGACACCGCCGCGTTGCTTTGTTCGCCCTTTCCGCCTGCTCGCTTGGGCGTATCCGCTTGTAGGCTGTTCCAGAGACGCGCAGGATGGCACAGAGCGGTGCTCTATCCCAAGATGGCCAGCGCGCCCGTTCAAGGGGAGCCGCCGCCGTCCTTTCCTCGAGACGGACCCCGGGGCGCACGACCCCCTCGTCCTCCTTAGCACTGCCGTCAAGAGTTCGGCGATGGTCTCCTTGGCTCCCAGCTCGCTGGGTTCTGCATCTTTCCCCCCTGCTCTCCACCCGCAGCTGTGCTCGCGCTTCTCTGCTCCTCCTCAAGCCCGCAAGCCCGCCGCCCAGCCCGACTGCTCCTCGACCTTGCGAACACGACCGAACGCGCATTTCGCAGCACGACCCCGTTCAAACGGACGGCGCGCTCATCCACCCCAGCCGGTTCTGTGGTGCTGAACACCTGCCCTTCCTCCCCTTTCTCCGTCGACCTCCTTCCCACTTCCGCCGCCAACACCGCCCTTGTTCGCACCATGGCCTCCCGCCCGCACCGCCACCCAACGGCGCTCCCCGATCACCCGCTCAGGCAGGAGCAAAGCGGCGTCGCCTCGGGCTGGACCCCCTCGCCGGGCCACCTCCGCCAGCGCTCGACGGGCAGCCCGCGCACGCCGACCTTCCGCCGCACGCCCGGCCACGAAGACGAGCACCGCAACCCGTTCGATGACGCGCACGCGTCGCACAACAGCCGCATGCCGCCCATCGCTGAGGGCAGCGTGAACGCGATGGGGCTGCCGGCGCCGACGCCGCACCGCGCCGCCCTGATGCAGTCGGCGAGCCAGACGAGCCTCGTCGGCGACCACGAGCAGATGATCGGCAAGGAGCAGGCCATGGCGATGCGCGGTGACCGTGCCGAGTGGGTGCGTTGCGAGCCGGCGGAGGGAGACGATCGCGGGCGCGAGCGATGAAGGCTGATCCTCTTTCGCCGCCCGCAGGTCCCGTCGCAGCAGTTCCTCCATTCGTCCTCCTCGCTCGGTCACGACCGCGCGGGACTAGGCATCCCCGGAGGCATCTCGCCGTCGTCGAGCCACTCGTCCCTCGCGCGCTACGACATCTCGCCCGACGTCTACGCCTTCATCACCAACACGTACCCCGAGCCGGACGACGACTTCCATGACCCGGGCCCGAAGCTCACGTCCTTCGGCCCCGACCACCGCCTCATCGAGCCGAAGGATACCGCCGCAGCCAGGGATCTTCGGCGTCGGCTGGATCGGCATCCTCAACCTCCTCGCCATCATGATCCTCGCCCTCGCGCTCGTCTTTGTCTTTGCCGGCTGGCCGATCTACAACTGGGCGACGAGCCTCTCGCTCTCCGTGCGTTGCCGCCGTCCACCCCTTCTCCCGCTGACGTCCTTCTCCCCTTTGGCGCAAAAGAACTACGGCGCTGCAGGTCTCGGCGGCACGAACGGCTCGGGGCAGGTCCCCGACCTACCGAACTTTCGCGGACTCATTGACAAGGACACGCCCGACTCGGCGCTCACGCGCAAAGGCCACGACGGGCTCGACTACCAGCTCGTCTTCTCCGACGAGTTCAACCAGGACGGAAGGCTCTTCTACGAAGGGATGGACCCGTTCTGGACGGCGGTCGAGTGCGTCGATCCTTTCCTTGCGATCCTGCTCGACGAGAGAAGGGCGACCTTGCGGCGACTCCGCTCGACGGTTCTAGCGCCTCGCACTGACATTCCCTCTCGCAGCCTGCACTACTGGCAGACGGCCGACGAGGAGTGGCGTGAGTCGACCTCTTCTTGATCCGCTTCCTCCCAAGCGTTGCGATCCGACATAAGGACACCGCGTCGGGCGCTTCTTGGCGCTTCCGACGCTCCGGCCGATCCCCTACTATTTGTCGAGCCCTCCCGCTGACTCGCCGTGCCAACCGCGACGCAGACGACCCGGGCAACCTGTACACCGAGGGCGGCAACCTCGTCATCGAGCTCACGAAGGAGGACAACGCCAACTCGCACGGCTTCGGGTACCTCGGCGGGATGCTCCAGAGCTGGAATCAGGTGAGCTGCGGAAGGGCGACGTCCAGCCTCGGCTAGTCCGCTCACAACATCCTCCTCTCCTCCTCTTTTCTCGCAGTTCTGCTTCGTTGGCGGTTACGTCGAAGTTGGTAAGTCGCCCGTGCCCACTTCTGAGGGACGCGGACGATCGCTCACCGCCACACTCGCTCGCAGCGGCTTCATTGCCGGGCGACACCAAGGTTTCCGGGCTCTGGCCCGCCGCCTGGATGATGTCGAACCTCGGCCGCGCTGGCTACGGTGGATCGCTCGACGGGACCTGGCCCTACGTCTACGACTCGTGTGACGTCGGCACGCTGCCGAACCAGACGGACCCCGCCACGGGGCTGCCTGATCTCCCCGACTCGGCAGGCGACCAGTATCACAACTGGGACCTGAGCTGGCTCGCGGGGCAGCGCTTCCCGCTGCACGTGCCCCGAGGAGACGGACCATCCCGGCCCGCAGTACGCGAACGGGACGTGGAAAGGCCGGTGCGTTTTCATCATTTCGCTCTCGCAGCGAACGAAACTGACCCGTTGCGTTCCTACCGCAGCGGCGCGAGTGAGATCGACATCTTTGAGGCGACGGTCGACGTTGGCACCGAGCTCGGGCACGTCTCGATGAGTGCGCAGTGGGTGCGTTGCCGCCGCTTCGACACGCCCGCGATATACTGACTTTGCCCCCCCCCTGCAGGCGCCGTTCAACCCGGGCTACGAGATCCTCAACTCGACGAACGAGTACGTCGAGTACTTCTACCCCGACACGTGCCCGCCGAACACCTACCTCGGCGGCGCGACGCAGCAGGTCCGTCTTCTATCTCTTGTTTCCTCCCGCTCATCCCACTAACCTTTGACGAGGCGCGCAGGTCACATCGGGCCTCTGTTTGACGGACGAGACGACCTGTACGTCAATAGCCTGCTCGCTCGATAAGCGGGACGTGCGGGCTGACCTCTCCATCCGTAGACAACTCGACGACTAACATGAACACATACGGCGTCGAGTACGCGCCGTCCGAGCGCAACGGGTGGGGCACGGGCTACATGACGTGGACGCAGGGAGGCGAGAAGATGTGGACGATCCACGACAAGGCGATGGGGCCGAACGAGGAGGCGGGCGTCTCGGAGCGCTGGGTCAGCGCCGAGCCGATGTACCTCATCGTGCGTTGCACAGTGCTTCCCTGTTGATCCTGAAGGCGAAACTGACCTCCCCACCGTCTTGCGCCGTCCATCTTGTCCCTCCCCGCTCGTTTCCTCCCCCTGCAGATGAACCTCGCCATCTCACCCAACTTCGGCGTGATCGACTACGAGAACCTTTCCTTCCCCTCGAAGTTCCGCATCGACTATGTGCGCGTGTACCAGCCGAACGACCACATTTCGGGTGCGTTCCCGCCGCTCTTCGCCCTCTTCCGCTGCGTGCTGACCCTCGCTCTTCCGCAGTCGGCTGCGACCCGAAGGAGAACCCGACAAAGGACTACATCGAGCGCAACCCGGAGCTGTACCGCAATCCCAACCTCACAAGCTACCACGACATCCCGCGCACCTTTCCCAAGAACCGGCTCACCTCGACTTGCGCATCGTCTTAGCGCGCCTCTTCCATTTCGTCTCGCTTAGCAGTACCCCTGCCCTGTAGACACCCGTCGTTATCGCCTTCGCATCGTTGCAACACTCGCACGCCCTCCTCGCTCATCGAATGGCCTTCTCAAGTCGAGTTGACGCCGCTCCCCGTTGTGCGAACCTGCCGACCGCGGTAGCCAGGCTTCTGTCAACTCGTCGCCTGCGCCCGCGCTCATTAGGGGAGTGGAGAGGAGTCGCGAAAAGGTGAGACGCCGGCACGCTCGGCCGGCACGTCCGACGGCTCGACAAAGATGGAGCGGGCGAGCTCGTTGTCCTCCACCACGCTGTGCGATGCCAGCAGCGCACGAAGAAGTCACGCAAGCAGCTATCGGACCGGTCGAGGGCGTGGAGCCGCCCCAGCTGTCGATCCTCCCTCGCCCACCTCACACGACCGCTCGTCCGCCTCCACCGCTCGTCCGCCACACTCCGGGCTCGCCAGGCGCGCCGATCGACCGGCGCAGCAGCACGTTGACGCTGCACGACGGTGAGGCCGCTTCGACCGGTGGCCGTCCAGGCGAGAAGGCTGGAGCGAAGGAGGGCGAACCTGGCGCGGCGAGGAGGACGTCGAGAAGGGGCTGGGCGGGAGCAGCGAGGACGGCGACGTGACGATTATCAACTGGAAGGGAGACGATGACCCTGCGTGCCCGCTCAACTGGACAAAGTCGAGGAGAACGCTCGCTACTGTCTGGTACGCATCAGTCGTCCGCTCCTGGTGGTCAGGCTAACCTCGCTCGGTCGTACAGCGTCGCCGGCTTCACCCTCCTTGCGTACGGCCCTACAATCTCCTTCAGACGCGCGCGGCGGCTGACCTTCCGCTCTTCGCAGACCCTTGTCCTCCTCGACGATGGCACCCGCTTCCGGCCAAGTTGCCGAACACCTCAATATCACCAGCCAGATCGAGCGGGAGATGACCGTCTCCATCTTCGTGCTGTACGTTGCCTCCCTCTTGCTGGACGACCCGTCGCTTACCCCTTCTCCTCTCCTGTCGTCCTCCTTCCCTCCTGTCGCCGCTCTTGCTTACACCGTCGTGCGAACAGGGCCTTCGCCGTCGGCCCGCTGTTTTGGGGACCTGCGAGCGAGCTCTTCGGCCGGATCCGCGTCCTACAGCTTGCGAACGTGCTCTACCTCGTCTTCAACCTCGTCTGCGCATGGGCGAAGACAAAGGAGCAGTTCATCGTCTTCCGCTTCTTCGCCGGTTTGGCGGCGGCGCGCCACTATCGGTTGGCGCGGGCGTGCTATCCGACTTGTGGCGGCCGGAGGAGCGCGGCAAGGGAGCAGCACTGTACAGCCTGGGACCGCTTCTCGGTCCGGCACTGTGCGTCCACCTCCTCTGTCCTCACTGTGGACCGCGACTCACCCCTCCCGCAACGCAGGGGACCCGTCATTGGGGCGTGGATTGTGTTCGTCTCTCATTCCCCTACTCGCTCTCGCTCAGCCTGACCGGTTCCCTCACAGCGACCGCGTGCCAAACAACGGTTACAAGTGGATTTTCATCAGCACCACCATCGTGCGTTCGTTCTTTCGTTCCCTCGCACACTCGCTTCACGCCGCTTCCCCTCCTTCTCCCCCTCCTCCGCCTCGCTCTTTCCCCTCCATCTTTCTCCGCTTCTTTACCGCTCTCGGCGTACGAAGCCAATCGTGTATGGAAGCTCACCTCACCTCCTCCCGCAGTTCAGTGGCTTCGTCCAGCTCATCGGTCTTTCGGCTCAAGGAGACCTACGGCCCCGTCCTCCTGCAGCGCCAGGCCGCCGAGCTCAAGAAGAGCATGGGTCTACCGCCCGACTCTGACCGCGTCCTGACGGTGCACGAAGCCAAGGCGGGTCGGCGCAGTACGCGCGAGGTCGTCACGCACGGGATGCTCCGCCCGTTCGCCCTCATCGTGACCGAGCCCGTCATCCAGCTCTTCACGGCGTATCTCAGTCTTATCTGTACGTCGAGGCTGCCGCTTAAACGCTTTTAGACTCGCCAATTGACTGTTCTCCTTCTTCCGCTCGCGCCTGCAGACGGCACCGTCTACATCCTCTTGACGTCGACGACGCAGATCTACCAAGGCGTGTACGGCCAGACCATCGGCATCGCCGGTCTGCACTACCTCGCACTAGCACTTGGATTCATGGTCGCCTCGTTCGTCCCCTCACTCATTCTGCCCCGTCGAGCCGCGCTGAAATTCACGTCTTGCTATCGCAGCCAAGGCGGCGCGCGCTTCCTCGACGTAATCTACCGCAAGCTCAAGGAGAAGGAGGGTGGAGGGGGCCGTCCCGAGTTTCGCCTCCCGCTCGGTACGCTGCGCTTCTCTCCCACTTCCTCGTATCTCGCTCACTCTGTCGCCCGCCGCAGTCATCCCCGCGAGCTTCTTCCTCCCGCTGGGCCTCTTCCTCTACGGCTGGGGCGCCGAGAAGGCGCTGCACTGGATCGTGCCGGGTGCGTCTCCTCTCCTCGTTTCCTCCCAGCGCGGCGCGACTGACCATACTCTCGCTTACCGCAGATATCGGCCTCTTCTTCATCGGCTTCGCCATGATCTGCATCTTCCAGAGCTCCACCAGCTACATCATCGACGTGTGCGTTCGCCTCTCGCTTGTCCCTGTGTTCCGGACGTTCCGCTCACTCGTCCGTCTCTCCCCGTCTGCGCACCCCGCAGGTACACCCTCCACGCCGCGTCGGCCCTCGCTGCGACCATTTGCTTCCGCTCGATGGCGGGGTGTTTCTTTCCTGGTTTGCGCCGTACAGTCCGTCTCCTCCTCTTCCTCCCGCTCCCCGGGTCATCCTCGCTGACAACCTCCCTCGCAGTGTACGACGCGATCGGCTACGGATGGGGATGTACCATCCTCGCCATCGTGTCCATCATCATCGGCTGGCCCGCTGTGCGTTCCCCTTCTCCTCCTCTCCCCTCGCTTTCTCTTCCGCCCGTCTTGCACCGTCCTCCGCAGTGGCTAACGACCTCTCTCTCCCGCTCAGGCTCCCCTGTTGTGGTACTACGGCGAGCGCATCCGCGCGAAGAGTCGCTATGTCGCGAGAGCGGCGGAGAAGTAGACAGAGGAGCCGCATCGTGTAGAGCTTATTGTATCGCCGAGCGGGTGGTTCACGACCGTGCTCTCGAAGGCTCGGAGATGCATGTACGAACACCGCCGGCAAGGCGAGATCATGGGCTTGGTAGAACGCGCTCGAGCTTGCGAAGGCCGACTCGCTGCACTTCGTCGGCCGGGACGAGAACAGCTGAACTTCATGTACTGCAGCGCGCCTGCGCGTCAAGAATGCCAAGTAACACAGGGTGACCCGCAGGCCGGTAGCTCTATATGCAAGTGAATACAGGCGCTCCCTCGCGCCTTTTCCCCCTCCTGCCCTCCCTCCAAACAACAACATAGACCTGCCGCGGCCCCCTCGTCCCCCTGACCCGCTCGAGGCTCGTCCCGCCCTGCGCAGCCCGCACAGGCCGCAGCGCAGCCGCCTGCGCCTCCCAGCTCAGCCCCGCCCCGCCGCCGGTCCCCGCGCACGGCGCGAGCTCCGCGAACGCGTACCGCGGCGGCTCCTGCGCGACGGGGAACGTCTCGCCAACCTTACTGCGCGCGTCGCGGGCGCGGCCGCGCGCACGCTCCTCGGCCTCTTCGGCGGCGCCGACCGCAGAGGGCAGGATAGAGCTGTTACTCCTGCTCCGCGCCGGGCTGTCGCCGCCGCCGCCGCCGGGTGCGCGGCTCCGACTCCGACTTGTGCTCACCGCCGCGCCGCAGAGGCGCTCGCCGTCCTGCGCGACGAGCTTCTGCAGCGGCGTGTTGCAGAGGCAGCGGCGGTGGAAGGGCGTGATGGACCCCGTGGGGGAGTCGACGCCGATGGGTGCGCCGGCGGAGAGAGACGAGAGGGCGGCGTCGGGACCGGGGGAGGCGGAGCGCGAGCGCGAGGAGGGCGTTGCAAAACCGGAGGGCGGGAGGGAGGAGGGGTTCGCCGAGTGCCGCGAAGGGTGGTGTCGGGTACGGTTGCGGTACTCGGGGAGAAGCAGTGACGACGTGAGGCAGCAGCACTGTGAGAGTGAGGAGTGCGGGGTGAGCGACGGGAGCGCGGGTGGCGGGAGCGAGAGAGCGAGGCGTCATCATAAGGAGGAATGACGGCCCACCGACGCGATGGTCACGTTACTCGCCATCTCGAGCACCTGGTCCTTCTTGCTCCCCTTGAAGCGGTACCGCACCTGGCACACAAGCTGATGCTTGACTCGGATGGGCGTGTCGGTCCCCTCCAGCGTCGTCGGCCTCACAGAGTCGTCGTCCGGGATCCGCGTCACGCGCGCGTACATCCACTCCTTGCCGCCCTCGAGGCGCGCGAGCGGCTGCGGGAGGAGCGCGCGCGGCTCGTACGCTAGCGGAGGGGGCGCGCCGCGCGAGAGGTGGTCTCGGTCGAGGAGGTCATCGGTCGAGTGGGCGAGCGGGGTGGAGCTGCGAGTGGGCGGGATTCTCAGTGTGCGATGCGGAAACAGGGAGAAGCGGTACGAACGAGTCGACGTAGAAGAGCAGCTTCTTCTGCGTTGGCGGACGGCTGACGGGGACCTCCGAATTCGTGTCTGCGACGGGCGCGTCAGTAGCGCGCGCGAATGTGAAGAGCGAATCGACGCACAGTGGATCTCAAAGTTCTGCCGCACGAATGCCTGCACGGACATGATCTTCATCCCTCGGGCGGGTGCTCGAAGACAACGCTGAGGAAAAGCAGGCTCGCGACGGTGAGGTGCGGCGACGAGATGTGGAGCGAGATAGGCCGAGCTCCGACTCGGGGTGGCGGACGTCAATCTCGAGGCCCGAGGGGAGGTCGCCTGGCGCGGCGGGGTTGGCGATGCAGTAGACGGGTTTCGGGAGCGAGATCAGGTCCTGGAAGGTGCCGACACCGACGAGGATCGCGCGGACTGCGGGGGTACGCTTATAAGTCTATGCTGTGTTCCCGTACTTCAAGCTCGAGCTCGCGCGGCACAGGTTGCAGTACATGACAGGCGAGCAAGTCGCGAAGCGGAACGCACCAGTATGCCGCACGGTGCCGAAGTTTGAGCGCTCTCCGACGGCCGTCGAGCTGGGAATGATAAAGCTGAAGTCGTAGCTGTCGCGGGCGGATGAGACGCGAGTTGGATCGGATACGCGGAGGGCGAAGAGTGACAGAACGCACGTGTGAGTCCCCCTCTCAAGCCGCTCCCCGTGCAAGTCAATCTCGAGATGCTTCTCGAGCGAGACCGAGCTCTCGTAGTTGTGTGACCCGTCACCACCGTGCCTCGTCACCCTCCCCACGAGCTCGACACGGATCCTTCGGGCCCTGCGCGCCGCGGCGCACACGAGGGTGACCTGCCCGCGGAGGATCGGGTCGTGCGACGGCTCGAGGACGGCGAGCTCCTCGGGTGTGCGGGGCGTCGGCGAGGCGGGCGTCGAGGGCGGGTGGAGGAAGAGCGTGTCCTCGAGGACCGACACCGCGAGGGTGTCCTTGCGGCGCGAGAAGAGGCCGACCATCTGGTTGCGGGAGACGCGGACTGGGAGGAGAGTAGGTCGTCAGCGTGACCCAATGGAGCAGAACTTGAGAGAGGATACGCGCTCGCTAGTGAAGCCGAGGGACGGAAGAGCCGGTGGGGGCGAAGGGCGGCGAGATGCGTTGCGATAGGCGGTGCAACGAGTGGTGCGTCTTGGAGGGAGTGATCCGGCGACGTCGCGCGTGTGCTCCGTGCGGATCGCGGTGTGGATGGGCGCGATGAGAGCGCGGGGAGGAGATGCCGACGGGGAGGGGACGGAACAGGCGCGGGGGTAAGGGAGGGCACTGCGGGTACGGCACAGACACGGAACAGACACACGCAGCAGACACAGTCAACACGATCAGCGAACGACGGCGGCGGAGGAGAGGGAGAGCGCAGCGGACGGGATCGAGGCGGAGGCGCGGGATCTCGTCGACCGCGACGTCTTGTGCGGTGTTGCGTGCCCTGCGACGCTTGCGAGTCGCTCACGGACAACGAGCAAAGCACGGGAAAGCAAAGGGTGCGGGCGGACAGGAGGCGGTGCTCTCTGTGCCTTCCTCGTGCCAAGGCGACAAGCCAGGCCGGCGCTCCACTCTCCGGCGATGCTCCCGCTCGACGATAGCCGTTCACGAGCTCCAACTGCACGGGTCGTGTGATTGCAGGCAAGCATGGGTAGAGCACAAGCGTCTCCTCGACGTCGTCCTCACTCGCTGTCCTCCACGAACTCGCTTCGGGGCGGAGAGACAGGCAGGTCAGTCACGACTCGCGAGAGGAGGAAGAGGGAGAGGGGACGCACGCCGACTTGACAAGCCCGCTCGACTTGGTCTTGCGGCGGCGCACGAATCGGCGCGTCCTCGTCGTCTTCGTCGTACTGCTCGTCGAGCTCCATCGGACGCGCTCGCCGTCGCCCTGGGACGCCGCCGCCGCCGCCTTGCTCTTCTTGCCGCCCTTCTTCGCCTTGGGCTCCTTGTCCTGCGGGCGCGCGGACAGTAAGTACCGCCCCGTAAAGGAGGAAAGCGAGAGAGCGCACCTTCTTCGCCGCGCGCTTCTTCTTGGCGGGCTTCTCGACCTCCTCGCCGCTGCTCGAGTCGTCGAACCCGTCGTCGTCGCCGCCCTTGATCTTGGTGCTCTTGCGCTTCTTCCCGCCCCCGCCGCCGCGCTTCTTCCTCGCCTCGTCATCGTCGTCCGCATCCGCCCACTCCTTGCTCATCGCCGCCCACTGCTCCGCCTCTTCGCGCATCCTCCTGCGCTGCTCCGCAAGCGCCTCGGCCTGGCGCGCAATCGCCGCGAGCTTCTCCTTCTCCGCCTCGTCGCGGCGCTTCTGCTCCTCGTCGCGCGCCCGCCGCGCCTGCTCCAGCTTGCCCGATTCGGTCGCCTCGTACGCGTCCTGCGCGTCGAGCAACTGCTGGAAGCGCCGCTCGAGCGACGCGGCGTACGACTTTCGCTGCTTGACCATGTCGCGCGGGTACGGGCTCGGCTCGACCGTGCTCGCTGCGAGCTCGTCAAACAGGCTGCGGGCGGGCGGGCGGGCGCACGCGATTAGCATCGCGCTGAAGAAGTACTGGGGGAGGTAAGGACGCACATCATCGACGACTGGAGGTGCTCGTACGCGGCCTTGAGCTCGGCGGACGTCCGCTTCTCGACCGCGAGCTGCGAGAGGATCACCATGCCCATCTGCTTGAGCAGCGCCATGTTGTACTTGTTGACGAGGTCGTTCGGCGCGAGATCCGTCGCCTGCGCGTGCGCGAGCGGGCGGGCGTCAGTCACGCCTCGTGATCGGGGAGGGGGAGAAGGCGCACCTTCTGCCCGAACTCGATCGCGCGCTGCACCGCCGCAAAGCTGTGCTCCTGGTCCGCTTTGTGGAACAGAGCACGCGCGAGGTACCACAGGACGGTTGCGCTCTTGCCGTGGAGGTACCGGCGCGACGCGACGGCGTACTGCGCGTACAGGGGAGCAGGTCAGCCTCGCTTCAGCACGACCAGAGCCGCATCCCCGCACGATCAGGGTGTAAGCACTATGGACAGAGCGAGAGGCGGACGACGTTCTCGACCGCGCGGTCGTACTCGCCGCGCTGGAAGTGGCAGTGCCCGATATTGATGTACACGCTCGCGTCATTGACGCTCTCCTTGACCTTGGTGAGGACATTGAGCGCGTCGCGGGCGTTGCGCATCCTTGCCTGCCCCTCCGTCAGCGGCTGCGGCGCGCCGACGCCCCGCCCCGCCGCTCGCAGCGACGGACACAGCGGCCTCGGCGGGCCCGTTCCCGAACGTGCTCTCCGCGAGGCCAATCGCGAGCCCTGCGCCGCGAAGGCACACGCGGGGGAGACCTGCAGCGCCTTGTCGAAGAACTCGGCCGCGCGGGTGAATTTCGCGACGCGGTCGCGCTGCGCGTCCTTGTGCGACGACTTGTTCTCGCGCGCCTCGAGGTAGTACAGCGCCCGCTCGCGCAGGGCGTAGACGTCGTGCCGCGAGACCTCCTTGAGGGTCGCGCGGGCAAAGTCGCGCGCGACGCGGTACTGCCCCGTCTCGAAGAGGAAAAGGTGTACAGCGCGCGGAGCTCGGCGTTCGCCGGCTGCGAGGTCAGGGCCTCCTTGATCAGGTTGTGCGCCGTGTCCCACTGCGCGCGGTCCTTGGACTTGATAGCGAGGAGCGCGAGACGCGCCTTGGCTGCGGGCGGAAGCAGCTCGTCAGCGACGCTCCTCTAGTCACGGCCGGACGCGCGAACGCACCCTCGACAAACTCGGGGTGGACCTGCAGCAGCCCCTGCCACTCGCTCTTGGCCTTGTCGACGTCGCCGAGCGCCTCGCGGACCGCCGCAAGGTTGAACCCGACGACCGTGAGCGCAGCGTCCGTCTCGCCGCCATCGAAGCTCCCGTCAAACTGCGCGCCGAGCTTCTTCGCCGCGAGCTCGAACTCGCCCTGCGCGCGAACGAGGTGCTTGCCCGGCCCGGCACCCGCGCCCGCACCGGCAGCGGCGGCGGGGTCAAGCGCGGCGGTGCTGGTCCCGTTCCGGCGGTTGTAGAACAGCACGCCGAGGTTGTTCCTGATCCGCGGGTCGACGGCGTCCTCCCCCCATCGGCGGTCGGGTCTCGCCCTGCGTCCTCGGCGCGGTCGTCCGCCGCGTCCTGCTCGATCCGCGCCGCCTGCAGCCACGCCTGCAGGCTCTTCTCGACACTGGGCTCCTCGTCCGCCCACAGGCGCGCAATCTCGACATAGAGGTCCCGATCCGCGGCCAGGACGCGTACGCGCTCGCTCTTGGCGACGCCGAGATTGTCGCCCCCCTTGCCCTGCGCAAACACGCGGAGGACCTGCTCGTACGCGTCCTTTGCGGCCTCCGCGCGCCGGCCGAGTCGCCCACGCTGTGGAACGTGAACGCGAGGTGCGCCTGGATGCTCGCCTGCGCGACGAGCGCCTCGACGCAGCGCGGGTGCCGGCGCAGGAGCGTCTCGAACGCGTGCAGCGCCTGCGGGAACTGCTCCGTACGGATGTAGAGCGCCCCGGCGCCGAGGTGCGCCATCGCCAGGTCGGGGTTGGCCTCCCCCGCGCGGAGGTACGACGCGAGGACGTCCGCGCCGGCGAAGGGCGCGGTGGAGGGGTCGGCGTCGAGGGCGCGCGCGCGGAGGAGGTGCGCCTCGCCGAGGAGGAGGCGCGCGTCTGCAAACGCGAGCATCCGCTCTGCGAGCTTGAGCGCCGCGCCCGGCGGCCCGCCCGTCGAGAGGAGGTGCGCCGCGATGGGCCCCATCGCGCCCGCGCAGACGGACGTGTTGTCCTTTTTGAACGCGGCTTGGATCAGCCCGAGCCCGCGCGAGTAGGCCGACGCGCGCGCGAAGTCCCGCCCGAGTGGAGCGGGTCCTTGGACGCGTTGAGGTGCAGGAGGCCGAGGAGGCCGCTGCCGGCGACGGGTTGTTCGGGTTCTGTCGGCGGGCACAGGCGCTTCAGTGGATGCGCGAGGGAAGAGCGGAAGGAGAGGGAGACGGCGCACGACGGCCATGCTGCGCTCCCACGCCCTGCGGGCCTTTTCGCGGTCGCCGAGCATCCAGAAGCAGAGGCCGATGCCGATGCGCGGGTCGGGGAGGAACCCGGGGCGGAGGCGGAGGACCTCCTGGTACGTCTTGAGGGCGGGGCGGAACGCGCGCTGCGAGAACTGGATCCGCGCGCGGCCCATGAGCGCCATGAGGTGCGTCGGCTCGTCGGCGAGGATCGACTCCCAGGTTTTGCTCGCCTGGTCAAAGTTGCCCGACGCCATGCACCACGCGGCCTTTACGTCGCGGACGACCTTGCTGGCGGGGTCGATGTTCTCTGCGTTGGAGATGTCGGCGCCGGCGCGGTAGAGGTAGTCGGTCTTGACCATGGGGCCGAGCGGGGGCGGGGCTGCGCCGGGGCGGACAAACTCGGGGTGGTTGGGGTCCTTGGTGGTGGCGATGGGCCCGGTCGAGAGGTTGTCGGGGCGCTGCTTGGGGGCCTTGCGGGCGAGGGCGAGGTGGTAGTTTGCCTTGAGGCAGAAGACGGCGACGCGGTCGGCGGGGGCGAGGGCGGCGAGGGCCTGGTCGGCAAAGGAGAGGGCGGTGCGGGTGCGGCCGTGGAGCCAGCACTGCTCTACGAGGCGGACCCAGGGGAGGACGGGGGCCTTCTCGTCGGTGAGGAGGCGGGCGACGTCGGCGAGCTGCTGCTGTACGTCGTCCTCGGATGCGGCGGTGAAGATGTCGGCCAAGGGGATTTCGAGGAGCTCGTTGCTCTGGCTCATGACCTCGAGGATGCCGCGCGAGGGCGCAGCGACGGGCACCGGGGCAGGGCCGTCGACTTCCATGGCGGCGGCGATCCGGGGTGGGCGGAGTGGTGGGCGGGCGAGTCTGAGCTCGTGCTTGAGGCGGAGCTAGCCGGTGGAGCTGCCCAGCGGGAGGGAGGGCGGGTCGAGGGGAGGAGGGGAGATGAGGACGAGCGGGGGCGAGTGAGCCCGTTCGAGTGCCGGGCGCGGGGTTCTCCTGGGCTGCGAGTGTGGTGGAGCTACTCTTATGAGCTCAGAGAGCGCGCCTGACCAAGTCGACACGGGAGGAGCGGGGCAGGTCCTCCTCGACTCGGACGCGACTCTCCCCTCCTCGCTCCTCCCTTGCTCGTCCCGACTTGCACGTGATCCAGGATGGCAGGACGCATGCCCATGGTCAGCCTACTCTCCCTCTGCCCGGCCTGCCCCTCCCCCGCTGGCCTCGCGCTGACCGGTGCACGCGCTCCCTCTCCTCCCCTCCCCCAGAACCCGACCGTCCTCGTCCTGCGCGAGGGGACAGACACCTCCCAGGGCACACCGCAGCTCCTCAGCAACATCTCGGCCTGCCTCGCCATCGCCGGCACCATCGCCTCCACCCTCGGCCCTCGCGGCATGGACAAGCTCATCGTCGGCGCAAACGGTCAGGCCACCATCTCCAACGACGGCGCAACCATCCTCAAGCTCCTCGACGTCGTGCACCCCGCCGCCAAGTCCCTCGTCGACATCGCCCGCGCCCAGGACGCAGAGGTCGGCGACGGCACCACCAGCGTCACCCTCCTCGCCGCAGAGCTCATGCGCGAGGCAAAGCCCTTCATCGAGGACGGCGTCAGCCCGCACGTCATCATCAAGGGCTACCGCAAGGCCGCAGAACTCGTCCGTCCCCGCTCTCGCGCCGTCCTCCTTCCTTCGCGAGTGCAGCACAACCTGACGAGCTACCTCTCTCCAACAGGCCGTCGCCCGCGTCAACGAGCTCGCCGTCACCGTCGAGCCGAGGAACGAAGAGTGCGTGCGCCTGCACGCCACCGCCGGGCTCGAGACTGATACGAGTGCACGTGCGCAGGGACTTCCGGTCGCTGCTGCTCAAGTGCGCGTCGACGGCCATGTCGTCCAAGCTGATCCACTCGTCCAAGCCCTTCTTCTCGCGCATGGTCGTCGACGCCGTCCAGACGCTCGACCCCGCCGTCCTCGACCCGTCCCTGATTGGCATCAAGAAGGTCCCGGCGGCGGCATGGAGGAGTCGCTCCTCGTCCGCGGCGTTGCGTTCAAGAAGACCTTCTCGTACGCTGGCTTTGAGCAGCAGCCCAAGAAGATCCTCGAGCCAAAGGTCCTCTGCCTCAACGTCGAGCTCGAGCTCAAGGCCGAGCGCGACAACGCCGAGGTCCGCGTCGAGCAGGTGTCGGTGCGTTGGCACTTCCTCCTCCGCTGTCCTCCCCGCGCTGTGCTCACGCTCAAGTCGCCGCTCGCAGGAGTACCAGGCGATCGTCGACGCCGAGTGGTCCATCATCTACCGCAAGCTCGACCTGATCGCCGCCTCGGGCGCGACCGTCGTCCTCTCGCGGTTGCCCATCGGCGACCTCGCAACGCAGTACTTTGCCGACCGCAACATCTTCTGCGCGGGCCGCGTCGCGACCGACGACCTCAAGCGCGTCGTCAGCGCCGTGGGCGGCGCCGTGCAGAGCACGTGCTCCGACATCCGCGCAGAGCACCTCGGCTCGTGCGCCGTGTTCGAGGAGCGCCAGATCGGCGCAGAGAGGTACAACCTCTTTGAGGGGTGCCCCAAGGCCCAGACCTGCACGCTCGTCCTCCGCGGAGGCGCAGAGCAGTTCATCTCCGAGGTCGAGCGCTCGCTCAACGACGCCGTGCAGGTCGTCCGCCGCGCGGTCAAGAACGGCACCGTCGTCGCCGGCGGCGGCGCCATGGAGGTGCGCTTCCCCTCCTCCTGACGCGCTCTCGGTGCAGCTCGCTGATGCTCGCCCGGTGCAGATGGAGCTCTCGGCGTACCTCCGCGCGCACGCGCGCACCCTCCCGGGCAAGGCGCAGCTGATCATCAGCGCGTACGCGAAAGCGCTCGAGGTGATCCCGCGGACGATCTGCGACAACGCCGGCCTCGACGCGACCGACGTCCTCAACAAGCTCCGCATGCTCCATGCCCGCGGCGAGACCTGGGCCGGCGTCTCGGTCGACGAGGACGAGGACGGCGACGGCAAGGACGGCGTCGCGGACAACATGGAGAGGTTTGTGTGGGAGCCGGCGCTCGTCAAGGTTAATGCGCTCGAGGGCGCAACCGAGGCGGCGTGCGTCGTCCTCAGCGTCGACGAGACGGTCCGGTCGCCGTCATCGCAGGTGCGCTCCTCCCCCTTCCCTTTCCTTCTCTCTGATCCGTACTGACGCGGTGGTGGTCCCCGCACGCAGCAGCAGCAGCAGGCGCCGCCCGGCAGGGGAGGCATGCCCGGGCGCGGCGGGATGAGGCGGTGAGCGTGAGCGCGAGCGCGCGTGGGTGATCCGGAGTGGGTAGGATAGATACGGGACTCGACTCGACTCGCACTTTTGCAAAACATGTCTGTGTACTACCTCCTCTCCTTGCTTCAGCACGAGAGAGAGTCGCGCCGTCTGGAGCGCTCCCACCTCGGCTCGCGCCTTGTCCTCCTGCACATCCCTCCCTCGCGCGGATGGCCTCGCGCGCCTGCCTCCTCCGCTCCAGCAGCGCTCTCCACGCGGACGCGCCTCCTCGCGCTCTTCTCCCTCGCAGCGTTCACCGCGCTCCTCGCCGCGCTCCTCCCCTCTTTCTCGCCCGCGCTCCCCCTCCCCCGCACCGCGCACTACGCCGCCCAGCTCACCGCCATGCGCTCTCGGCGCCCGCCGCGCAGCTTGCGCGTCGGGAGCTGGAACGTGCGGTACGACTACGCCGCGCGACACCCGCTCAGCGCGCTGGGGGAGGGGGAGAAGCGCTGGGCCGAGAGGAGGGACAGGCTCGTGGATCTGGTCCGGTGGGAGGAGCTGGATGTCGTCGGGTTTCAGGAGGTCCTCCGTTCTCAGATGGAGGACTTGCGCGCGCTGCTCCCGAAAGAGGAGTGGGGGTCTGTCGGGGTCGGTGCGCTCTCTCTCTCTCTCCTCCCGCTCTTTCTGCCTAAGGCTGACAATTCACCTTCGCGCGCGCACGCAGGGCGCGACGACGGCCGCCACGCAGGCGAAGCCGTCCCGATCTTCTTCCGCCGCTCCGCGCTGCGCCTCCTCCGCCCGCCAGCGCACCGCTGGCTCTCGCCCACCCCTTTGAAGCCCGGCTCGAAGGGGTGGGACGCCGGCCAGCCGCGGATGGTCACGATTGCGTGGTTGGCGGTGGTCGATGCCCATGGGGAGGGAGCGGGCGCGGAGGTGCTCGTGGGGAACACGCACTGGGACGACCGGGGCGTCAAGGCGCGCGAGGAGAGCGCGAAGCTCGTCAGGGCGCTGGTGGAGGAGGAGCTCGCCGCGCATGCCACGCGCGGGGAGGACCCCCTCGTGGTCCTCCTCGGGGACTTGAACTCGCCCGCTGAGGAGAAGGGCTACCAGCTCCTTACAGGGCGGCGGTACCCCGCCTCGCTCTCCTCCGATGCGGGCGTAGTGGCGGACGAGGCCCCGGGCGCGCCGAGGAGCTTCTTCGACGCGCGGCATGAGCACGCCGTCCGCGGATCGGCGCTCGCAGGCCCGGGGGCACTGAGCGCGTGCGTCCCTTCGCCGCCTTCCCGCTCTCTCTCTGGGCGCTCTCTGATACTACCCTGCCACGCCTCCACAGCCGCTTCGGCCCGCTCAACACCTTCACGGGCTTCTCCCCCTCAGACGTCCCGAAGGTGATCGACTTTATCCTCCCCTTTGCGAACGCCGCCTTCCTCCCGCTCTCCTCCTCCTCCACCCCACACTCGTCGTCAGAGAACGGCACCACTTGGAAAGTCGCGCGGTACGGCGTCCTCCCCAACTTCTTCACCGACCTCGGCGGGCGCGGCCCCGAGGGGAGGGAGGGCGCAAGCGACGCGATGGTCCGGAGCGACCATCGGCTCGTCGTCGCCCGCTTCGAGGAGGTCGTCGCTGCGGGTGGGGCGGAGGACGTGCCGGCGCGGGTGGAGCGGGGTGAGGGGAAGGCGGAGGGCGCGCCGGCTGAGGGAGACGCGGCGGGAGGAGCGCGCGCTGAGCTTTGAGAGAGGCTACGAGCGGTTGGGGGTGCACGCGCGTGAGGGTCGTTCGTTCGTTCGTTGTGCAATCTGTGCTCTCAGTGCCCGGTTTCAGCTGCTTTCGCGCGGCGATCATGGGGAGGGCGCCGGAGTCTGCGCGGGTTTTCCACGCTTTCCCGCTTCTGCATGTGGCGAGCATGACTGAGAGGATTGCCTTGCTCGCACGGCACCCAGCTTGACTGGCCGGCGACATGTCGCCCCGCCTCATCGGGGAGCGTGCGGCTCTCTCGCCGCATCAGTTCGGGGCCATCGCACACTGAGCCTTGTGAGTTGGTGATACGCTCCCGAGGATATATGCCAAGCTTGCTGACCGCTTCGCCTGCCCCCAGGCGCGACATGGCGCCGTCACCATCCTCATCAGCTCGCGAGGACACCGCTCCGCTCGAGGCGATCCTCAAGCGCGCGCCGCCGCTAGACTTGACGCAGGACGACCTGGAGAAGGTGTACGCCGCCCTCGCAGGCCGCGGCAAGCCCCACACCCTCGCGCTCGCCATCCTCGCGCGCTTCCTCTCCCCGTCCCCCACACCTCCCACCCGCTCCGCGCTGCAGACCTCGCTCGAGGCCCTCCTCGCCGGCACCGACTCGCGCGATCTCGTCCGCGGCCTACGCGCACTTAGTGCGGTCCTGCAGGTCGCCCCAACGCTCGCGGCGCAGCTCCTCCAGGCCGAGGCGCTCCGCTCCCGCCTCGAGGAGGCCGTCGAGCTCCTCTCGCAGCCGGCCGCCACCAGCAGCGCGCGGAGGGGCACGGCCGATTCGGCGGGCGAGGAGCGCCTCGCGCTCGTCGAGCTCCTCGCGCACGCGGCGGGGCAGGCGGGCATGCGCGCGCTCGTGCGCCGCGCGGCGGGGAGGTGGCTTGAGGGCCTTCTGGGCGCGCCGGGGGACGCCCTGCGCGCTGAGGACGCGCGCGTGAAGGCGCTCGCGGGCGTCGCGGTTGTCAAGCTCCGGCTTGGGAGGAACGAGGGCCCGGGGACGGGCGTGCCGCCCCCGCCGAAAGAGAGGGAGGCGGAGGAGCGAACGCCCTGGACGCTCGAGGAGCTCGCACAGCTGGCTGTGCGGCTCGTGCCGCTCGGTGTGCGGGAGAAGGAGCCGGGCGACGAGGTCCTCCTCCCCGCGTTTGAAGCGCTCGCGTACCTCACGCTCTACCCCTCGCCCGCGATCAAGAAACTCGTGATCAACTCCACACTCCTCACCGCCCTCTTCTCTCTCGCGCCGAAGCAGCCGACCACGCCCGCTGCCTCGAGCAGCGCCCGCGACTACGCCATCGCCACCCTCCTCGACCACCTCACCGCCTTCCCCGCGCCGGACGCAGAAGGCGAGGCCGCGCAGCTCGAGCGGCTGAAGCGCTTTGCGGCCGCCGCAGCCGCGAAGGGCGCAGCGCCGAAGGCCGCACCCGAGTCGGTTGCGGCGATCACCGCACGCATTACCCTCCTCGTCCGGCACGATCCCTCGCCCATCCCGACCATCCGGCAGCTCTGCCTCTCTCCCTCACTGCAGACGCGGCGCCTCGCCGCGCGCATCCTCCACGCGCTCGTCACCCCGCAGCCCCTGCGCGGCACGCTCCTTCAGGCCGGCGCCGCGCGCCTCTTCCTCTCCCTCACGCGGCAGCTCCCCGCGCCGTTCTCTCCCGCGGAGGACACCTTCGCGCCGCAGGGGCTCGCCAAGCTCCTCATCACCGCGAACCCGCTCCTCGTCCTCGGCCCGACGCCCGACGCCCCCTCCTCCTCGAAGCTGCAGCGGCGCTTGCGCTCCCGCTCGGCGCGCCCGCCGCCGCGCCCGCGGGGACCGGTTCGGGAGCGGACCTCCTCCCGCGGTTCGAGGCGCTCATGGCGCTGACGAACCTCGCGTCGCTCTCCCCGCGCTCGCGTCTGCGCTTCGCCCTCCGCTGCGCGACCGCGCGACAGAGGGGACGACCCTCCTTGCCGTGGTGGGACGAGCACCTCCTCAGCGCGCACACGATGGTCCGCCGCGCGGCCGCAGAGCTCGTGTGCAACCTCGCTGCGAGCGACGCCGGGAGCGCGTTCTTCGAGACGGTGGGCGGGGGCGCGCGCCTGCATGTCCTTGCGGCGCTGGCGAGCGCGGAGGACGTCCCGACGCGGACGGCCGCGGCGGGTGCGTGGACGTCGCTGGTGTACTCGCCTGCGATCATCGCCGCCGTGCTGGAGCTACAGAAGTGGGTCGCGCTGCTCCTCGCGCCGCTGGTGGACGACGATGCCGGCGTGCGGCACCGTGTGTACGAGGTGTGGCGGGTGGTGGGTGAGGTCGTTGGCCAGATGGAGGGCGAGGGAAGGGAGCGCGCGAGGAAGGGCTTGAAGGACGGGAAGGTGCGCGAGCGGCTGGAGGAGTCGCGCGTAAAGGAGCGCATTGGGGAGCTCAAGGAGGTCGTCGCGGCAGCGGTAGAGGGGTTGGAAGGCGTAGATGCCATGTGGGCGCTTTCACCAGGTTGCGAGCGGAGATGAGCGGGAGAGGGAAAGCAGGAACAGCCTCGCGCAGCGTGCACGCGCGGCTGTAGCTTGTGGGTAGGCCGACGGTCTTTCGCAGTGCATTGCTGCTCTCCCAGGCCGACGGTGGCGCGACAAGGCCGTCCTCGACCTCATCGCTCTCGACGAGGTTCGCCCTTTCCAACTCGCCCGCTCTCCCGCAAGTCACTCCGAGGCAGCTCAGACCGCCTGAAGAGCACTACAGCGACCGGCACACACCCCCAAGCACTCCCACGAGCTCCTCCTCGCCCCTCCCCCTCGTCCCCCTCGTCAAGCTCAGCCCCCATCAACGTCATGTCCACCGCCGCCGCCGCCGCCCACCGAGCAGCCCGCCGCGCCGCAGCAGTCGCCCGAGGAGCAAGCCCTCGTCCTCTTTGCGCGCGCGGCGCTCGACCTCTTCGACATGTGGCCCGCGCTCCGGCTCGCCATCTCGCACGGGTGGGGCGGCGACGGCGCAGAGGGGAAGACCGCGCTCGCGGAGGACGTCGTCGACCTGGTCTACGGCCGCCTCGGCGGGTTCGACGGGCGCAGACGCAGGGAGCAGCACGAGCATGCAGGAGGGCGGGATCCCCCTCCCTGCGCAGGACGACGTCGCCGCGACGCTGCTGCACGTCGTCGGGACCGAGTTCGACGTCGACCTCGAGGACGGGAGCGAGGTCCTCGTCGCGAGGACCTGCTCGCCCTCTGGCGCGAGTGCCTCCGCCGCGTGTTGGACGGCAAGATCGCCGAGGAGGGCGAGCTCGCGCGCCGGTTCCGCGAGGGAGGGGAGCGCGCGAGGCAGCAGGATCGGGGGAGCAGGTTTGAGGCGGCGAGGGCGGAGGGGGACGAGTCGAGCGACGAGGACGAGAGCGGGAGCGACGACGAGGAGATGGAGGGCATCGAGGAGGCGCCCGAGCTGGTCGAGGCAAGGCCGCGGGAGGAGCCCGTCGTCGATGAGGAAGGGTTCGAGCTCGTGCAGACGAAGAAGAAGGGCGGGCGGAAATAGAGCGCCCCGGTGGGGAATGCGAACGGTTCTCTCCCTCCAGGGCGGCGAGTCGCTCGAGAGCTGCGCGGCGTACGGTACCGTGCTACAGTACAAGCCACTCGGGCGAAGGGTAGAGACTAGGCTAGGCGAGTTCAGGCGAAGCAAGTAGGGACGACAGCGAGCATACTGCGGCAAGAGAGAGAGAGGAGAGCGGGAAGCAAACGGGGCACGGCGGGACTCTAGACGAATAGAGAAGGAGGGATGTACACGAGAGAGGGAGCGACTGGACGACAGGGTGAAGGGGGCGAATAGTATAGCTATGTGCAACCGGGAGGAAAGGGGAGGGCGGGTCGACAGGAGGGGCGGAGCAATGGTTGAGCGACGGCTACCGGTTGAGCGCCTTGTAGTAGACCTGCGGACGTGCAACGGTCAGTGTCAGGCAACGAAACATAGATGAGCGAGAGCAACGACGCACGATGGTCACAAACTGCGAGAATCGCGGCCAGAAGGGAGGGCAAGGTCAGCGGGCTCTCCAACACGAACCAAGCGCGCGAGACGCACCTTGCGCTTGTACCGCGTCGTCACTCCAACGCTCAAGAACCCGCCCTTGATCGGGCTCGCCGCCAGGTGGTTGATGACCGAGTGGTCGGGCTTGGGCAAGATCGAGTTGTCGTCGCCGCTCCCCTGCGTGACGTACGCCGCATGGTTGAGCGGGCCCTTCTCCA
This sequence comes from Rhodotorula kratochvilovae, assembly GCA_019926025.1. Lineage (NCBI taxonomy): Eukaryota > Fungi > Basidiomycota > Microbotryomycetes > Sporidiobolales > Sporidiobolaceae > Rhodotorula > Rhodotorula kratochvilovae. The sequence goes on from JAHSUG010000018.1 coordinate 138,574, forward strand.
GCTGGGCAGGCAGCATCGGGGCTGAACGCCCGCGCTCGGCGGCGGCGGGGGGAACTCAGGCGGGGGCGCGTCCGGACCTGGTCCGTTCGGGTGCTGCGCATAGACGCGCCCTCGATCTCGTCGCGCTGGGCCTCCCATTCTCCCCAGGCGAGCAGCTCGGCGGGGATCTCCTGCGTCCACTGCGCGTCGGCGTCGTCCCCCCCTGCGCCCGCGCCGGAGAACCCGCTCCCAGTCCGCCGCCGCCGCTCGCAGCAGCGGCGGGGTCCTCCTCGTCCGGCCCCACGGGCCAGTACACGCCGTTGAAGCCTACTCCACCCGCGACATACGCCTTTGAGGGTGGCGCGGCGGCTGCGGAGGAGGTCGGGACGGCCGTCGTCGTCGGCTGCGCGGTCGGGACAGGGACGCCCGTCGCCGCTGCCGAAGCGGTGGGCTGCTGCAGCTGCGCGCCCGCCGGAGGGGCCCACACCGTCGCGGGGATCTTGCTGTTGACGGGATTGACCTGGAGGTAGTTGATCAGGTTCCCGTCGGCGTCGGTCGCGACGGGGAGGTGCTTCGACGCCTTCCACTCGTTGTCGACGATGAACTTGAGGCGGTGCGGGCCCGGCGGGAGCGAGATCAGCGCCGAGAAGTCGGACGGGCTGCAAGTGCGCGCCTCCAGGTCAGCCACCTTCTCAAGCGAGAGACGACGAAAGGGGGGACACACTCGGTCTTGCGGAGCTCGATCTTGGTCTTCCACCCCTTGGCAAACGTCCCCGTGACGAAGACCCCTCCCGGGCCTCTCGCCGGCTTGCCCCCCTGCGCCGGCGCCTGCCCATCCTCGTTCTTCCACTTGATGAGCGTCGGGACGCCCTGCGCGCCCGCGCCCAAGTCCACCGCCGCGGCGATCAGGCTCTGCGCGATCGTCTGCGACGGGACGCTCAAGAGCGGGATCGGGATCGCCGCGACGGGGGCATTGAACACCGCGGGTGGGAGGAGGACCGCCGGGCTCGGGATCGCCCCCGTCGGGGTCGTACCGCGCGAGGCTTGCGGCGACGCGAGCACCGACGTCCCGCTCGGGATCGCCTCGCTCGCGAGCGGGAGCGCGTGCGCGGGCACGACCGGCGCGAGGACCGTGTCGGCCGGCTGGGTGGACGGCGGCGAGGGCGAGGCCGTGTGCGGCGGGGGCAGCTCGGCATCCGTCGGGAGCGTTGTCGGCGTGGCGCCCGCACCAGCGTTGGGCGCGGGCGCGAGGATGCTCGACACCGCGCCGGCGAAGCTCGCCTGCGGCGTGGGGACGACGCGGCGCACCTCGCGGCCCGTGTCGGGCGAGTCATCCCTGCCTGCGCCCTCTTCCTCCCGAATCGCCGCCTCCTTCTTCGCGCGCTGCGCAAACGGCGAGTCCTTCGGAGGCGACTCGCGCCCCGGGCTCCCGAGGACGGGCATCCGATCCGTGCTCATCAGGACGGCGCTCGTCAGGCGCGCGCTCGCCCCAAAGCCCGGATGTCGTGTCGTCCGGGTCCATGAGCGGGCTCGCGCCGATCGCGCCCATCCCCGCGTTCGTCAGGCTCCCGTCGCGCAGGCCGGGCCCGCCTCCACCGGGCGTGCGCAGCCCTGGTGCGCGCGGGCCCGCGCCAGGATCGCCATCGCCGCTGCGGGCTTGGGCGCCGAGGCGGATGCCGTCGGCGTGGGGAGGAGTGCAGGCGGGGAGGAGAGGACCGCGCCGGCATCGTCGTCCTCGCGGCGGGGCCCGTAGACGACGTGCTCGGCCTTGCCCTGGAGGGCGCCGCGGAGGGACCCGCCCGGCCCTTCTGGGGGGTCCGGGTCCGGCTCCTCGTCGACGACGGGCGGGCGGTCCGAGCCTTTCCTTCGCGGCGGGGGGTGCGGGTGTGCCGGTGCGGGCGCGACGTCCGGGAGCTCGATCGAGGGCTTGCGCCGCCGCGAGGAGTGAGGTCGTGCGTCGGAGGAGGACGAGGTCGAGGGGAGGGAGACGGTGCGGCTGCGCGGGGAGGAGCGCGACGAGCGCGCGGACGAGCCCGGCGGGGCCTGCGGGGTCGACGGGTTGTTACCCATCCGAGTGGGAACGGCTCAGGTCAGGCGGTGCGGGGGTGGCTGTGCGTGACCTGTTGAGCGCGAACGGGGTCAGTACGGGTGCTGCTTCGTGGGGAGCTGCAGGGCGAGAGATGCGAGGCAGTGATGCGAGCGCGCGAGTCGAGGCGAGGTAGTCCTGCTCGCGTCGTGAGAGCGCCAGAGCACCGCAGTGCTGCCTCTTCGAACTGCGCATGCTCGCGGGCCCCGCTCTCCCTGTTCACTGTGCGCTGCGGGAGTGCTTGGCGGAGCGTCCCCACCGTCGAGGCTCCTGAAGGCGGGAACGCGGCAACGACGAGGGAAGGGCGGCGCACCTGCTGTCCGGGTACGTGCTTGGTAGGGAGAGTGCTGTGCGGGTGGCAGCTCGGTGCGCGGCGGGGCGAGGTGCGGGTGAGCCGAGCGACGGGGGCGAGGCGGAGGCGGAGCTCTCGCGGGTGCAACGACGCGGGGCGGGTCGGCGGTGGTTCGCACGGCGCAGGTGCAGTCTCGCAGGCAGCTCTGTGGCAATCGGAGGCTCAGCAGGGGAGCAGCAGCGCGGCGAGGACGGCGAGATGAGGATCGTCGTGACGAGCGGACGAGACACCCTCCCGCCGGCACAGGCTGCAGTAGGAGTACCTCCAGCGTCCATGCTACCGTGTATTGCGTCCCGCTAGTCGGTCGTCTGCTTTTCCTGCGATGAGCGGACGCCGTGGTCCCGCTCGCTCCGGGTTCGTCGTCCGTCGCCGCGCCCTCCCTCTGCTCCCAGCTAGAGACCTGCACGCGCCAAGATGCACGCGCTGCTCCTCCTGCTCCTCAGCGCTGCCCTCGCCCTCGCGCAGGACGCAGTTCCCACCGCCGCCCCGCCGCTCAGCCAACCTGCGCCGCGACACCTCCTCGACAAGCGACAGGCGACGACGGGAGCGAGCTCGACTAGCGGAGTCAGCATTCCCAACACGGCACCGTACGTCATCCGTTTTTCTCCTGGGCGAAGACGGCGATGAGGGGATCGAGCCACGGACACAGACTCGACTCGCTGCGGCGCGCATCAGCGCCGGAAGGGACTCGCTCGACCGTGCACTGCGACGAATCTTCCCGACTTGGCACCTCTGCGCGCCCGCACCGTCGCCGAACGCGCCACTAACTCCCTTCCCCTCCTCCCCCTCGGTGCACCTGCGCAGAGCCGGCGGCTTGACATACCTCACCCCCGCCGCGACCGCCGCCGCGTCCTACTACAAGATCGCAGCCGACAACGCAATCACCTTTGGCTGGAACTACACCTCGCTCTAGTCCGTCCTCTTCGCGTCCTCCGTGCGTGCAGCGCGGACGGAGCGTTACCCTCCGTTGCGCTGCTGAGCGGCTTCGAACGGGGTATTGACCGACCGCCCTTTCCCTCGCAGCGTAACGCCGACGTCGCTCACCTTTGAGGCGCGCTGCTCGGCCAACGGGTTCACCTACCCCGTTGGCGTCGTCCCTGGCAGCCAGACGTCGCTCGTCTGGGACCCGTACGAGTGCGTACATTCCTTTCCAGGTCAGGTCGTGCACGGCTATGCAAGCTGGACATGCCAGGCAATGCACCGCTGCACCCGTCGTTCTCCGAGATGAAGCGACCCCCAATCCTGACGCACCCCGCCCCTCGCGTGCAGGTACGCCCAATCGCCGAACGCGATCCCTTTCGCGCAGGCGTCGTACACCCTCCGCGTGTACGACGAGCGCGGCGCCGACGCGACGGCCGAGGCGGGCCGCTTCAACGGCAACAACGCCATCATCAACTTTGCCATGTACTCCCCCGCGGCGTACACGCCCATGGCGCAGGGGTGGACGTGCGCCGGGTGCAGCGCGGCGGTGAGGACGGTGGGCGCCGTTGGTGGCGGGGTGTGGGCCGCGGTGGCGGTCAGCGCGGCGGCGGTGCTCATCGGCGGTGCCGGCGTGCTCGGGCGGTAACGGCGCGAAGCGTCCTCCACCTCTACCTCGCTCGACGGTCGTCACTTCGAACAGCGATACGCACCTTTCCCTCCAACCCGCCCCTCGCCACCCACCTCAACTCCCGCTCCATCGCACATCACGGACACTTTGCATTTCCCCTCCTCCTGCCTCTCCTCCTCCCCTTTCTCCGGCTCGCACCCGCCCTTCTCCACGGACACTCTTCTCTATACCCTCTACGTTCCTCCCGCCTCGCAGCCCCCTTAGCTCGCTCACCCCCCGGTTGTCAGGCGTCGCCTCGACGCTGTCCTGTCGTGTTTCCCCTACGCATAGACTCCGCCCTCGTTTCGCGCTGTAGCACCGTTCTCCGTTCTGCGACTGTCTGGAGAGGTTACTGAGGTGCTCGCCTGCTCTGCGAGAGAGGGGCGAGGATGCACGTGTCAATGCGCTCCTCGAGTCGAACCCGAGGTGCTTGCTCTTCTCCGCCATCCATCCACTCGTTCGACGTATCGAGCGTGGGGACCGGTTGTACAGCTCGTACAGCCCTAGCCATCCCGTCCACACTCGCTGCAACCGCCTCCCGCGCTCCCACCCCTCCTCATCACCTCACCCCACCTCGGCACCTCCCATCGCCCTACCACGCCACGCAGCATGGCCGCGCCCGCCGCCCCGCTCTACGCAACACCCATATCTCTCCGGCCGCCCCCAACGCCCTTCCAGCGCGCACCTCGCCCTCTTCAACCTGACGTTCGCCTCGCTCGCGATCCTCCTCCACGCCTTCCAGCTCCTCTTCCTCCCGCTCCGCCCCGCGCAGGCCTCGCCAAGGAGGCCTTTCCGCCGTACTCGTCCTCATCGTCGCCGTCTTTGGGCCGACGACGCTCGTAGTCACGGCGGATGGGAGTGCGCCTGTCGAGGAGCTCCTCAGGAGAGATAGGAGGGGCGAGGTCGTTGGGCTGAGGCTCGAGAGGCAGGCGGTGTGGATGGCGAATCACCAGGTGCGTCGGGCGGAGTTGAGATGCGAGGCGCCTGCGAAGACTGATCTCGTATCCCCGTCCTGTTCTTGCGCGCAGATGTATGCCGGTACGTACTCCCTTCTCTCTACCCTCCTCACGGCACCATTCTGACCGCTTTCCTCACCTGCCTGCTCAATCGCGTGCAGACTGGATCTACCCCTGGATCGCCATGTCCTTCGCGGGCGTCTCGAGCGGGCTCGTCATCGTCCTCAAGGCGTCGCTCGAGTGGGCGCCGCTTGTCGGGCCGGTGCGTCCTGTCCTTCCGCTCTGTCCTGCCCTCCTCGCCCTTCGCCCTGGCGCACCCCTCTCCCTTGCCCTCGCTCTTTCTCGTTCCTCCTCACCGTCCCCACGCCCGCTCGCGTGCCACTGACACGCACGACCGCGCGCCCACAGGCCATGCAGCTCTTCCGCTTCTGCTTCATCAACAACAGCACCAAGCCGCTCTCGGCGTCGAACCTCGCGCGCGTCGCCGCCGACGCGGCCCGCCGCGACGAGCCGTACCAGTGCCTGCTCTTCCCCGAGGGGACGCTCTACTCGCCGCTGACGAGGCCCAAGAGCAAGGCTTTCGCCGAGAAGGAGGGGATTGTGCGTACTTTTTCCCTCTTATGTGCCCTCCTCCTCTTCCGCCCACCTCGTACCACTCGCTCCTCCACCTCCACCGCGCGTCTCCCGCTCCCTCTCCCTCTCCCCGCGCAGCTTTTCCTCCGCACCTCGCACACGTGCTAACCCTCCCGCCTCCGCCCGCAGCCCGACGCGACGCACGTCCTTCTCCCGCGCGCCCTGGGGCTCTTCTTCGTCCTGCGCACCCTGCGCTCGACCTTCCCGCACCTCGTCCTGTACGACCTCACCCTCGGGTACGCGGGCGTCCCCTCGCAAGGGTACGCGCAGGACTATTACCGCCTCCAGACGCTCTTTGGCCTGCGGGTGCCGCCCCACGCGTGCATATGCATGTCCGGAGGATGAGCGTGCAGGACGTCCCCCTCGAGGAGAAGGACGTGTTTGAGCGGTGGCTGAGGAAGAGGTGGGAGGAGAAGGACGAGCTCATGCGCGGGTTTGGCGACAAGGGGAGGTTCGACGGCGAGGCCGTCGTGAGCGCCCCGGCCGAGATGCGCATCCGCCTCCAGGTGGAGTGACGCCGCGCGCTGGGCGGCGGTCGGGGGTGGGCTGTGGGCCTGGTGGAGGGTCGCGAGGTGGGCGTGGGCGTGGGCGCGTGGGTGAGGTGGAGGAGGACGCGGATCGTTTTGTGATATCCAGCATTGTTATCCCTCTCTCTTTGATCTGGGTAGACTGCATGCATCGGCGCTGTCCCAGCCTTTGTCGCGCTTAAAGTGCGTCGCGCCGGCCAAGTTGCGACCGTCGCAACCTTCGCAAGTTGCGCATTCTGCAAGGCTGGGTCACGCCGCACCGCCCGGATGCAGCCGCTCGCTCCCCACGCTACATACCCTTGCCTGTGTCCTCGCCGCGCCCCTCGCTGCACTCGTCTCGTCTCCCTAGCCCGCAGATCCTCCTCGTAGATCGTCCCGTCGTGCAGATCCCCCTCGGCACCCCGCCGCTTCTCGTAGTCGGGCATTCCAAGCTCCTCCTTGCCATGACGACGTGCGGAAGGCGAAAGCGGGAGAGGAAATTGCGATGCCTGCGGATGCGAGTTGCGAGATGCGCTCTACTCCTCCCTCGTCGCCTCCCTCCCGCTCGCGCCCTTCCAACGGTCCCACCCCCCTGGGCCCCTCAGCCTCGCCCGCTCTCCCCTCCTCCACCCACGCTGCCCCATTTCGCTCAGTTTCTTCCCCTCTCCGCCCTCCTCCTCCCCCTCTCCACCGAGCGCGGGAACAGCACCCTGAGCGCCTCCCTGCTCTGCGGCGCCCTCATCGCCGCCCTCAAGCTCTCGAGCTCGGGCGCGCGCGACCCGCCCTCGAGCTCATAGATCGCGACAAGGGGCGCCGCCTCGCTCCTGAGGAAGGGCGGCAGCGCGCGGAACGCCCCGCCGGTGCTGGCGCGCGGGCGCGGGCCCGCAGAGGGGGACGACGCGCCGAGCTGCGCGGCGAGGAGCGCGCGCTGCTCCCGCAGGAGGAGGACGCGGAGGGCGTGACGCCCCCACCCGCGGACGTACGCCCGCGCATCGGCACCGCCGCTGCCGCCCTCGTCCACCGTCGGCTGGCGCTCGAGCGCCCGCCCGCGCCGCACCTCAGCCGCGTAGAGGCGGAGCATGCTCGTGAACGCGTGCGCGGGAGACCCACCCCTTCCTGCCCTCGGTGCGGGAGAGTTCGGCTGCCCAGCGCGCGTTGCGGAACACGCGCTCGGCGAGGCCGACGCGCCCTGCGCACGCCAGCGCGTGCAGCAGCGTCGTGTAGAGGTACGGGTTCCGGCCGGACGCGGGCGGCGCGCGCGCGCCGGCGAGGTGCGCGCTCAGGAGGCGGGCTGTCGCGTTCTCGGCGCCATCGCCCGCGGCGGAGGGGGTCGAGAAGTCCAGCTCGGGGAGGAGGCGGAACGAAAACGATCCGCTCGAGCTCGTCGTCTGCGCCGCTCGCAGCCATGTGCGCCAGCAGCGTCGGCGCAACGCGCTCGCCCCCTGCCCGCTGCGCGCGATCAACGATCCGCTCGACGCTCGCCGCCTCCTCGCCCGCGAACGCGCCAAAGAGGATGTTCTCCGTCGCGGGCGACGGCGCGGTCCATTCGCTCCATCCGCTCGAGCACCGCGAGCGCGACCTCGGGCGCGTCGAGGCGGTGCAACGCGTACGCGAGGAGCGCGTTTAGGTCGAACAGACCCAGCGGGAGGACCTCCCGCGGCGCGGCGAGCAGCGCGCCGAGGCTCGCGTCCGGCGCGGAGGACGGGCCCGTGAGGTGCACCTCCCGCCCGACGACGTCCTCGAGCACGCGACGGAGGACCTCGCGCGCCATGCGCGCGGCGGCGACGTGCGCGCGGGCGTGCCGCCGGCGGGGCGTGCCGCGCTTGAAGAGCAGCGGCGAGGGCGCGACGGGCACTTTGACGAGGAGATGCACAAGCGCACCAACCGCGCCGGAGCGGTCGCCCGCAGAGGCGGGCATGCGCGCCCAGAGGTCGTCGAGCGCGCGCGCGAGGTGCGCGATCGCGCTGAGGGCCTGCATAGACGGGACGGCGGCGAAGTTGTTTTGCCCGTCTCGCAGCCGGAGGACAGGCGGCGGAGGAGGCGGACGAGCATCGTCGGCGACGGCCCGGCGCCGTCGAGCTGCCGCAGCCAATCGGCGCAAAATTGCGCGGCGAGGTCGAGCTGCTTGTGCTGGATCGCGAGGTCGATCGATCGCGCGAGTGCGTGCGGCGAGCGACGGCGCCGGAGGCGAGAGAGGGCGGACGACATCGCGAGCGCGGCGGGTGCTTGCGCCTTGTCGTGCGCGATGCGGAGGAAGAGGTGGTCGAGAGAGCGGGCGGGAGGACGCGGGCGGTCGGAGGGACGAGGGGATCGCGGTAGGCGGGTCCTCCTCGGGCGCGGGGGTGGCTGCGACGGCCGGCGGCTCCGCCTCACTCGCGCGCGACACACTCGCGCCCGTCTGCCACGCCTCGATGCTCGGCTCGGCCGCCCGCTCCCTCGACCGCTTCTTCAGCGAGACGCGCTGCATGCTCGCCTTCGCTTGCGCCCCCGGCGCCGCCAGCGCCTTCTCCCGCTCGACGCGCTCGTCCCACTCCTGCGCGGCTGCCTCGTCCCGCGAGCGCAGCACAGCAGCCCACATGAGGGTGTCGAAGCGGAGCGAGTGCTGCGTGATGCGGATGGCGACGGGGAGGAGGGCGTCTGCTGCGGGATCAGGGGTCGGGGCAGCGAGGAGGCGGAGGATCGAGTGCAGAGCGGCGGCGGCGGGGAGGCGCCACACCCAGGTCTCTGGGTTGATGAGAGGTGGTGGGGACGAGGGCGAGGACGGGGACGGGAGGAACAGCTGTGGCTCCTGGTTGACGAGGTGCAGCTGGCGGAGGGTGAAGGCGGCGTCCTGCGGCGAGGTCGGGATCTGCCGCCGGAGCTGGGCGGCGAGGCGGAAGAGCTGGAGGTTTGGCGGGTTTGGCCGCTGTATGGGCTGGGCGAGCGGGAGGGGAGCAAGGCGGTCCTCCGCTGCTGCCTCGGCGTCGGCTGCCCTGCGACTCGCCGTCCGCGCGCCGATGATGGGGATGAAGCAGCTGGCGAAGCTGATGCTGCCGATGTGGACGAGGAGAAGGGACGGGCTGAGCGACGGTCGTGCAGAGCGGACGAGGGAGGGTCGAGGAGGGGCGAGGGTCGAGTAGCCGGGCGAGCGCTGCAGGGGCTTGTTGGCGGGTGGTCGTCGCGGCCGCGCGCCTTGCAAGAGCCCTGTTGCGCGCATCTGCGGGCAGTCAAGCGGGGTGTAAGCTGCGGGAGCAGGCTCATCTCTCCTCGTCCTGCTCGCCCCGATGAAGACGACAACGAGCTCTGGCAGCAGCCTGGGCGCACAGGAAGTCTGGTAGGGATCCCTGCGCTACTCCAACGTGCCCACCCGGCCTGGAAAAGCCGTTCCTGCCGCGGGCGACGCCGGTGGTCCGGAAGGGAGGGGAAGGAGGTGAGGAAGGGCGAGCAACGCACCGGGACTGCCCGTGCCCTGTTCAGTCGCACTCAGTCGTGCTCGCGAGCAGCTACAGCAGCAGCAGGCTCGTTTCGCGCGTTGAGCTAGGTCGCGGTCAGCGCGACGAGATGAGGATCGCGCGCGCCCTCCTCTCCCTCTCGCCGTTCACTTCCGATGAGGGGCTAGAGTGTGCGGTCAGGAAGCGACCGGTGCGCGAGCTTGCAAGCCCCGCGCACAGCTAGACTCCCCCCTCGCCGCGCTCACTCTCTCCGCTCCCCTTGGAGCCGCTTCTGCTCCCACTGCACGCGCTGCGCAGCGCTCAGGAACCGCGGTAGTAGAGTCGAGCGAATGGCTCTCTACCATTCTCCTGCTTCAAAGTGTGCGCCGCTCGAACCGCCGGACTTGCCGAGGGACGCGTCGCCGCCTCCCTGGAGCGGACTCCGCTCCTCTCCCTCTTCACCTCACCCTTGCACTGCGCCTAGCTGTGATGGACTTCCAGTCAAGCAAAAAGTGCGCCGTCTGCGACGAGACCGCGCACCTGCGCTGCGGCGCGTATCAGGTCGTCCGGTTCTGCTCGCCGAGGTGTCAGCGGATTGTGCGTGCTCCCTCCCGCATCCATCGCCCCGTTGACCTGTGCTCCGCCGCAGCTCTGGCCGGCGCACAAGGCGCTGTGCGGCCGCGCTACGGAGACGTTCTACCTACCGCCGCTCACGCCGGACAACGTCCAGCAACTCGAGCGGATCAAGGACCGCCCGTACCCGCCGCACGACCCGTCCTTCACCGCGTTCCTGGCGCGTTTTGCCGGGCTGTCCTGGCAGGTGTGTCTTCCCGATGCACGTCCTCCCGGTCGCCGCGACAGCCACCCTCGCGAGCTCCCCTTCCCTTCCCTCGCTAACTGCTCCCACTCGGCTGCAGGAGTTTCTCGAAATCGTCACCTCCTCCGATGCCGACAACCTCGACACCGCCGGCCTCCGCAACCACCTACTAGTCGCCGCGTACTGCCACCTCGGCCAAGCCGCGAACGATGTGCGGCACGAGACGGGAAAGGTCGCGCCTCTCCCGGCGTGGCACACCTTCGGTACCGCAGCTGTCGACATAGTCCATGCCTACATCGCCTCGATGGACAGTGTCGACGATGCGGTGTCGTCGCACGAGCCGCACGCCGTCTCGTGCAGCGGCCTCGAGCCGTGGCTCGTATTGAACGGCGTCCTGCGGCAGCAGTTGGTCGGCGCCGCGGTCTCGGCTGCGGTAACAGCGAAGATCCCGCTCCTCATGCCGCTGGAGGGGGCGAGGTTGAAGATTGTGTCGCAGAAGCGGGTTCTCGACGAGCTGGAGCGAGCGGCCATCCCGCAGATTGCGAAGGAGCATATTGGCGCGATGGTGAAAGAGGAGATGGCGAACACCGAGCAGGCGGTGACGATGGGCTGTGCGGTTAGCTGAACGGCGGATTGTACAGTAGCGCGCGAAAGCAAACTGCACGCCTCGAACGCGAGCAACCTTCCTAAGCGCGGGAAGAAAGCTTGCTCATTCCGTTTTCATGCCGCGGGTCATGCCATGCTCTCCCGCTACTGGAGCGTCCGCCACCAGCGTGTGCCGTGCGCTGCACCACCTGCCGGACCCTCCGCGGAGGGTCGACTCGCCTCCCTGCGGAGGCCGCTCTCTCCCTCCGCCACCTCACTCGCTCGCGGTCTCTCGCTACGATGAGTACGCCGAAGCCCTCAATCTGCGCTGTCTGCGGCGAGGAGACCACCAAGCAGTGCAGCAAGTGCCGCGCCAACTTCTTCTGCTCGACCCGCTGTCAGGCTCTCGTGCGTCTCCTCTTCCCCCGCCGCAGCTGCTCGGACTGACTTCGGACGATGCCGTCAGCTTTGGCCGACGCACAAGGTCCTCTGCGGCCGCGACCCGAACGTCTTCTACCTCCCGCCGCTCACGCCCGACGAGAAGCTCGACGAGATCAAGGACAAGCGCCCGTACCGCGACAGCCCGAAGAGCCTCTTTCACTGGGTGACGGAGCTGTGCGGTGAGCCGTGGACGGTGCGTTTTCCGCCACTCTTCGAGCTTTCAGCGGGCAGAGCTGACGAACCTAACCACGCGCAACGCTTCCAGATGTCCCTGAACGCGCGGGCGCATTCTCCTCGCCCATGCTCGAGGACATGCGCCTCGGCCATCTCCTGTCGGCGTACGATTGCCTCTGCCAGGACAACCTCGCCGCCCTCGAGAGCGGCGACCAGGACTTCACCGTCTCGACGTGGCAGCACTTCGCCAACTCGGCCTGGTACCTCCGCGACGAATACTTCAGGGCGCGTTTCGATGGCCCTGGCAGATCGACGAGGGAGGGGGTCCTCGATACGGCGGCCGGGCACGGCTGCTTCACTGTCCTCAACGCCTTCTTCCGCCAGCAGCTCGTCCATGCGACGCTCGGCTGGCAGTGCATGAGACCCAAGCCCCGCCTGTCGCCCGAGGAGCTGTTCGCACTCGCGAGCAAGGCGCAACTGCGCGCGATCAAGATTCTCGACGAAACAGACGTGCCCGACGCCTGCAAGAAGCACCTCAAGGTCCCGTGCTTGCGGGGCCTCTTCAACGGCATGGCCGCGCGGGCGGCACTGTTCGAGGCAGAGATGAAGGAGGGGCAGGAGGGGGCGCAGTAGCTTGAAGTGCATGCGTGAGAGACGAGTTGTCGGGTGCTTTCGTCCTCGACTGCCGTGTTGACTGCGTCGCCTTCCTTCGTTCGCGGCCTTTCCCACTCCGCTGCAGTCTGAAGCCTCTCTCTCCCTCGCTCTATCGAGTGAGAGGAACCGCTCACCCTCGTTTCGCCCGCTGCTGGCTGCTCGGACCCTCCGCGGAGGGGTTGACATCGCCTCTCTGCGGAGCCGCCTCTCTCGCTCCTTCCTCTCCCTCGCTTCGCCTTCCTCACTCCGGACTCGCACGAAGCGTCTCGGATGGCTTCCACGCAGCTGCAGAAGTGCGCCGTCTGCCCGCGCGAGACGACCAAGATGTGCTCCGGCTGCAAGAGCGTGGCGTTCTGCTCACGCGACTGCCAGAAGGTTGTGCGTACTCTCGCTCGCTCTATTTGCTCGAGCTGTAGGGTGACCACGCCGCACACAGCTCTGGCCGACGCACAAGGTCCTCTGCAAGCGCGACCCGGACGTCTTCTATTTCCCGCCGCTTGAGGACACGCTCGTCACGAAGTTCGTCGCGCTGCGCGACAAGCCGTTTCAGGGCGCGAGCATCACGTTCGAGCAGATGTGGGGCAGGCAGCTCGGAATGCAGAAGGAGCGGACGGTATGCTGCCGTCCTTGGTTCCGTCGCCCTCTTCGCTCGCGCCGGAGGCGAGCCCTCGGCTTGCTCGCTGACCCTGCTATCGCCGACAGTTCATCCTCGACCAGCTCCGCTACGACCACGACGTCGCCGACGATCCCTCGCGCAACCTTTTCCGCCTCTTCGCCCTCGTGCACCTCCATCAGTACGGCCGCGGCGAGAAGCTGTTCGCGCCGCCGAACCAGGAGCCGTACTTCCAGGCCGTGGACCGCCTGCACAAGGCGGTCACGGGCTTCCTCAACGAGGGCCTCGCGCCGATATTCGGACCGTACACGCGCCTGAACGACCCGTTCAGGCTGCTGAACGCGTTCCTCCGCGCGCTCCTCGTCGAGGGTACCATGCTCGGGCGGTACCCCGACGACGGGTCGCTTCCGCCTGACGTCTACGACGTCCTGCGGCACGCTCTCGCCAACGAACGCGCGCGTGCCATCCTCGAGCGCATGTCGCTCCCGCAGCTGGCGCGGGAGGCGATGTCGCCGGGCGACGTCAAGGTGCCCGCAAGGATGCGGGCGGCCGGGTCCTACGACCACATGTGGAGCGAGATGATCGCCGGGAGGCTGTGAAAGGAGCGAGGTGCTGGAATTGAACTGCTTGACCTTCGCACGCTACGCAGTCGGGTGCTGCGTCTGCTGCAAGAGAGCGTACTTTCGCTCTCTCCTGTTCCTCACGCTGTCTCCTTACTCGACGTGCCGAAGACGACCGTACTCTCTCCGAGGCTTTGCGATGGGGGGCTCGCAACGAGTGCATAGCGCGCGAGTTCCGATTTCGAAGGCAAAGTTCTGCAGGTTGTCGCGGGCGAGGGGGATCAGCTCGTCGGCGACGGTGTCCGAGGATAGGGAACGAAAACGCACCCTCAAAGCGGGATGTCAGGAGTGGACTCGAAGTAAGCCCACCCGAGTGCGTCCGCCTGCGCGTCGAACTCGATGCGATGCCTCTGGCCGAACTCCGGTGCCGGCAGCGCCCTCCGCATGCGCTCGCGGAAGGGGTAATCTAGTGATGAGGCGAAGTCGTTCTTGAGAGCGTCGGGCGCCGCCAGGTACCACAGGATCGCAACCTCGTCGGGGTCGCAGCTGCAGTCCTCCGAGGCAGTGAAGTCGGGCTCGTGGCGGAGGATTTCGGCCAGCGCGTGAGCTTTGAGGAGCTTCAGCCATGCGCGCTACCGGGTGAGGTATCCGCGTCAGCTCAGCGAAGAACCGAACGGGCGGACAGCACGCACCAGCCTAGCCGCCCAAACAGGAGGCAGCCGGTCAATCGGCGCGGAGACTGTGTCACGCGGGGAAAAGAGCCCAAACGCTGCGTCCTTGAGCTCCTTGGCGTGGTGCATAGTTGTCGCTAGCAGGAGGAGCAGCGCAGCGTTGCGAGGGACTTGCTCTTTCAGACGCCTGCGCGTATCCTTCAGCGCTGCGCTTAGCGGGGGAGGCAGCCCTGCGCACCAGTACTTTGCCCTGGCGTATCCCCTAACCGGCGGCGAGTCGTACTTGTCGCTGAGCGGGACGACCGCCATCCACTCCTCGTCGCGGAGCTCCTCGAGCGCGTCTCCGGGCTCGTTGACGAGGTTGAGCAGTCTGAGGAACGGCTTGAAGTTCTCCTCGGTCTCGGCGGCGTCGCACGACGCCCTGGTAGTTCGCATCGAGTCGCCTTGCGGGAGTGAGAGCCTGTCGGCGAACACCCTCGACCCGGCGATGAGGATGGCGCGCGACGCCTTGAGCTCGACTCGCGGGTCGTCCGAGGTGCGGATCGTGATGCGGTCGTCCATCGCGAGTCGAGTGGCAGCGCTGAAGCGAGCGGGAGCAGGTAGAGCAGTGAAGAGGAGGCGAGGGAGGGGTCCGCGGCAGGTCCGTGAGCTCCGCAGGAGGTTGTGTCCGAGCTTCCGCCAGGGGGTGCACCTCTTGCCAGATCCAGCCAGCGCTGTACGTGGGAAGAGGAGCAGAGTGAGCGGGGAGGAGTAAGAGCAAGACGAGCGCAACGACGCAGTCGACCGGGCAGTCGAGCGAGCAATCTCCCCTTGGTGTTGGCGCAACACCCTTGCCCGCTCGTCGCTGGGCGCACAGCCTTGCGCGATGGTTTCGAGCACCAAGGGAAGGAGGAAATAGTGAGCAAGGGGCGTCGGAAAGGGGCGAACTGCTCGGCCTTCTCAAACCGCTCCTTCACAGCTTCCCACTCATCTCCCCGTCGTGGCCTCTCCTGCAGATCATCAGACGATGACTTTGACGGGTAGGGGAGCTACGACGGTAGCGCGGATGGGCTAGGCGAGCCGGGAAAGAAGCGGGGCGTAAGGCGATGCCCTGCGGGGGCGTGGGAGCGCGGTGAGCGTGCGGCACGGGAGAAAGCGAGAGGACGTACTGCGCGAGACGCTCAGGGCGGGAAGTCGGGCGCCGTGTCGCGGTAGCGCTGCTCGAACGCCTTGACCTGCCTCTGCAGACGCGCCTGGTGCCTCGTGCACAATGTGGAAGCCCGGATCGCTGTGCCAAGCTGGCTGATGAACGGAGAGGCCGCAACCGAGTCCCTCCAGTATGCCATCGAGTCGTGCACGCCCGTGATTCAGAGCTGTTTGGTAGAGAGGCGGCTGCAGGTGCTGCCGTTGCGTCCGTGCATGGGGCATTCTCGAATGCGAGGCGGTGCCAGCACAGAGCACTCGAACGCGTGCAGCTTGAGCAACTTCTTCCACTGCGCCTTCACAGAGACCGTCAGCTCGCGCGGCCAGATGAGTGTGGGGGACCTGGCGACGCACAAACTGCGGCGCCATCTCGTCCATCATCTGCACGACTCGCTTGTCCTGTGCGCGCGCAAGCATGAGAAAGGCAGGGGCTTTGACCATAGCCGCACGGCGGAGTGCGACGGCAATCCCGAAGCTGCTGATGACGCGTGAGGTATCGACTGTAGGCAAATCGAAATCGCACTGCCTGTTCATGCGACGGGTGAGCATAGGTGGCAAAGCGGGCACATGCGGACGCACCAGTACTTGCACAGTGCGAACGTCCTCACGCCCTCCACGTCGTACTTGTCCGCGAGGCGCGCCGCGGGCCACTCCATGGTCTTGAGCGCCTTGAGCGGGTTGCCGCCCTCATCGTGCGCAAGGCTGAGGAGACGGAGGAACGGCGCGAACTCCTTCTGGGTTTCGTAGATGTCGATCGAGTCGTCACGTCGTTGTCCGAGTCGCCCTGCGGATGAGAGAGCATGTCGGCGAAGACCTTCGAGCCGGCGGCGAGGACGGCGCGGGAGGCGCTGAGCTCGACGGGCGGGTCGTCGGCGGTGCGGATCGTGATCTTGGTGTCCATCCGAGCGAGTCTGAGCGGTTCTGCGCGGATGCGAGCGGGAGCGAGTGAGCGGGAGGAGCGAGAGCAGTGGTGGGGAGCTCCGCGGCGCTTCCGCTGCGTGCAGAGAAGTTGTCGCCCGCGACATGCGCACCATACGGCGAGCACGATAGCGACAGGGTGGCAATGCAGTGCATCTGCGAGGGGTGGAATCGAAGGACGAAGGGGAGGGTATACGAGGCGCTGCGGCGGACCAGGGAAGATGCGAGCGAGGGTGAACAACGAAGGCTGCGACGGGTATGTACCGGGGAGAAGCTGGTATGCGGGGGAGGTGCGAGATTGAGCGACGAGGTGGCGCGTCTAGGCGGCGAGGAAGGGGGGTCAGCGGGCAGGCGCAGCGACGGAGCGGCGGACGACGCACCTTTGATCCAGTCGAGCATATCCCGTGGCTAGGTGCAGCGAAGAAGTAGCTGTGGGAAGGGGGCGAGTCAGATCGTGCAGAGAGGGAGCGAGAGGAAGGAGGAGGGCGAACCTGTTTTGGTGGGTGAAGATGGCAAAGGCGAACTTGCGCTGCGGGCGGACCGTAGAACGTTGTCAGGCCAGCTGGCCAAGACGAGAAGCGCAGACGAGAAGCGCAGACGAGAAGCGCAGGACGCACCTCAAGCATCTGCTCGATCTCAGGCGACTGCTCGACCCGGACCGTCGAGATGTTGATGACGGCCGCCTCGTCGGCCTCGGCGCTCGAGCTGTACAATAGAGGTAGGGCCGGCGCAGGACGAACCAGTGCTTGCGCCACTGGTTGCTCGTCGGGTCGCGGAGCATGGCGAGGACGCCGCGCTTGTTTGCCGCATCGCTGCGGGTTGAGCAGCTCCGTCAGCAGGTGCGCGGTCTGGGTGAGCGAGAGGAGAACGCACGAGCGCGGAATCATGGTGGACGAGCCGGTAAGCTTGGGAGACGAAGGGGAGGAGGAGGGCGGCCGGGTCGGAAAGGTCAAGAACGGCGGGAGGGGGCTGCTCGCGCTCGAGCGAGATCTGTGAGTGCACTGCGTCAGCGAAGCCCTAAAAGAGAGAAGAAGCTGAGCGCACCTCGCCCTTGGCGCCGAACTGCTTCTGCCAGAACGCCAGCACGAGGTTGAGGCTGTCCTCGGGCCGCGCATCCTCGACCGTCGGCAGCGTCAGCTCGTACGCCTCGAGGATAGCCCTCGTCGCCTCGACGTCGGCGCTTGCGCTTCGCCGCGCCGCTCGAGTCAAAGTCGCGGACGAGACTAAGGCCGCGCGGGCGCCACCCGCTCAGCAGCTCCTCGCCGCGGACGTACGTCTCGGACGTGTCGAGCCGCCAGACGTCGCCCGGCCTGCGCGTCCTGTGCGGCCGGAGCGTGACGGCGAAGACGGCCGTAACGCGCGAGAGAAGCCGCGTCGACTTGAGCATGCTGAGGAGCTTGTTGGGCGGGCGCGCATCGCGCGCCGAGATCGTCACGGCGATGTCCAGCGAGAAGAGATGGGCGCCGCGCAGCCCGCGACGTCGACCTCGAACGCGAGGCGGATGAGCGCGCGCGAGCCGCTCGGCGTCGCGCGGTTCAGGTGCGGCGAGTCGTGCACCGAGCTGTCCCACGCGCCGGCGAACGCAAGCGTCGCGAGCCCGTCGTTGGAGAACTGCGCACGCGGGTGCCCATCCCGCGCAGCTCGGCGTCGGCGGCGGAGGTCGCGGCGTGGGTGCGCCCGCGCGAGTCGAGCATGCGGACGTTCCCGAGCGCGACCTTCGAGACGCGGCGCCAGGCGAGCGCGCGGCCCGAGTTATGCGACAGCTCGAGGACGAGGCGGCGCTGGATGCCCTGGCGGAGGAAAAACGCGCCGGCGTCGAGCGTGTTGGCCGAGACGACCTGCACCGGGACGTACTCGCCGCCCTCGCCGAGCTCGCGAATCTCGATCCGCGCGAGTACGTCGTGCTGCTGCAGCCCAACGAGCTCCGTCTCCGGCCGCCGCGTCACGTCCTCGTTGACGGGGTCGCCGCGCACCGCTGGCGCGTTGGCGACCTTGGACGTCGACGTGCCATCCCGCGCCTCGTCCCACCGCTCGATGCGGTCAAAGTGCGGTAGCCGCACGCGAGCGAAGATCGAGACCTCGCCGTACGACTCGGTGAGGTGGTGCAGGACGGCGGGTGTGAGCTCAACCTCGAACCGCCGTTCGAGCTTGAGTGCTGCGGGCGAGGCGCGGTCGAGGTCGACGGGCTCGGAAGCGACCTTTTCGTCGTGGTCGCCCGCTATGCCGAAGAGCGCGGACGATGAGAGCTGCAGGTGCAGCGCGGCGAACTCGGCCTTGGTAAGGCCCGAGACCGCGTCGACCGCAACCTCGACGACAAGCGTGCCGCCCTCGACGAGCGCCGGCGCGTGCCCGTTCCCATTCGCGAGCGAGGCAGACGAGGACGACGACGGGCTGCGGATCTCGAGCGGCTTGATGCGGATGCGGCACGAGCCGATCGGGTCGGCGATGTACGGCGAGTAGACCTGGAGGGTCTGCGTCGAGGGGAGGTTGCGCGCGAGGGGGACGAGCGACACAATCGCGCTGCCGACGAGGGAGAACCCGCCGGGCGGAGGGGGCGATTCGTAGAACGGGTCGTCGGCGGCAAAATGCTGGCTGTACTCGGGCTTGTCGAGCCAGCGGTACTGGTTCCTCATCTGCTGCAGCCGCTGCTCGAGCTTGGCGAGGCTCCAGAGCGAGATGACCTGGTTGCGCCGGTCGAGAACCTTGACGCCGACGCAGGGCTTGACGCACGCCGCGAGGACGGGGTCCGCCACCTCGTCGATGTCGCCGAGGCCGGCGACCTGCTCGCTTGCGGAGGTGGGCGCGTCGCGCTCGACGACGACGAACTGGAACGCGACGCCCTTTTTGAGCTCGCGGCTGAGCACGTTCGCCTCCTTGAGCACGACCGCCTGCGAGAGCGCGTCCTCGGCCATGCGGACGCGTCTCCGCCTCCGCCACGCGTCGACGACCCGCCTTGCGAGCGGCTCCTCCGCCGGCGCGAGGCGCGGCCATTCGTCGAGCAGCTCGGCGAGCTCGTCCGCAGCGTCGGCGCCCGCGCCGGGCGCGGCCGAGCGCAGCTTGGAGATGCGCCGCTTCTGCGCCTTGAGCTGCGCTTCGAGCTGCCGGACCTTGTCCTCCGCGCGGCGCTCCTTCTCGCGCTCTTCCGCCGCCGCCGCCGTCGAACTGCTCGACGCCGTCGGCGTCACGACGGCGGGGAGGTCGAACTGCGCCGCGAAGGGCTTGTCGTCGAGGTCGGGGAGGTGGCTGAGCGTGAGCGTCGAGTCCGCCAAGCTGGTCGGGTCCGTTGCCCAAGTCCCCGTCGAGAACGGCCTGCTCCTCCCATCATCCTCCTCGTCGTCCCCATCCTCCGTCACCGAGTCCATGAAGCTCATCCTGCTCTCGGGCCTGTCGCTCCCTCCTCCAACGCTGCTCGACGTCCTCGCGTGCCTGACGCGGAGGATGCTCGAGTACAGCCTCCCGAGCTCCTCGTCCGGCAGCTGGTCGAGGTTGACGTCCCGGCCGTTGAGGCGCGCGACGACGGCCTCGCGCCGCGCGTAGGACCAGTCGGCCTGCTCGGGCGCGAGCACCGACGCGGGCGAGTCGGGCCGCGTCGCGAGAGAGGAGGTGCCCCCGTCGTCGTACGAGTCGATGAGCGGCGAGCGCAGAGGCGTCGGCTTGCCCTCGCGCGCTTTGCGCACCTCCTCGGGGTGGCTGCAGGGTAGAGCGTGAGCGGAAGCACGTTGAGGAAGAAGAAGGGGGACGCACTTGAAGCGGAACGTGTGCCAGTCGCCGAGGATGACCCGGAAGCCCGAGTGCAGCTCCTTCGGCTTGTTGGCCGGGATCCGCAGCCCGTTGACCATCGCAATCGCGTTGGCGTTGGAGTGGAGGAAGACCTTGCCGTCGTCCGTGCACTCAAAGTGGCAGTGCTCGTCGAGGATGTTGGATCCGCCGAGCTTGATGTCGGCGGGCTTGTCCGAGTCGAGGTTACCGACCTGCATGCGAGTGGATGAGCAAGAGGAGTGAGAAAACAGGGAGGAGTGGCACGCACGGTCGTTTTGCCGGGCTTGATCTGGTCTGCGAGCGGTTTGAGCAAGGTCAGCAAGCGCGAAGAGAGAGCTGCGGACGGCGACGCACAGATCAGGCACTCTGCCATGAGCGGGTCCTCCGACAGGTTGACGAGGTGCGGAAGCTGCGTGGCGCAGGTCAGCACGGGCCAGGAAGCGCGGGCGAGCGAGGAGCGCACCTTCTTGGGGGTATGCACGCCGACCATGTTCTTCTCGATCGTGATCCCGAGGCTCTCGAGCGCGCGCTCGCGCTCGACCTGCACCTCGCGCGTCTTCTCGAGCTTCTGCTCCCACGTCTCGGTCACGCTCGCCATGAGCTTCTCGCTCGCGTCGAGCTGGTCCTGCAGCTCGGCCTTGGAGATGGTCTTGAGCTCGCCGCTCGCCGTCTGGTACTGCACGAGCTGCTGCGCCGCGGGGACGCTCGCGTCCCATGTCGCTTCGCCCGCGAGCCCGCCCGCCGAGGCCGGCGATGCGCGTCCGGAGCGTCGCGAGCTCCTCCTTGAGCTCGCGGATGAGCCGCGCGTTCGGGTCCTCGTTCACGACCGCCTTGTTCTTGATCTTCTTGGCCTGGTCGGCGTACCGCAGCGTCGAAAGCGTCTCCTCGTAGTCGGCGGGCGAGATCGCCGCAATCATCGCCGTCTTCGAGTTGCCGCCGAGCGAGTCCTTGAGCAGCCAGGTCAGGACCTGCAGCGAGAGGAGTGTCAGTCGTGAGGATCCCCAGAGAGAAAACGAGAGACGGAGCGCACCGAGTCGCGGTACGGAATCTTCTCCGCCGCAGCCTTGGCCTTCGCCCCGCTCGCCGAGCTCGCGGCCGCCAGCGCGCTGATGACCCTCCCAAGCGTCGTCAAGCTCTTGTTGATCTGCGCGCCCTCCTTCAACCTCGTCCCCGTCGCGCCCGTGCTGTTGGCGCGCTCCGAGCCCGCAAGGTCAACGAGCGAAATGCGCGACACCTTCTCACCGACCATGGACGTGTCGGCGTCGAGGCGCTTCTGCGTCACGAGGAGGGTGAAGACCGCGTGAGAGCGCGAGGACGTCTCGTTCATCTGCGTCGCGGCGACGGTGCGGGCCTGCGGGGACGGCGGGTCGTCAGTCCGTGCGGTCGTGGACGAGCACTACCGAAGCCGGCGGATCTCCCGGCCGTGTGCGACAAGCGCAGAGCAGCACGCACCTTGGTCCCCTCGTCCATGAGGTGCTCGATATCCTCGAAGTTCTGCACAGCGCACTTGCTGAGGTTCTCGACGTACGGCCCCAGCGTCGGGTGCTCGCGAACCTTGAGCGTGCCCTTGTTCGAGGGGTTGAGCAGGTCGCGGACTTCTGCTCGTCCTTCTCGTCAGCGCAGTCCTACAGGGGCGGGGAGGGGGAGGAATGACACACTCTCCTGGTAGATCTCGGTGTAGGAGACCTCGACCGTGAAGCTCGTCTTGTCGTCCGTCTTTTCGCGGATGCGCACGAAGAGCTGCTCGCACAGGAGGGGGATGATGCCCCGGTCCTGGCCGTAGCCCATCATCGAGTAGGACTTGCCTGCGAAGGAGAGATATTAGCGAGGAGGATGGGGTGCAGGAACGAGGGAGGCGGACCGGAGCCGGTTTGGCCATACTGCACGGGCCTTGAGGTCAGCATTTTGTACAGGAGGGTGAGCAGGGGGAACGCACGGCAAAGAGGCAGGTGTTGTAGCCGTCGAACGCATGGTTGAGCAGGTCAACGCCCAAGTCGTCGAATAGCGTCTGCTGCGACGCGTACGCCGGGTCATCCTTCGTACAAGCGGACCTGCAGGCGATCAGGAGGTCCAGGTCAACCATTCAAGCCGCAAA
The DNA here is from genome assembly GCA_019926025.1 of Rhodotorula kratochvilovae. Lineage (NCBI taxonomy): Eukaryota > Fungi > Basidiomycota > Microbotryomycetes > Sporidiobolales > Sporidiobolaceae > Rhodotorula > Rhodotorula kratochvilovae. The sequence continues at coordinate 160,553 of JAHSUG010000018.1, forward strand.
CTCGTGGGAAAGCGGGGGAAGGAGCTGAACGCACCAGTAGCTCTTGTCGAACGCGAACGACTTGGTCTCCTTCTCCGTTATCCGCCCCGAGGTCACGTTGGCGGCCTGTTCCAGACCGAAGTTCTCGATGTGAGCAACGAGGAAGTATCCGCGCTGACAACGAGACAAGCCGGGCGCACCTCTGGCGGGTCGAGGTAGGTGTTGTTGCCCTCCATGCGGACAAGGCTCTTGGCACCGCGCGCCAGCTCTGCGGGCGTCGAGAGTGCGCGTCAGCATGCCCAGCGAGCTCGGCGAGAGCGGGAGGGAGGCGAGCCGGGGACGGACCGCGCGAGTTGAGGGGGCGGCATCGGACGACGACCTTGATGTTGCCTCCGCTTGCGCTCATGGTTGCGGTGTGCGCTCTCTGGCGGTGTTGCACGGGCTGGAAGGCCGCCCTGCGAGGGGGCGAGGGCGCGAGGGGGACCCGGCGTCTCGAGGTGGGGTCGAGCGAGCGCGGCGGCGGCGGGCGCGATGGAGCTGTTCGGAGTGCTTGCTGTCCGTGTGTGCCCTGGTGAGCGTCTAGAGCGAGCTGGGCGGGTCTAGCTGGGCCAGCGGCGAGCAGTCGGCGCGAGACGAGCGATCGCGTCGACGACGACAACGCGCTCGCCAGCAACACCTCCAAACGCAGGTCAGTCTGAAGTAGGCTCAATGCGAAGCTATACTAGAGATACCTGAGGCTTTATTCATTCTCTCGGCTGCTGTGCTGTGTGTTGGCTTCATCTCCGCGCTGGTCGCCTTTCCTCCGCTCCTCGCTCTCCTGCTCCCGCTCGACTCTCTGCGCCCCGCTCCGCCTCGCCCCGCTCCGCACACCCCCTCGACGCAGCCATGTCCGACGCAGGCTCCTTCAACGGCGACGACGAGTGCGTCCCTCCTCCCCCCTCATCGCCTTCGAGCTCAGCGCCCTCTCCCGCCCCGGGCACCCCACGAGAAGCTGCGCGCTGACCAGTACTGCCTCGAACAGCGTCTACGACCGCAACGAATACGTGAGCTCATCCACCCTAGCCTTCTCGCCCGCTCAGCAGCAGCGAACACCGCCAGCACCGCCCTCGCCCTTGTCGCCGCTCGCTCAGCGAGGCCTGCACGTGCGCCGCGCAGCTCGACGCCGTGCGCATAGCGCGCTCGAACGCCGTGTCGAACACTCCAGGGCGGCCGGCGTAATGCTCTTGCGCGGCGGCCTCTCCAGGGCTGAGTGGCCTGGGGATGAGGCGCAAGCAGCGCCTGCGGGGCTGGTCCTGCAGAGGCGACGGGGCGCAACGACGCGGGTGTACCGTTGCGACAGCCCTCTGCCGTCCCGCGATTCTGGCCGCACCTCGACTGCTCCCCTCACATCGCTCCCTCCCGCTCCCGCGCACCTCGCTAACCGGTACTTTTCCCCGCCCACGCAGGAGTACGAGAACGCCGAGGAGGCGGCCGACTTTGTCGACCAGCAAGCCGAGCTCGGCGCCGGCGCCGAGATCGTCGAGTCGGGCGAGCGCGCCGGGGACGGCCCCGCAGAGGCCAACACGGAGCGCGTCACGACGCCCTACATGACCAAGTACGAGCGCGCGAGGATCCTCGGCACGCGCGCGCTGCAGATCTCGTGCGTTGCCCGCGCGACCCCGCCTCCCCGACGTCTCTCTCGGATGCTGACGATGTCTATGCGGCCCGCGCAGGATGAACGCGCCGGTGCTCGTCCCGCTGGAAGGCGAGTCGGACCCGCTGCAGATCGCCGAGAAGGAGCTCGCGGCGAAGAAGATCCCGCTCGTCGTCCGGCGATTCCTCCCCGACGGCCACTACGAGGACTGGCTCGTCAGCGAGCTGCTCACCGAGTAGGCGCCCGCACGGGTGCGGCTCGGGCTTGAGGGGGAGAGGCGGCGGTGGAAGGAGGCGGCGGCGAGGGAGAAGGGGAGCAGTAGCGGGCGTTGTTGTACCATCCTAGAGTCTTTCGGCTCCATGACGACCGCGCGGTGACGAGAGAGAGCAACCGAGGAGTCACGCGTCCGCAGCTTGGCACCTCCTCGCTTCGTTCCTCCCGCACCCCTAAGCATGCTCGCGTCGAGACTCGCTCGCGCTTTGGAGGTTCGGTGCGCCGGCGCCGCGACATACAGCGGACAGCACGCTATCTCCTCCTGCCCGCCATGCTGTCCAAGCAAGCACAGACATCTGCAGCGTTGCACAACATAACACATACACCCCCCTACACACCCCGCTCAGGCCGCCTCCTCGTCGCCGGTATCGGCTATCCGGAGCGTCTGGCAGAAGAGGCGGTAGTTGAACTTGCCCGTCTTGCGGTCGAGGAACGGCGGGTGGAGGAGCTTGTCGACCTGCGAGGGGATGGGGGCGGACAACCGAGCGTCAGTACCAGACGCCGACGCGACCGCACGGCGCGCGCACGCGGGCAGGGCAGACGGGGTTGCAGCTGCGCCGAGAGGAGGAGGGCAAGACGCACCTCCTCGTCGCTCATCCGGTCCCCGGAGCTCTTCAGCCACTCCCGCACCTCCCCCGCATCGCAGTACCCGCTGTTGTCCTCATCAAAGCACGCAAACGCCTCGAGCATCTCGCTCTCGGGGTCGAGCGCGCTCAGGTGCGACGCCATCAGCGTCACGAACGACGTGAAGTTTAGCTGGCCCGCTGGGGGCGGGAGGGGTGAGGACGGGTCGGCAGGGAGTGGGCGGGAGGAGCGAGGAGAGGAGCGCGGGGTCGGGCGTCTGGCCTGCGGGAGGGCGGCGGTCAGACTACTGTGGAGGTGGATGGCGGTGCTCCGCGAGCGGTGACGGTGGTGAGGGGGGGGATGACGGACGCACCAAGCGAGTTGAGCAGCCCGCGCAGGTCCGCCTCCGAGATGACGCCGTCGTTGTCCTGGTCTATGAGCTACGTGCGGATGCGCAGATCAGCATGCATAAAGCCCTGCCAACTGCGACGTCGCAGCTCGCTCTGCCAACGAGGGGAGCGTCCGCAGGTGGGGGTTGAGCGACCCTCGGCACGCCTCGAAGACGTCGCAAGGCCCGGCAGAGTGGATGCACGCACGCTGAAGGCCTCCTTGAAGGTCTGCACCTGTGCCGCCTGCAGTCGCGGAAGGGTCAGCACGACAGACATGGGCCTTGCGGCGGGATGAACGAACGCACGTCGAAGACCTGGTACGCGGACGAGCTGCGCTGGCGCGGGTGCTTCGAGGCGGCCTTCAGGTTGGACTGCGGGCGGCCGAGGCCGAGACTGGCACTGCTCATGGTGTGTATCGTGGCGGGAGGTGACGGACGATGGGAGAGGAGCGAGCGGGAGGAGCGCGAGGCGTCCACCTCTCCGGGTGAGTCTGACGCGTGCCAAGGTGCCCTGTGTAGTGATGCAAGAGCTTGTATAGATCTCTGACCCCGCCAGTCGTCGTGCCTGGAGAGAGCCCTCATCTGCTCGTCGGCCGCTTTCACGCGCCTCGACGCGGTTTCCTCGTCGGGCTCCGCGCTCTCGCTCTTTCCGCCCCCCGCTCTCGCATGAAGCGCTCGTCTCCGCCGCCTACAGACCTCGCCGACACCCCCGCAACCAAGCGCACCACTCTCCCCGCTCCCGCTCCTGCTGCCGACATGTCCCTCTCCACCGCCGCCTCCTCCTTCCTCGTCCAGCGCCTCGTCGAGTCCGCCAAGCTCCCGACCCGTGGCTCGGCCCTCGCTGCAGGCTACGACCTCTCTGCGTGCGTCGTTTCCCGCTCCTCCTGCGCCCGTCCTCGCTAACCCTCCCAACCATCTTTCCGCGGACAGCGCCGAGGCCAAGGTCGTTCCCGCCCAGGGCAAGGCGCTCATCAGCACCGGGCTCGCCATCGCCGTGCCCGAGGGGACGTACGGCCGTATCGCGCCCCGGAGCGGTCTTGGTGCGCTCTCTTCCCTTCCCTCGCACATCCTGTACAGGCTGACTTGACTCCTAACACAGCGAGCAAGCACATGATCGACACGGGTGCGGGGGTGATTGACGCCGACTACCGCGGCGAGGTCAGGGTGCTGCTCTTCAACCACGCCAAGGAGGACTTCCAGGGTGCGCAGCGCCTCCTCCACGGTCCCTGCTCCCTCGCGTCTTTCCTCCCCTCCGCGCGCATAGGACTGACGCTACTCCGCACACAGTCAACGCCGGCGACCGTGTCGCGCAGCTCATCCTCGAGCGGATCGTCCACCCCGAGCCGCAGGAGGTCGCCTTCCTGAGCGACACCGTCCGCGGTGCAGGCGGGTTCGGCTCGACCGGCGGGTTCGGCTCGAAGGAGGCCGTCGCGGAGGCCGTCGCGGTCGCGGAGAAGGAGAAGGAGGTTGCGAGCGCATAGAGCGGAGAGGGGTGCAAGGCGTTCGTTCTGTCTTTCCTCGCCGGGGTTGCCTGTTCACGGAGTCGCAAGCGCCTTCAGAGCTTCAGCAGGCCTGCGAATCCCTCCCTACTCCTCTCGTATTTTCGCCCCCATCGCCGGAACCCGACGCGTCGCCTCGCGTCGTCCTCTCCCGCGTTCAGATCCGCCGCTCGCTTCGCACAGCTCACGATGAACCGCGGAAATAGCCAGGCGAACGGCTTCTCTGTCGACAATCTGTACGTGCGCGTCACTCGTCCCTGCGTGGGGTTGCTGCCGCTGGACAAGGGCGCCTCATCTCGAGACTCTCGCGCCTCCCCGGCGGTGAGGGGAGGGCTCGCTAGCTGCGCAGCGCTTACTGCAAGGATCTTGCTGACCTCCCTCCACTTCCGCACCCGCGCAGCTTCAGCATCGACTCGAAGGCGACGCCGAAACGCCCCCGCCCCTCGTCGACCGCCTCTGCCTCGCGCGGCCCTCCCCTTTCTTCGTCACCCGTCCACGGCCAGAACACGCCTTACCGCCCTACGCCCGGCCCGAGCAAGCTCCACGGGTCCAGCCCCGCCGGGTGCGTCCCGCTAGTCCTACCGCCTCCCTCCTCCCGCTGACCCTCCTCGTTCGCACGCAGCTTCCCCTCCCCCGCCCCGCCCGCGACGCCTTCCGCACCCGTCATCCCCTTCTCGACTCGCGCAAACAAGCTCACCGTCCAGGAGTCGCTCAACGCGCACCTCCCGCTCCCCACCTCGGCGCAACTCGCGGGTTCAACGCCCCGCGTTGACTTTGAGGTCGACCGGCACCCGAAGGACTATGACTACCGGATCGCGTTCGAGAGGGCGATGGAGAGGAGCGAAGGTGCGTTGTGGTGACGCAGGATGCGCCCGTTCTCGCTGAGTGAGCGAGAAGTGCTGATTATCGCTGCCTGCTTCCGCAGTGCTCGACAACCTGATCGACGAGGCGGCACAGATCTTTAAGGAGTACTACGGTATCGAGGAGTTCGGCGACCCGGGCATCCAGTCGCAGGTACGTCCTGCCTTCGCCGCCCCGCACTTCTCGTCTGACCGTTCCTCCCGCTCGCCCGCCTGTAGGAGGACATCCTCGTCGTCGGTCGCCTCTGCCCCGAAACCGACGCGGCCAAGATGACCGAGACGTCGACCTGGCTCGAGTCGTCGCGCATGCTCGGCTCCGGCTCGCGCGTCCTCCTCAAGTTCGAGCCCGAGATGAAGGTTCGCGGCGCGCCGGCGGGAAGCGGCGGGATGGGCATGTTCCCTGGGTGTTTGGTCGCGCTCAAGGGTACGAACGGCGGCGGGAAGCTGTTCGCCGTCAAGGAGGTGCTCATGGTGCGTTTATGCTGCCCTGTCACTCACCCCCACGAAGGCCAAGTGATGAGCGCACCTGGGTCGCCCATGTGCTGAGGTCCTTCTCTCGTGCGCAGATGCCGCCCATCGACGCGACCTACACCGCTCCCACCGAGCTGCTCGCCAAGCAGTACGGCAACCAGTTGAAGCAGCTCAACGGCGCACCCATGTCCGTCATCGTCGCCTCGGGCCCGTACACCGTCGACCTCGACCTCGAGTACGAGCCGCTGCAAGCACTGCTCAGCCTTGCACAGGAGGAGAAGCCGGACGTGCTCGTCCTGGTGAGTCTTGACGGCTTCACGTCTTGCTGGTTATACTTGGCAACCTGCGGAGTTGGTTGAGCGATCCATCGAAACTGACCACGTCTTTCGCTCGCAGACCGGCCCCTTCATCGACGCCGAGCACCCGCTCATCAAGCGCGGCGACGTCGACGAGTTCCCCGTGCAGCTGTTCCGCTCGCGCATCTCGACCAAGCTCGCCCACCTCCTCGCCAACTCGCCCCGGACGACCGTGATCCTCATCCCGCACGGGCGCGACTTGACGAGCACGCACGTCGCGTTCCCGCAGGCGCCGCTCGCGAGGACAGACCTGGGCCTGCCGAAGGTGCGTCCATCCGCGGCACTGCGCCCGGCCGTCCTTCGTCGATTGGGCTGCGCTTCTCAGTGCCGCGCTAAATTGACGCCTCCCGCCGCGCCTCACAGGGCGTCAAGTTGCTCCCGAACCCGACCGTGTTCAGCATCAATGAGGTCAAGTTCGGCATCGCCTCGGTCGACGTCCTCTGGTCGATCAAGTCGCAGGAGTTCTTCCGCAAATGCCCCGACGCCGAGCCGGCCGAGGCGGGCGCCGAGGACCCGCTTGCGAAGGACGTGATGGCGAGGACGTGCCGGCATTTGCTGCGCCACAGGAGGTCAGTCGCGTTTCACGCATCGTGCCCTCGTCTCGGCGAGCATCGCTTGCTGCTTGCAATCAACGGCAAGCTGCAGGCACTGACACTCCCGCCTCGGTCGCACAGCTTCTACCCCGTCTTCCCCTCTCCGCCGCCGTCCAAGATGATTGACGCGCTGAACCTCGACATGACGCACTACGACCTCGTCAAGATGGGCCAGGAGGGCCCCGACATCATCATCGCGCCGTCCATCCAGAAGCACTTCACCAGGGTGCGTTACACTCTGTCATACTCGTCGCAGCTCGGCGTCGAGCACCGCAGAGCACCACGTGGAGATCGTGTAGGATTGACGCCCGCGCTCGCCCGCAGATCGTCGACTCGACCATCATCCTCAACCCCTCCTTCCTCTCCAAGTCCTCGGCGCCCGCCTCGGCCGGCACCTTCGCGCGCCTGACGATCCATCCGATGGACCAGGAGAACCTCAACGAGCTCGCCGCGAGCGGGATGGTCGATGTCGGCGGCGAGCCGGACGAGCCCGTCGAGCACCGCGTGTGGGAGAGGTGCAGGGTCGACATTATCAAGGTGTAGCGGCGAGAGGGGCGGGGTGTGCAGTGCGCTGTTGTACGACTTAGCGCGTCGATGATTGCTGGGTCGGCAATGTTTCGGGGCTCTCTCCTGCTCTCTTCGACGCGAGGTGGACCTTCGCAAGCAGGACAGGGCGGGGAGGTGGCATTCGCTCTTTGCGAGCACGCGGCGCAGGAGTTCGCTGCTCTGCAAACAGCTGGCATGAGTTTGTGCTTGCAAGTGCGCCGAATGCAGCGTGCTACGCTAGTCGACCCCGCCCATCGTCCCGTCCCCTCCCCCCCCCCCCTCTCCCTCCTCCCGCTCACTGGCTTCCGCTCTCACCCGCTAAACCTCGCTCAGACTCGCTCGGATGGACACCACGATCACGATCCGCACCGCCGACGATCCGCCCGTCGAGCTCACCGCCGCCCGCTCCGTCCTCATCGCCGGCTCGAAGGTCTTCGCCGACATACTCTCGATGCCGCAGGGCACGGCCAAGGACGGCGTTCAGAACTCCTTCGACGTTGATGACCCCGTAGAGCTCTTCCAGCCGTTCCTGCGCCTCCTGGGTGTCGGCACCGGCGCGGGCGACCCGTTCGACGAGATGGGCGACCTCGAGTGGGTGAGCGCTGCGAGGCTAGCGGACAAGTACGACTCGCCGCTCGTCCGAGCTCTGTGCAAGGGCAAGTACTGGTGCGTCCGCTTGGTCGCGTTTCATCCAGGAGAACGCCTCGCTCACACCCCGTGCAGGGAGCTCAAGGCAACTGGACAGGCGCCGATCACGCGCTTCTTCCTCCTCGTCGACATGGACGAGCCGCAGATGCTGAAGGAAACTGCGCTCGAGGTGCTCCCACAAATTCTCGACAAGAAGGGCCCCGCCTCGTCCATCATCGGTCCGCTCTGGACAGGCACCTTCGCAAGTCTCTTCCCTTTCTTGCGACCACTCTCGCTCACCCGTGCTCTGTCCGCAGCTCGTCTGGTACAAGGTTGTCAAGCTACACGCGTTCGAGTTTCGGTGCAGGCTGCTCCCGCATGCCCCGTGAACCTCGATCCGGACGGTATCGACACGATGCTTCCCGTCTTCGACGCCGCCTGGCACCAGGCCATGAGCAACAGCATGGCGCGGCGCTTCGACGTGTGCCCCCTGTCGCCCTTCTGCGCCGAGGCGGAGATGCAGATGGAGAGCGCCGGGCTGTCGTGCGGGCAGCACACCGAGTTCCGCCTGTGGCTCCGCGGCTTTGAGCAGCGCTACCGCGATTCGGCGCCCGACTTTCCGCTCTGAGCGTCTCATGCCGTGCGCCCTCTCGCTTTCTCCTGCGCCGCACGCTCACCACGCCCCTCCTCCCCCGCAGAACATCGCCTTACGTCCCGCTTTTCTCCCAGCTCGCTCAGCCCATCCGCGGTACTGTTGTAGCTTCTGGACTCGTCGAACTCGTCGTCCGTTGATCTGCGCGAGAGGCTCCAGAGGGGTAGCAAGCGGGAAAGTTGCGAAGAAGCGGCTTGGGAAGGCTGAGCGGTTCGCCCCTTTCGATGCCCATACCTCGCCTCTTCCCCCTTCCCCTGGTGCTCGACGCCATCGTGCAAGGCTGTGCACTTAGCGACAACGCAGCAAGGTCGTCGCGCACACCAAGGGGAGATTGCTCGCTCGACTGCTGGGTCGACTGCGTTCGCTCGCCTAGTTCTCGCGTCTCCTTTCCGCTCGCTTCTCTCCTTCGCCTGACTTGGCCTGACCTGGCGAAAGGCGCACTGCTGACGGAAGACTTGGATACAACCTCCTGCAGATCCCACGGAGCGGCCGCGGACGCTTCCTTGCCTCCTCTCCGCTGCTTTCTCTCTTCCCACTCGCTCGCCGCTGCACCTCCTCGCAGGCATGGACGACCTCATCACGATCCGCACCTCGGACGACCCGCCAGTCGAGCTCGAGGCGTCGCGCGCCATCCTCATAGCCGGGTCGAGGGTGTTCGCCGACATGCTGTCGCTGCCGCAAGGGGGCGAGATGGGCGCTGGGAGGGCGACGTGCGACATCGCTGAGACGGAGGAGACCTTCAAGCCATTCCTCAGGCTGCTCAACCTCGTCAACGAGCCGGGCGACCCGCTGGAGGAGCTGTGCGACCTGGAGTGGCTATCGGCGGTCACGCTCAGCGACAAGTACGACTCGCCGGCGGTCAGAGGGTACGCGAAGGGGACGTACTGGTGCGCACTCTACCTTGCCCCCTCAGAAGTAGCGCTGAGGCTCGGCTGCAGGCGATGGAAGGAAGGCATTCCAGACGGCGCAGCCAAGTTCGTCCTCGCAACGACGCTCGACGATGCAAAGGAGCTCAAGGAGGCGGCGTTCGATGCCCTCCACCCGAGCATCACAGACATCCGCCCGTTTTCCCTTCTCACGCCTGTATGGGCGGATCGCTTAGTGCGTCCGGCGTCGGTATTTTGCCTGAATGATGGCTGACACGAGTCAAGCAGCGCGCATGGGTGTCGATTCTCAAGGAGCATGCACTGCAGCGAGTCGTCCACGACCCGCCAGACTTCGACTGCTCCAAAACGTGCGACTGCAACCTTGCCGACATGCGCATCGTGTGGTACTCGTCCGCCTTCGACGCCCTGAAGCACGACTTCACGTCCAGGCCCGGCTTTCCTTTCCAACAGCGGATGCAAGGAGCTCTGTCGGAAGCCGCGTTCTGTCCGGAGCACCGCGAGGAATTCGATGCGCTCGCGGAGAACTTTGAGTGGGCCTACCGCGACACGGCGCCCGACTTGCTGGTGTGAGGGGGGTTCCTGGTGCGTTCCGGGACGTCTTCGCTCGCCTGTGTGCGCTAATTTCAATGTTCTGCAGGACCCGTCATCCTCACCCTCCGGACGTCCCATCCAAAGTCCGGCTGCCCGCCACGCAGTGCCGTCGCTCGCAGTCCGTCACACACTGCAACTCGACTCTCTGCGTGTCTGGTCACAAAGAGTGGCGCTCGACATGGGAGAGTCGCGAGAAACCGAATTGCGGAGGTCGACCGCTTCCTCACTTCTCGCGCGTGCACGCCCAGTGTCTTCATGCCCTGCATTCCATCCAGCGAGAGACGCGCGCTGTACATCCAGGACCCAGGAAGACGCGAGCAAAATGACGGGGGGCGCAACGGTGCGAGGGAGTGGGGGCTAAGCACGAGGGAGGGGAGGAGGGTGGGTCGGAGAAGCGCAAAGCGATAGATACGTTTTGGGCGGGGAATAACGAGGAGCGAGTGTGTGCGCGATGAGGGGTGTGATAACGGTCTAGGAGCGTACGAGAAGGGGCGCAGTAAGGACGAGAAGGTCGACGGGCGGTCACGGGCGGCGGAGCGCACTCGTGCTGCGCTGCTCGCGGAGGGGGATCCACGGCGCCTGTGCGGGCGGGACGCGCGGGCCGGGAGTAACGGGCGGCGAGGCGGACGAGGGCGTGCGGGCTGGTGTCGGCGGGCGCTGGTCGGACGAGGTGAGGGCGAAGCGAACGTTGGCGTGGGAGCGGGAACGGGAGGTCGAGCGCGAGGCGCCCAGGGAGGAAGGGAGGAGGGAAGATTTTGACGAGGAGGCGGAGGGGTACCGAGGTGACGAGGGACGCTGGGTAATCGTGAGGGAGGCGATGGCGGGGAGGAGAGGAGGGAGAGCCGGGGATGGCGGGCGGCTCGACGAGGGCGAGGTAGTCGTGCGCGTGTACGAGACTGCAGGGGCGCGACCCAGTGTCAGTTGATGCACTGGCAAGCGTCGAGCACGGGCGGAAGAGGCAAGGAGCGCACGGTTGACGGACGACTTGGCACGGCGAGCGGCGAGCTGGACGGCGTCCGCGCCCTGCGACGGCGCGTCAAGCGAGCCCGTACGTCCGTGCGCGAACGTCGCTCTCGGCTCGAGCTGCGACGGCGAGCCGCCCACTCCAGCCGTGAAGCGCCCGCTCGCATCGGTAGCGGGGCTCGACTCGCCTGAGCCCATCCACCCATCCGCGCCGTACAGCGGGGCAAGCGGAGAGTTATAGACGTGGTTGGCGTGCGCCGTGAGCAGCCGCGTTGACACAGCCTGCGGCGGGGCAGGCGTCGACTGCGGGGACTCCTTCGTCGCCGAGCGCGGCGAGCGCGCGGGCGTCGAGCTGCGCGAGCGGGTTGGCGGGCTCGCGACGTGAAGGAGGGCGGCGGCGGAGGCGTCGAGCTGTGGGAACGAGGTGCCCTGCGTGTCGACGGCCCAGCTGGAGCGGCGCGAGCCTGGGAGAGAATGCGGCGGCGAGAGCGGGAGGACGGGAGAGTACGGCGCCGAGGCGAAGCTGTCGGCCGTCGAGTGGAGGGAAGGGGAGGGGTGGTCGCGGTTCGAGGAGGAAGACGGAGTCGGGATGCAGTCGGGGGCGGAGGTCGACACTGTGGGTAGTTCGAGTCAGTCCGGGCGAGTGAGTCGAAGGGCAGGCGGGTACGCGCACCCTGCTCGGCCCACTCGACGCAGCGCCTCCCCCTCGCCTCCTCCTCCTCGCCCTCACCTTCGCGCACGGCCCCCCTCCTCTCCGCGGAGCCCTTTTCGCCCTCCTGTCCCGCGTCCACCTCGTCCAGCTCGACGGCGAGCACCGCGCCGTCCTCGACAGCATCCCAGCAGCTCGGGGTGATGCCGCAGCCGAGCAGCGGCGAGGGCGACTTGCACACGAGGGTGAAGGGCCCGGCGAGGCGCGCAAACGAGGCGATCTCCTCCTTGACGTCCTGCGTGTGCGAGTGGGCGAGCGGGTCAGCGAGAGCACGACGAAGTGCACGCAGAGGGAGAGACGGGAAGCACCTCAAGTGAGCGCCGCGCCCCGCTCTTGTCGGTGACTCCGACGCTCCACGCCTTGATGGACCCGTCGCTGCGCTCGATCTCGACCTTGACGAGCTCAATCCCGCGCTGCCGGGACGACATGGCTGGCGACGAGAAGGAGGAGCGGGAGGAGGGAGAGAGGCGATGGGCACGGGCGATGGATGGACGAGGGTCACGGGTGCGGCTTTAGAGACGACCCTAGGGTGGAGATCCGGGTGATGGCAACGATGAGCGTGACGCTCGCCCTCGGCTGATGAGCGTCGAGCGGCGCTCGTTTGTGCTGAGCAGGAGCGCTTGGGAGGGTGGGCGAGGGTCGACGAAGCGGGAGAAGGGGGAGAAGCGAAGGCGACGACTGCGGAAGCCGAGCTGCAACCTGGAGCGAGGCGGTGTCCGCCAGCACGGACCGTGGGAGCGCACAGCGCCCTTCAAGAGATCCGAGCGGAGGACAAAGAGGCACAAGAGGAGGCGACGAGGCGGTGATCCCCTCCTCGGATGAGCGTGGGCGAGTGAGCAGGGCGGAGCAGCGAGCGCGCTGGTCGCGACGACGAGCCTGCAGAGTGAGGGATGAGCAAAAGATAAGCAGCGAGTGAGGAGAGGGAGCGAGGGAGAGGGACGCACCGTTCAACTGCGCCTCCCCCCGCCGTCTCGCGCAGCCGCTCTCGCCCGGACGCTCCAGCAAATCTTGATACGACAAGCAGGCCAAGCTACATGAACGCGACAGGCATCTTCTCCTCCTCGAGCACCTCCCTCCAGTCCCTCAGCCACCCCGTCTCGTCCTGCAACTGCCACACGCGCTCGAGCGCGGCAATATCGTCGAGGTACCCCTTCAGCGGGCCGCACGCCTGCAAGCCGCGGAGGCAGAGCGCGCGCTCGGAGGGGAGGAGCGCGCACGTCCCGGCGAGGAAGAACGGGATCGCGCGCGAGAGGGGCGAGAAGAGCGTCGACATTGTCCGCGCCGAGATGGATGAGCCGGGGACGTCGGACGAGGAGAGCGCCTCGGCGAAGGCGGTCGTCGTTGCCGCAGTCGGGAGCGGACGTGCGGGTACGGCCGCGGCGGCGACCCGTTTGCGCCGTCGGGAGCGGCGGGAGCCATCGAGGGGGACGGTTCGTAGTCGTGCAAGACGCGCGCGCCGATCTGCAGGATTTGCTGGACCGCGGCGAGGATGACACGAGATGGGCCCGTGCCGCCAGACGCTCTGGTACAGGTAGATGATGATGGCCTGCACGCGAGTGGGAAGGTCAGTTGGCGACGAGGCGGGATCGAGAGTGGGAGCGCGGCGCACGTGCCGCCACATCTCGCCCGTGCTGATGCGCTCGAGGTACTTTGCGCTGTCGGGGAGGTCGTGCGCACTGAGCGCAGGCGGGCGCCACCCTCGGACGGCCGCCTCGATCGCGGTCGCCTTGGCCTTGACGAGCTCGTCGGGGAGGGCGTCCCGCTCGGCGCTGAGGTTCGCGATCGCCGCCGCGCAGAGCATGAGGCCGACGGGGAGGCCGAGGAGGACGGGCATCTCGCACACGACGGAGTTGACGTCGTCAATGAGGACGGACGAGCCTGGTGCGGTCGGCTCGCCGGGGAGGTAGGAGAAGGCGAAGAGGATGCGGCGCTTGCCGGAGGTGATGCAGCGAATGCAGTCGTGCCAGCCGAAAATAGCGAGGAGGAGCTTCTCCGGATCGCGGATTGAGGAGAGGTCGAGGAGGGGGCTGCCCGAGGCCACGTCCCGTCAGTCCAGCACCACGAGAGGGGGAAGGACCGAACGCACCGACCGAGCTCCTGAATGAAGTGCTCGCCGAGAAGGCGGATGAACGCAGCTGCACCTGCGCCAACCGAGATGAACTGCAGGGGGACGGCGTCGCATGAGCTTTGCCATCGTCGCAAAGCAGTACGACCGCGCAGCGCACCTGATGCTCGTACAAGTCAACGAGGGCAAGAAGCTTGGCGCCGAGCGGGATCGTCTCGTGGTGGACGTGGTCGAGAGCGCGCTGAAAGTACCGGTCCGCCATGGCGCGTAGCTGCGCTTGCTGTTGCGCATCGACCGCTTCGCCGACGGGGTTGTCGCATAGCTTCTTCTGGGATTGCTGCGCGCGGATGCGGTACAGCAGACACTGTTGGGTCGGTAGGATGGTAAGCGATGGGCGCAACGGTGAGAGGGAGTGGTGCGCGCACAATCGCCATCGCCGCATTCCTGCCAAGTTCGTTCGAGATCACCGTCTTGTAGACGCGCTGCACGGCGACATCGCGGAGGGGTTTGGCGAGCGAGCCGAGATACGCGTCGTTCAGGGCGTTGTCTGCGGGGACGAGGAGGTCAGGTCGCGGAAGAAACACCGAGGGAAGGGACGCACACGTCGGGTCAACCCAGCCAATCTTCTCGTTGTCGCCGGCGTCGGCTAGGAGCTGCACGGCGGGCGCAGGCGGCGGGTCGCCCAGCGCACCCGCTGGAGATGGCTCAGCGGTGGCACTTGCGGTCGCGAGCGAGTCCCACCCGGCGATCTCGAGGTCGAGGGATTGAAAGAAGTCGTCGACGCCGTTGAGGCTGTGAGAAGGTCGGCGAACGGGTTGAAGGACACGGCGTTGTAGGCCGGAAGGGCGAAGTGAGTTGCAGCGTCGGCCGGCGGGAAGGCGGGAAAGGCGGCGGAGTCGAAGGCGGGTAGCGGCGCGTGCTGCGCGAGTGTCGATGCGGGTGCTGGTGCGACGGGCGGGACGAAGGAGGCGGTTGTGGGAGGCGGTGCGGCGGCGAGGAAGCCGGCGGGGAGTCCGCTCGAGGAAGAAGCGACGGCCTGCTCGCTCGTTGCGGGCAAGTACGGCTGTGCGCTGGTCGATGCGACGGGCCCCGCCGCACTCGTCGCCTGCTGCTCGTCGCCGCTCGGTGCGCCGTCGACCCTCGGGCGCTTGCTCCCTCGCTCGAACACCTTGGGCGGGCGCGCCTCGCGAGGCGGGGGCCACGCGCACTGCCACGCGCCCTGGATGCATCGCTGGCATGCGCCGCCGTGGTCGTCCGCGTGCGTCTCGTCGCACTTCTTGCGACGCTGCCGACCTGGACGAGGAGGAGATCAGCTGGAGGAGAGGAGGAGGACAGGGACGCGCGGGGGACGGACAGGTGAGGCAGCCAGCCTTGGAGCGACGCTTGCCTGGCCCGGGCAGCTCGTGCGTCGACATCCTGCGCGCTGAACAGGCGCAACCCGCGGCCGTCCTCCTCTCGCCCGATACGGAGCTCGCTGCTCTTTCCGCGGCTCTCGCTCCTTCCTGGGCAGTCTGCTTGCGTGGAGCACAGAGCTGTAGGCTCTCGACGAACTCGACTCTCGGACAGCGTGTTGCGCGTCGCGACATCTCCTCGCCTCGTCGCTCAACTCGCCGGGACGCGCCCATCCCTACCCAGCGTCGATCTGCGTGTGCGCGCTGACTGTGCGCTGCGCTCGTAGCCGCCCCGCGTTGCGCGTGCCCCCTGGCGGCAGCGAGGGCTGGGCACGCCGAGGAAAAACGCCGTCAGCGCGCTTCGCGCTTGTCGCGCGCTTCGCTCCCCGGTGATGCGAGGGGCGCGCGCTGAGTCCTGCTCTGCTCCTGCACCTGCTGGACTGTACACTCCCGCTCTCAGTTCCCGCCAGCATGCTCTACCCGGCAGTCCCGCGGACAGCCGCCGAGGCAGCACCACCCGCGCTGGACGACGACCGGCCCATCGCCACGGATGCTCGCGATGCAGCTGGTGTGCCTGACAGCAGCGCTTCCTCTTCGATGACCGTCAACGGCAGCAATGCACGCGGACATGTCGACCCGGAGAAGGCTGCCGCCGAGTTCGAGGTGCGCCGGCCTCGCTTCCTTCGCCGACCTCAGCACGTTCATCTCATCTCGCCCCCACTTGTCCACAGAGCCTCCGCCGTTCCTCTCCCGTCACTCGTCGCACTACCCGCAACCCTCCGACCTCGAGAAGCAGGACCCGTCCTCCTCGTCCTTCGACCTCCTTTCCTACCTTCGCGCCGAGGCGACCGAAGCAGAGGCGGCGGGCTTCAAGCGCAAGGCGCTCGGCGTCGCATGGAACAAGCTTCAGGTCGTCGGCAACGGCGGTGAGAAGGTGCGCCCCTTCAACCTCGCTCGCAATCGAAGCCCGCTGAACCTGTCCCGCTCGTCATGCAGCTGTTTATCCCCACCTTCCTCGACGCGTGCCGCGACTGGGTGCTCTGGCCTGTGCACAAGGCCGGGCAGCTCTGTGGGCTCGGCAAGACGCACCCGAAGGACCTACTGCACCGTGCGCAGGCCCGCTCCACCACCCCGGTGCGCCCGCTGACCCGCCCATCTCTCTCTCACAGAGTTCGACGGCTGCCTCAAGCCGGGCGAGATGTGCTTGGTCATCGGACGGCCTGGTTCGGGGTGAGTGCCGCTTCTCTCGTCTCTAGGGCGGATCCTCCGCTACCTCAGCCCGCTAACCTACCCCTCCCGCAGCTGTACGACCTTCCTGAAGACGATCGCAAACCAGCGCAGCGGCTACCTCGCCGTCAATGGTGACGTCTCGTACGGCGGGATCCCCGCTTCGCTCATGTCGAAGCGCTACCGCGGCGAGGTCGTCTACAACCAGGAGGACGACGTTCACGCCGCGACGCTCACCGTCGCGCAGACGCTCGGGTTCGCGCTGAAGCTCAAGACGCCCGGCAAGCTCCCTCCCGGAAGACCAAGGGCGACCTCGAGGACGAGGTCCTCGAGGTCGTCCTCCGCATGCTCGGCATCTCGCACACTAAGAACACGAAGGTCGGCTCGGCATACGAGCGCGGCGTCTCGGGCGGCGAGCGCAAGCGCGTTTCCATCGCTGAGATGGTGCATTTCCCTCCTTTCCTCCCTCTCCCTCTCGTTCCATACTCATGCTCCCCGCGCCCGCGCAGATGGCCACGCGCGCATGCGTCTGCTCTTGGGACAACTCGACCCGAGGGCTCGACGCGTCGACCGCGCTTGACTACGCCAAGGCGCTCCGCGTCCTGACGGACGTGCACCAGATGGCGACGTTCGTCTCGCTGTACCAGGCCGGCGAGGGCATCTATGACCAGTTCGACAAGGTCCTTGTCATTGACGAGGGACGGCAGGTCTACTTCGGTCCTGCCAGCGAGGCGCGGCAGTACATGGTGCGTCTCGCTCGACGCTCGCTACGAATCCTCGTCCCGAGCCGGACTTGACCTCATGCTTTGTCCCGCCTGCAGATGTCGCTCGGCTACGCCGATCTCCCGCGCCAAACCTCTGCCGACTACCTTACGGGCTGCACGGACCCGAATGAGCGGAAGCTCGCCAAGGGCCGCAGCGAAGCGGATGTCCCCTCCACCTCCGAAGCGCTTGAAGCGGCGTTCCATCGCTCCGACATCTGCGCGCGGATGGTCGCCGAGCGGGACGCGTACTTGCGCAGTGCGAGCGGGACGAGCAGGCGCGGCGCGAGTTCGAGGAGGCGGTCCGGAGCGACAAGCGCAAGGGCGTCAGTGGGAAGAGCGTCTACACCGCGTCGTTCTTTGCGCAGGTGTGGGCGCTGTCGGTCCGGCAGTTCCAGCTCAGGCTGCAGAACCGCGCCGATTTGATCTTCCTCTATACATCGAACATCGCGAGTGCGTTCTTTTCTCCTCTCCCTCCTCGCTTCCTTCGCTCACACCTTCTTGGCTTGCAGTCTCCCTCATCATCGGTTCCGTCTTCTACCAGCTCCCGCAGAGTGCGGCAGGTGCCTTCCGCCGCGGCGGCGCCATCTTCCTCGGCGTCATCTTCAACGGCTTCCAGGTATGCCCGCTGTCTACCGTCCTTGTCTGCGGTTTGCTGACCATGCTGCTCCACACAGGCCTTTACGGAGCTTCCGTCGCAGATGCACGGCCGCCCTATCGTCTGGAAGCACAAGTCGTGGGCGCTGTACCGCCCTGGCGCGACCACCGTCGCCGCGACGCTCGCCGACCTGCCCATCAACGTCCTGGCCATCTTCCTCTTCTCGCTCATCCTGTACTTCATGATCGGCCTGACGTACGACGCGGGCGCGTTCTTCTCGGTGCGCCTCTCCCCGCTCGTTCTCGTTCTCGAGGCGTGAGCTGACGAGCGCACGCGCAGTACTACCTCATCGTCCTCACGACCTTCCTCGCGACGAGCGCGTGGTTCCGCCTCTTCGGCACGCTCTGCCGCAACTACGACCAGGCAAACCGCTACGTCTCGGCGATCGTCACCATCTTTGAGCTCTACTCGGGCTACCTCATCCCGGTACGTCCTTCGCCTTCGACACCTCCTCACCGTTCTGACATGCCTCCTCTGCACAGCTTTTCGCGCAGAAGCGATGGCTGTTCTGGTTCTCGTACCTCTCCCCATTCCAGTACGGCTACGCCGCGGCCATGTCGAACGAGGTGCGCCTCCCTCTCGTCCTCCGCAAGTCCCAAACTCACCCTTCCTCGCCGTTCGCAGTTTAAGCGCCTCAGCCTCCTCTGCGACGGCTCCTACATCTTTCCCAACTCGCTCGACGGGCTCCTCCCGCAGTACCCGATGTCGCTCGGCCCGAACCAGGTCTGCACCGTCGCGGGCGCGATGCCTGGCTCGGACATCATCCCTGGACGGGACTACCTCGCGGCGGCGTATGGCTACGAGATTAGCGAGCAGGTGCGCCCTTCCTCCCCCGAGGCGCTGCGCTGCAGATCTCGCTGACGCGCCTCCCTTCCACCCGCGCGCAGTGGCGCAACTGGGGCATCCTCGTCTGCTTCTTCTTCGGCATCTCAATCATCCAGGCTGTCCTCGCGGAGGTGATCCCCGACGGCGACTCTGCGCCGCACATCGACATCTTCGCGCACGAGAACAAGGAGCGGCAGGAACTCAACGAGCGGTTGCAGTGCAACAAGGACGCGTATCGCAAGGGCGAGGTCGAGCAGGACCTTTCGGGGCTGATCCAGACGCGCAAGGCGTTCACCTGGGAGGACTTGACGTGCGTCGTCCTCCGCCGTTCCTCCTCGCGCACCTCGCTTATTCGTCTTTCCCACAGCTACACCGTACCAGTCCCCGGCGGACATCGCCAACTTCTCGACCATGTCTTCGGCTACGTCAAGCCCGGTGCGCTCCCGCTAGCTTCTTCGCTCCCCTCGGACCACTGCTGACTCTTCCCCTCGCAGGCGAGATCACCGCACTGATGGGCGCGTCCGGCGCAGGCAAGACGACCCTGCTCGACGTCCTCGCCGACCGCAAGACGATCGGCGTAGTTGGCGGTTCGCGCCTCGTTGCGGGCCGACCCTGCGGCCGCGAGTTCCAGCGCGGGACGGCGTACGTCGAGCAGCAGGACGTGCACGAGCATACGGCGACCGTGCGCGAGGCGTTCCGCTTCTCGGCGTACCTGCGGCAGTCAGCCGAGATCAGCAAGGAGGACAAGGACCGGTACGTCGAGGAGGTGATCCAGCTCCTCGAGCTCGAGGACAAGGCGGACGCTATGATCGGCGAGGTTGGACACGGACTCGACGTCGAGGCCCGCAAGAGGGTCACGATTGGCGTCGAGCTCTCGGCCAAGCCGCAGCTACTGCTCTTCCTCGACGAGCCGACTTCAGGTGCGTTCCTCCTACCTCCTTCCGCCTTCTCGCGCTGACGTTTGCCGCTGCGCAGGCCTCGATGGCCAGTCGGCGTACAACATCGTCCGCTTCCTGCGCAAGCTCGCCGCCGCGGGACAGGCCATCCTCGTCACGATCCACCAGCCGAACGCGCTCCTCTTTGAAAACTTTGACCGCCTCCTCCTCCTCAAGCGCGGTGGCCGGACGGTCTACTTCGGCGACATCGGCAAGGACTCGCACGTACTGCGCGATTACCTCGGCAAGAATGGCGCGGCGTGCCCGGAGGACGCGAACCCCGCAGAGTGTGCGTGCCACTCCTCCCACTCGCCCTCTTCACTCGCTGACAGACAGCTCGCGCGCAGTCATGCTCGAGGCGATCGGTGCAGGCTCGAGCAAGCAGATCGGCGACAAGGACTGGGCCGACATCTGGAACGACTCGGACGAGTTCTCCGCCGTCAAGCAGGAGATTGAGCGCATCAAGGAGGACGGGCTCGCGACTCCCGAGGACCTCGACCCGTCGCTGCACCTTGAGTGTGCGTTCTCGCTCTCACGGCACGATGGATCACGCGACTGATGCCCCGCCTCCGCAGTCGCGACGAGCTTCGCCTACCAGCTCAAGGTCGTCTCGCAGCGCACGCTGCTCGCCTTCTACCGCTCGGTTGACTACGGCTGGACGCGCTTCTTCAACCACATCTGCCTCAGTCTCACCATCGGCCTCACCGTGTGCCTCTCCCTCCTCCCTCTGCCGCAGCCCGCTCACCCGTCCTTGCACGAGCAGTACCTCCAACTCGGCAACTCGCAGCAAGACATGCAGTACCGCCTCTTCGCCCTCTTCTACCTCGTCACGCTCCCGGCGATCCTGATCGCACAGGTCGAGCCCCTCTTCATCCACAACCGCTCGACGTTCGTCCGCGAGTCGAGCTCCAAGATGTACTCGCCCGTCGTGTTTGGCCTGACGCAGCTCATCGGCGAGATGCCGTACTCGCTCATCTGCGCCGTCGCGTTCTTCCTCCTCTTCTGTCCGTTCGCCTCCCTCCTCCAGCCCGATGCCGCGATTTACCCTCGTCGTGCTCGCAGATTATCCTATCGGCCTCGACTACGCCTCGTCCCGCGCGGGCTACCACTGTGCGTCCAGTCCGCCCTCCTCCCTTCTCCGTGCTGACCTACCACCACTCACCCTCAGTCGCCTTCGTCCTTCTGCTCGAGGTCTACTCCGTCACGCTCGGCCAGATGTTCGCCGCGCTCTCCCCGACCGAGTACATCGCCGAGCAGATGGTCCCCGGCGCGCTGCTCATCTTCGTCACCTTTTGCGGTGCGGCCCTCCCCTCTTCCTCTCCCTTCCTCCCCGCGCCGCTGACAGGATCGGTGCACGCACAGGCGTCACGGTGACGTACAAGGAGATGCTCGGCTTCTGGCGCTTCCTGTACCGCGTCAACCCGTTCACGTACGTCGTCGAGGGGACGATGGTGAACGAGATGCACGGCCTGGCGATCACCGTGCGCTCTCCCTCCCTCCCCCGCTCTCTCCGCTGACGCTGAGGGGAGCGCGCAGTGCACGCCGCGCGAGCTCCGCGTGTTCAACCCCACCGAAGGGCAGACCTGCGCCGAGTGGGCGGGGGCGTTCCTCCGCGCGTCGACGGGGTACCTGACCAACCCGGACGCGACCTCCAGCTGCGAGTGTGCGTCTCTCCCTGTCCTTTCTTACACGGACTGCGCTGATGAGAGGGGGAGGGAGCAGACTGCCAGTACGCGAACGGGGACGAGTTCGCGAGCACGTACGGGTGGGAGTGGCGCAACCGCGGGCGCGACATCGGCATCTTTGCCGCGTTCGTCGTCGTGCGTTCTTCCTCCTCCTCTTTCCGCTCCCCGGGAACGAACGCTGATGCGTGCGGCGCAGTTCAACTGCGCGGTGACGGTCGCGGCGAGCAAGTGGCTGCGGTATGCGAAGCGGTAGACGGCGGCGGGGATTGTCCCGTGGAGACTAGACAGTTCAGTTGTGGTACTAGCAGTACATAGACTCCGCAGTGCGCGTAATGCAGCGCGCTTCCCCTTTCAAGCGAGGATGCTCCTGCGAGTGGCCCGAACGACTTGCCCTCCTCCCGCTGCTGGACGCCCTTGTGCCATCGCTACGCCCTTAACCGCCTCGATGATCCGCCCGCCCGCCGTGCGGCTAGTCCCCCTCCTCGAGCCCAAAGCGCGCGAGCAGCTCCGCCTCGCTCTTCCCCTCGAAGCGCGCGAGCTGCGAACGCCACACCACGCCGGACACGTCAGCGGCGCGAGTGCTGGAGAAGGAAGGGGGACGGGCCCGCCTGGCGGAGGAGGTGCAGCGTCGCCTCCTGCGGGCGGAAACGTCGGGGAACAGGAAGAGGACGGCGAGTTAGGAAGGTCACCTCGCTCGCTCACCTCCCTCCTCTGGGGAAAGGGGCGCGAGTGTACCTTGCGTGTGGTGTACTGCTCCGCTGTGCGCGTCAGCGAGATCTAGGGGGCAGAAGCGAGAGACGTGGCGCACGAGGTTGAGCAGCTCGCGGCGGCGGGCAACGCTGCGAGGACGGGGCACACGCGCGGGAGGGGCTAGTAAGCGCTCGCTCGGTTGCTCGCGGGGCGAGAGTAGAGCGACGAACGGCGCGTCGGGGTCCTCGCCGCTGCGCGCGCTCGTTGAGGGAGGGGTCAGCGCCGCCTCGTCGCCCTCGTCTCGACGCAATGAGCCCTCGCCCGCTCGAGAACCCGGAGACGCACCCCAGCGCCTGCTCCAGCTCATCCGCCTCCGCCTGGAGCGCCCCGAGCTTCGCTTGCGCCCTGTCCTCGCTGCGCTGGCCGGGAGTTGACGCGGACTGGGAGGCGATTGGGGCGGAGGAGGCGTGGGCGCGGGCGCTTCGCGACAGGGGCGGGCGAAAGGGCGAGGAGGGGGCCATGCGGTTTGCGGGAACAAGGTCGGGGTGGAACGGAGGCGAGCGGAGGAGGAGGGAGGAGGGGCGGAGCGAGAGACGTCGAGGGGGGAGAGAGCGAGAGGTCACGGCGATCTCGGAGCACAAGCGGGCATGAAGAGACTGAGCGTGCAGAGTGTAGATACAGCCTAGTAGTACAGCGCCCCCTCCCCCTCCCCACGAGTCGCCACCCGCGTGCCGCCCTAGTCCTCCTCCTCCGTCGCGGGGCTCAGCGCAACCAGGTTGAACTGGATGCTCTGCGTCAGGTCCATGATGCGCCTCACGACGGCGACCGTGTCGTCGAGGAGGCCGTGCTCGATCTTGCCGTGGTTGACGGGGCTGTTGCGCCGGCCGTCGAGCTCGATCAGGAACCCGTTGTGCTCGACAAACGTGACAAAGTGCAGGTCCGTGTTGTCCTCGAGTGCGGGCGCCTGCGTGCGAAGGGTCAGCGTGGAAGGTAGAGAGCGAGGGGAGGGGACGCACGGCCGTCTGCCCCGTGTGCGCCGCATCGGTGTGCACCTGCTCCAAGTCCTTGTTCTGCACGAGCAGCTGCGCGCGTTCCAGCGGGGTCTGCGAGATGGCGGAGAGTGAGCTTGTCTTGGCGAAAGGAGTCGAGCGAGCGCACCTTGTCCTTGCAGAGCTCAAATAGCTCTGTCAGCGGGCCCTCCTCTGCAGCGGGGCAAGGTGGGTCAGTCTCGCTTTCGTGCTGGCGCAGGATGCGCGCTCCACCCGGCGACGGGAGGGAGCGCGTAGCGAAGGCCAGGCGGAAAGGACGCACTGATGGGTACGTCGGTGTTGGCGAGGGTGTGGAGGAGGGCAAAGGTGCCGCACGCGTTGGCGACTGCAGGTGCGTCCTCGTCAGTCTCGTCGCAGCCTGACATACAAGGAGAGGAGGAGCTTACTGGTCTGCTTGAAGTAGATGACGTCTGCGACGCCCTCGACGCCGTCCTCGAGGATGCGTTCGTCCTGCTCCTCGCGCATGCGCTCGTAGGCTTCCGTGACGGGGAAGAGCATGAGGACGGCCTTTACGGGCTGCTTGACGAAGGCGAGGAGGTCTGGGTCCTGCATGGGGGTGAAGGGTGGTCAGTCAGGGAGGGAGACGGCGAGGCGAGAGGGGAGGGGACGTGCGAGTCCCAGATGTCGGTGAACTTGTAGCCGTTGGGCGGGGCGGTGTCGAGGCCGAGGGATGCGCTCCAGCGGTTGAAGCTGTCAGGGTTGCTGCGAGCGGGGCGTGGGAGGTCAGCGAGCGCGGTGCGAGGAAAGGGGAGGGGAGAGGGGGCGGACCTCTCGAGGGGGAGCCAGCGGGGGTCGTCCATCATGGCCATAGCAGTTGTTGGGAGGGTAGCACGAGTCGAAGGAGGCCCTCTCGTGGGAGCGCGGGCCGAAGGTGGAGCGAGACGAGCGACGAGGGCGACGGTTCCGCTCCTCCTCCCGCTCCCCTTCGAACGAGCAGAGAGATGGCGACCAACATCTTTGGCCACGAGGTGCGCTCAGCCCTCCCCCCGAGCTCCTAGCCCCGCCCATGCCCGTGCAGAGGCGGGAGCTGCCCCTCCCCTCCCCGCTGACATCCCTCCCCTCCCCGCAGGCAACCCAGGAGCGCGCAGAGAATGCACGTCCCTTCCCTCCCACTCTCTCCAGCCACACCCAGCGACTCGCCCGCAAGCCAGACGCGCCGGCCTCGCCGGAGAGGAGCACGCGCCGCGATCCACTCGCACTTTCGGATCACCTCCCTGCACAGGTCTGAGCGCGAGGGAGGAAGCTCAGCGGGGCAGATGAGCGTGCAGCAGGGCACAGGAGGAGCGCGCAGGCTGATCGAGCCGCCGGGCGCCCACTCGCCTCGACCTCGAGGCACGGCGACGAGCACAAGGCGATGAACGCAACAACCCCGGCTGGCGGGGCTACCGATTGTACCAGCTCTCAAAAGAACACCCACACACCGAGCACGCGCACCCGCTTCCCCCGGCCGCCGAGCTGACCCTCCCTCTCCTCCTCACCCGCAGGCCCGTCTCTCGTCCTTCGTCGGCGCCCTCGCCCTCGGCGACCTCGTCAAGTCGACCCTCGGCCCCAAGGGCATGAACAAGATCCTCCACTCGACCTCGACCGGCGAGATCACCGTCACCAACGACGGCGCGACCATCCTCAAGAGCATCGCCCTCGACAACCCCGCCGCAAAGATCCTCGTCAACATCTCAAAGGTTCAGGACGACGAGGTCGGCGACGGTGCGCAGCACACCTTCCTTGTCCCAGCCGCCGGAACTGACAGGGTCACCCGCACGCAGGCACGACGTCCGTCACCGTCCTCGCGTCCGAGATCCTGCGCGAGGCCGAGAAGCTCGTCACCATCCAGCGCGTGCACCCGCAGGTGTACGTAGTCGCTTGCACTGTCCCCCCGCCCCGCCCAGCTGACACGCACGCTCGCAGGGTCATCGAGGGCTTCCGCATCGCGAGCAAGGCGGCGCTGACGGCGCTCGAGGGCGCGGCGGAGGACAACAGGTGCGTTGCTGCTGCCTCTCCCGCTCATGCACGCCCGTTAACTGACGGCACCCGCTGCCCCGCGCTGCAGCAAGGACCCGGCCAAGTTCCGCGAGGACCTGCTCGCGATCGCGCGCACGACGCTGTCGTCCAAGGTCCTCGCCGCGGACAAGGACTACTTTGCCGAGCTGGCGGTCAGCGCCGTCCTCCGGCTCAAGGGCTCGACCGACCTCGACCACATCCAGATCATCAAGAAGCAGGGCGGCAAGCTCACCGACTCGTACCTCGACGAGGGGTTCATCCTCGACAAGAAGATTGGCGTCAACTGCCCGCACCGCATGACCAACGCCAAGATCCTCATCGCCAACACCCGTGCGTCTGCGTCCTGTCTGGTGCACTTCTGGGTCGGGTTTGCCGCTTCGCGACCACCTCGACCCTGTACGAAGCGGCCGCCGACTGACCGCGTCGTGCCCGGGCAGCCATGGACACGGACAAGATCAAGATCTTTGGCGCGCGCGTCAAGGTCGACTCGACGGGCAAGCTGGCGGAGCTCGAGCGGGCAGAGCGGGTCCGTCTCTCCCACTCCTCTCCCTCTCAGCCCCTCCGAGCTCACCCCGTCGCTCCGCACGCCTGCAGGAAAAGATGAAGGCAAAGGTCGCCAAGATCAAGGCGTCGGGCGTGACGTGCTTCGTGAACCGGCAGCTGATCTACAACTACCCCGAGTCGCTCTTCGCCGAGGCGGGCATCCTCTCGATCGAGCACGCCGACTTTGAGGGCGTCGAGCGCCTCGCCCTCGTCACCGGCGGCGAGATCGCGAGTACGTTCGAGGACCCGCAGGCGGTCAAGCTCGGGCAGTGCGACACCATCGAGGAGATCATGATCGGCGAGGACAAGGTGCGTCTCTGGCGCGGCACTTCCCCCTCGCAGTGCACAGCTGACCCGGATCTCGTGTCCCGCAGCTGATCAAGTTCTCGGGCGTCGCCGCCGGCGAGGCGTGCACGGTCGTCCTCCGGGGCGCGACGGGGCAGATGATCGAAGAGGCGGACCGGTCGCTGCACGACGCGCTCTCGGTCCTGTCGCAGACGGTCAAGGAGACGCGCGTGACGCTCGGCGGCGGATGCGCAGAGATGATCATGGCCGTTGCGGTCGACGAGGAGGCCAAGCGCACCGAGGGGAAGAAGGCGCTCGCGGTCGAGGCGTTTGCCCGCGCGCTGAGGCAGGTGCGTCGCGCTCCTACTGCGGCTCCGCCTGCGCTCTGCGCACCTGCAGCGTTACGTGGCGTGGCCCGCTCGCTCACACCCGCCCCGGTTCTTCCGCTTCGCACGCAGATCCCGACCATCCTCGCCGACAACGCCGGGTACGACAGCAGCGACCTCGTCGCCAAGCTCCGCGCGGCACATTACGAGGGGCGGACAGACGCCGGGTTGGGTGCGTCTCCCCTTCCCCGTCCTACCTCCTTGCCTCCCCGCCGTTCCTCCCGTGCGTGCTCGCGGCTGACACCGCTCGCTGCGCTCGACGCAGATATGTTCAACGGCGCGATCGCCTCGATGAAGACGTGCGGCGTGACCGAGTCGTACAAGCTCAAGCGGCAGGTGATCCTCTCTGCGAGCGAGGCGGCAGAGATGATCCTCCGCGTCGACGACAGTGCGTCCTCCCTCACCTTTTCTCCGGAACCGGAGAAGGAGTGCTGACGTTTCGGGTGGATGTGCGCAGTCCTGCGGAGCGCACCGCGGAGGCGCGAGGGGCACTGAGCGGTGGGAGAGGCGGTCATTTGGAAGGACGGGCCTGTTGGACAGCGCCCGGTGTACGATGCTAGAGCAACCCATTGCAAACTCTCTCTTTCCTTGTCGCTGTGGTGCTGGGTGGAGGAGTTCGGGATGGAGGAGGGAGAAGAGCAGCCCCGCGAGCCTGTACCGCTTCTGCGGTGCTCCCTCTCAGTCCGCCATCTCACGCTCACAGCTCACGACGACGTGCAGAGGAGAAGGTGACATAAAGCGCATGCGTGCGAGATTGGTTCGAGAGATTCTAGGGCAAAGCGGGGGAGACTACAACCGGGAGGGGAAGGGGGTGAAACGCACAACCCACCGCGGGCACCGACGATACAGAATACACGCTCGACCCCCAACCTCAACAAGAGAGAGAGCGCGGGCGAGGCGCCTAGGAGAAGAGGCGCTTCTCGAACGAGTGGAGGCCGTGGACGCCGCCCTCGATCTGGGCCGACGCGGTGCGGAGCTCGAAGCGGAGGGTGCCGTCGAAGGCCTGGTCCTGCATCTTGGCGACCGAGTCGGTGCCCATGTCCTGGAGCGAGTGCTGCAGGCCCGCATAGAGGTACGGCAGGAAGCGCTTGAGCGAGCCCTTGTCGGCGACGCTGCCGGCGACGCCCTGCGCGACGCGGACCGAGTCGCCC
Source organism: Rhodotorula kratochvilovae (assembly GCA_019926025.1). NCBI lineage: Eukaryota > Fungi > Basidiomycota > Microbotryomycetes > Sporidiobolales > Sporidiobolaceae > Rhodotorula > Rhodotorula kratochvilovae. Next base: position 187,793 of record JAHSUG010000018.1, read on the forward strand.
TCGGAGAAGTAGCGCGACGTCGCGGCGTTGTCGATCTCGTCGAGCTGCGTCTGGCCCTTCTGCGTGCCGGCGTCCATGGCATCGATCGAGCCCATCCCGCGGTACTTCTTGAGGCGCTTGCCCTCGTTGTAGAAGAACTCGCCGGGCGACTCGGTCGTGCCCGCGAGGAGACCGCCCATCATGACGGCGCTCGCGCCGAGCGGCGCCTTGGCGATGTGGCCGACGTTCGAGATGCCGCCGTCGGCGACGACGGGGACGCCGAACTGGCGGGCAAACTCGGCGACGGCGAAGACGGCGGTCGCCTGCGGCCGGCCGACGGCCGTCACCTCCTGGGTGATGCAGATCGAGCCGGAGCCCATCCCGACGCGGAGACCGTCGGCGCCGGCCTGGATGAGCTCGGCGGCCTGCTCGCGCGTGACGACGTTGCCGGCGATGACCTCGACGTCGGGGAAGGTCTCCTTGATCCAGCGGATCATGTCGAGCTGGAAGACCGAGTTGCCCTGCGACGAGTCGAGGACGACAATGTCGAGGCCGGCCTCGACGAGGAGGCGCAGGCGCTCGCGGTCCGGCGCGCGCGTGCCGATCGCCGCCGCGCAGATGAGCTGCTTCGAGTCGGGCTTCTTGGACGCGAGCGGGTAGTCCTTGTTCTTGAGGAGGTCGGACCGCGCAAGGAGCGCGACGAGGCGGCCCTCCTTGTCGACGAGCGGGAGCTTGCCCTTCTTGCTGTCGCGGAGGATCGCGTTCGCCTGCTCGAGCGTGATGCCGGCGGTACCGTGACGAGGTCCGCGCCCTGGGTCATGACCGACTCGAGCGAGGCGTTGAGCGGGCGGAACTGGATGTCGCGGCCGGTGACGATGCCGAGGAGCTTGCCGCCGAGCTTGCCAGAGTCTGCGATGCGTGCGAGGACGAGAAGTCAGCGCATGTTCCGAGTCAACGGGGGGCAGGTGCTGCTCGGACTCGCGCGCGTCCTCGAAAGGTCAGGCGTCTGCTGTAGACGAATCATGAATCCACATGAGTTAAACGAGCGATCAAACTCAATTCAGTAGAACGAAGGAATGATGGTTGATCATCAGGAGAAGGAGGAGCGCGCGGCGAGCTCGAGCAGGGGAGGAGCGCGGGAGCGAGGACTGACCGGTGATGGGGATGCCGCAGAAGCCCTGAGTCTCCTTGATCTTCCAGACGTCAGCAACCGTGCCAGACGGGCTGAGGCAAACGGGGTCGGTGATGAAGCCGTTCTCGAACCTGCGGGTGGGGCGCTCGTCAGTGGGCTGATCTCGGGCGATGAAGCGAAGGAAGGGGCGCACTTCTTGACGGCGCGGACCATGTCGGCCTGCATCTGGGCGGGCAGGTTGTGGTGGATGACTCCGAGACCGCCGAGGAGCTGCGCGAGGAGTCAGTTCGCGCTTCTCGACGAAGGGAAGGGAGAGGTACGCACAGCCATGGTGATGGCCATGTCGGTCTCGGTGACGGTGTCCATGGGCGACGAGAGGAACGGGGTCTTGAGGACGGTCTTCTTGGTCACGCGCGACTCGAGCGAGACGGCGCTGGCGGGAAAGTCGATGTGTCCGGGGAGGACGAGGAAGTCGTTGTAGGTGAGGCCGCCCTGCTTGTGCGAGTCCATGAGCTCGCGGACCGAGAGGCCATCGTTGCGGGCGTAGGTCGCGAGGTGGGCCTTTGCCTGGGCGGGGTCGAGGAAGGCGGCGGGCATGGCAGCTGGGGTGCTGGGTATGCTACAGTTCGTGTACAGACGAGAGGCGTGAAGGTGGACCTGACGGGGCAGGGGGACGCCAGCGGCTTTCCAGAAGAAAGAGCCAACCCGCCGCAGCCGCCGCTCCGCCCAAGTCGGCGCGCGCTCCCGCCTTGGTGCCCTGCCCCGAGCTCAGCCTCAGACACCCGCACACTCGCACCCTCTGGAGCGTCAGTCTGTGTAGCTCGTAATTACAACGAGAGTATCTCCCAGCATATCCCGTTACTCCTGCCCTTTTAGAGCGAGGCTGAGAGAACCGCGCTCCGACTTGGCCGCGAGCGCTCCACCTCGCCTCGCCTGCTCACCACCCCGCTGCAGCCGCGCTCTCTCCTCCCCGCTCAGCACCTCGGCTAGATCCGCACCCTTCCCAACACCCCTCCTAGCACCCCTCCGCCCCCCGCCTGCTCCCCGCCATGCCTCCCACGACGGGCGTGCCCACGAGCCAGCGCGAGTCGCGCATCGCCTCCCACTCGCACATCAAGGGCCTCGGGCTCGACGACGACGGCCTCGCGCACGCAGACCGCTCCGGCTTTGTCGGCCAGCGCGCAGCCCGCGAGGTGCGCTTCCCCTCTCCCTCCCCTCCTCCTCCTCATCTCATCTCATCGCCCCGCTGACGGTTCCATCCGCTCGCAGGCATGCGGCCTCGTCCTCGAGCTGATCCGCTCGCGCCGCTTCTCCGGCCGCGCCCTCCTTCTCGCCGGCGCGCCGGGCACGGGCAAGACGGCGCTGGCGCTCGCGCTCGCGCAGGAGCTCGGCCAGAAGGTGCCCTTCTGCCCCATGGTCGGCAGCGAGGTCTTCAGCTCCGAGGTCAAGAAGACCGAGGTCCTCATGGAGAACTTCCGGCGGGCCATCGGTGCGTCCCGCGCTCCTCCCTCCCGCGCTCAAACGCCAGAGAGACTGACCCGGCGCGTGCGCTCGCCCGCAGGTCTGCGAGTCAAGGAGACCAAGGAGGTGTACGAGGGCGAGGTGACCGAGCTGACGCCGGCCGAGACGGAGAACCCGCTGAGCGGGTACGGCAAGACCATCTCGCACGTCGTCGTCGCGCTCAAGACGGCAAAGGGCACCAAGCAGCTCCGCCTCGACCCGAGCATCTACGAGAGCATCCAGAAGGAGCGCGTACAGATCGGAGACGTCATCTACATCGAGGCAAACACGGGCGCCGTCAAGGTGCGCTTCACGCATCCACTTTCCGTCTCAAGCGCGACTCTCGTTCGTGCAAACGCTGATGGTTGGACGCGTTGAAACACAGCGGGTGGGGCGGTCAGACGCGTACGCGACCGAGTACGACCTCGAGGCGGAGGAGTACGTGCCGCTACCGAAGGGCGACGTGCACAAGAAGAAGGAGATTGTGCAGGACGTGACGCTGCACGACCTCGACATGGCCAACGCGCGGCCGCAGGGCGGCCAGGACATCATGAGCGTCATGGGCCAGCTCGTCAAGGGCCGCAGGACCGAGGTCACCGACAAGCTCCGCGCCGAGATCAACAAGGTCGTCAACTCGTACATCGAGCAGGGCATCGCCGAGCTGATCCCCGGCGTGCTCTTCATCGACGAGGTGCGCCGCCGCCTGCTTTCTCGAGGGAAGGGGCGCCCTCGCTGACGCTCGTCCGCCGCGCGCAGGTGCACATGCTCGACATCGAGGCGTTCACGTACCTGAACCGGGCGCTCGAGTCGACCATCTCGCCGCACGTGATCCTCGCGACGAACCGCGGGCTGACGACGATCCGGGGGACTGAGTCCGAGCCGGGCTACGGCGGCGGCGAGGGGATCGTCTCGCCGCACGGGATCCCCATCGACCTTCTCGACCGGTGCATGATCGTCCGGACGCTGCCGTACTCGCGCGACGAGATCCGCACCGTCCTCCAGACCCGCCTCAAAGTCGAGGGGCTCGCGATCGAGCCCGACGCGCTCGAGAAGCTCGCAGACGACGGCGTCCGGACCTCGCTCCGGTGCGCCCACGTCCCCTTCCCTTCCTGTGTCTCTCGCGCACTCTCCCCCACAGCCGTACTGACCCTTCCACCCTGCGCACAGCTACGCCCTGCAGCTCCTCACGCCCGCGTCGATCCTGTCGCGCGTGCAAGGCCGGACCGAGATCGCGCTCGCCGACGTCGCCGAGACGGACGCGCTCTTCCTCGATGCCAAGAGCAGCGCGCGCGGGTTGCAGGAGAGGGGCGAGGGGCAGTACTTGCGGTAGAGCGCACGGGAGAGCTGGGTGAAAAGAGGCGCTTGAGACGCGTGCGTGTTGGGTGAGCGATGAGAGGTGGCTGATGATGAGAGTTGGGAAGTGGCGGGAGCAGGAAAGGAGAGCGAGCAGCGGTGTGAGTGGGAGATGAAGCGGTGCAGCGGGAGGAGGACGAGGGAGCGGCCTCCCCTCACGCGGGTTGGCTGTCCGGCTGGGTAAGGTCGTAGAGACCCGTTGTGTAACTTGGAGGAGAGGCGGATCCACAGAGAGCGTGCATTCGAAGTTGTAAAGCGGACGGGGCGAGGGGCCGGCGCCTCGACCCTGTGCGGCGGTCGCTCCCTCTTCTCCCCGTGCTCGACCCGCCGAACGCCAAGGTACGGCGCACAGCTGCTCGCCTGCGCCGACTGCTGCTCTCCACGCCCATCTGCGCGCCACCGCCCGCGCCCCAGAGCGCAGCCTCAGCGTCGCACCGCCGTCGCGGCAAAAGCGAGGATGCGCGCGCGAGGGCAACGCCGCCGCCGCCGCCCCGGGGGAGGCTGGCAGGGGGTGCAGGGACACGGGAACTGGGCTGGGAGGACAGGCAGGGATCGGGACCACGCACGGTGCGAGTCTGGCTCGAGCGAGGACCGCGAGTGCTGACGGCTTTTTTCCCGCTCTCCCCCTCTCTCCCTCGCCCGCCTCTGCCCGTGCACACGCCGGTCCTGCTCCCCCAACACAGTCGAAATGGGACGTGGTGCGTACAACCTCCCGCGCCTGTCTCCGCCGAGTGCCCGTCGAGCTGACCTCTCCCCCCTCACGCTCACCTCCGATCCCGCCTCGACACACATCTCGCCCTGTCCCTCTCCATGCCGCCTCCGCCTGCACCGTGATCACCTACCTCAGTCATCCGCAACCAGCGTAAGAGCGGCGGCATCTTCCGCGCGCACACGCACCACCGCGTTGCGCCGGCCAAGCTCCGTGCCCTCGACTTCGCCGAGCGCAACGGGTACATCCGTGGCCTCGTCAAGGAGATCGTCCACGACTCTGGCCGGCACGCACCCTTTCTCTCTGCTCGTTGGAGGGCCGTGTGGCTCACCTGCGTCGCTGTCCACAGTGGTGCTCCCCTTGCCCGCGTCGTCTTCCGCGACCCGTACCGCTACAAGATGCGCACCGAGACCTTCATCGCCACCGAGGGCCTCTCGACCGGCGCCTTTGTCTTCTGCGGCAAGAAGGCGACGCTCGCCGTCGGCAACGTCCTCCCGCTCTCGCAGCTGCCCGAGGGTACCATCGTCTGCAACGTCGAGGAGCAGGCTGGTGACCGCGGCGCGCTCGCCCGCACCTCGGGCAACTACGCGACCGTCATCGGCCACGACGCCGAGGCGGGCCGCACGCGCATCCGCCTCCCCTCGGGCGCGAAGAAGTCCGTCTCGAGCCTCGCGCGCGCGACCATCGGCATCGTCGCCGGCGGTGGCCGTATCGACAAGCCGATGCTCAAGGCCGGCCGCGCGTTCCACGCCGCCAAGGCGAAGAAGAACAACTTCCCCAAGACGCGTGGTGTCGCCATGAACCCCGTCGACCACCCGGTGCGTCTCTCTTTCGTTGTTGTTGTGATGGTGGGGAAGGGTGCGGTGCGAAGTGGGCGCGATGGGCGGGCGAAACTTGGTCGGGAACGACGTGCTGACCTCTTCACCTTGTCTTCGCCCGTTCACAGCACGGAGGAGGCAACCACCGTGCGTTCTCCCTTCCCCTACCATCCCACACCTCGTACAACACTCCCCCGCGTGTTCCGGGGTCGTTTGGACGCGTCGCTGACCTCGTTTCTGTTGCCGCCCCCCCTCACCTCCTTCGTGTCACAACTCGCCCACCTCGCACAAATCCGCCCTTCTCTTGTCTCGGCACCCTCTTACAACCATCGCAGAACATATCGGAAAAGCCTCGACTATCTCCCGCCAGGCCGTCTCCGGTCAGAAGGTGCGCCGTCGCCCGCCAGTTGATCTCGTGGAACTCGCGCTAACTTCCCGCTTTTCACAGGCCGGTCTCATTGCCGCTCGCCGCACCGGTCTCCTCCGCGGCTCGGTCAAGGTCAAGGACTAGGTGTATCGCTGAAGGAGGAGCGTGGAATGCGAGCGCTTGTTCGGGCACCTCTCGTGTGCGAGAGCAGAACCTAAGCGAGTCGACAAGCTGCTACGCAAGCATCCCCTCCACGAATTCATGCACCTGCTCCCTCGACGCGCCCCTCGTCCCCCCATCCGACGCCGAACCCGAGTACCACCGGTTCATCGACTCCTCCTCGTCCCACTCGAACACGGCTCCCCGCTCGTTCGTGAAAGCCATGCGCCTCTCCGCCTCTTTCTACTGGAGGTGGAGCGTGCGAATCGTCCCTGGCGGTGCCGCAGTGCCGGGCTGGACCCATGCGGCGCGGACGGCGCTCGTCCCGTGCGCGAGGAAGAGGATCGTCTTGTTGGCGACGAACTCGACGTTGACCCCGTCGATAAGGATCTGCCTGGTGACGATCTGCGGCGGGTTCTTGCGGTTGGTCCGGAGCACGTCCTTGAGCGCCGAGTAGAACGTCGCGCCCTTGAACGGCTTGAGCGCCAACCGGTCACGCGGATGAAGCCAGTCATGGCCGCCCCGGTCCGCAGCGAAGGACGTCTCGTAATGCTGACCGCGCCAGTTCATCGGCCACGGCACGTCGTCGTCGTCGTCGCTCTGCGCGTGCGAGCCGGACGCGCCCGCGCGCATCCCGTGCGTCTCCCCCCTGATCTCCCCGCCGCGGGTCTGGCACGCTGCTCCCTTCCCCTTGCCCTCGCCCTTCCCCTTCCCCTTCCCTCCTCCCGTGGCCTTGCCCTTGGACGCGGCGCGCCCCGGCTTCTCACCCGAGTCGAACTCCTCGTCCGAGTTCGACCCGGCCTCGTACGCTGACTCTTCCGACGGCTGCTCCGCCTCGTACATCCACTCCTCCTCGTCATCCTCGGACCCCGACTCGACGATCTTCCGCGCCTTCGAAGCGGCGGCACGCTTCGGGCGGGAGCCGCGCGACCCGCTCGCCTCGGCAGCTACGGCCGCGGCATCGCTGTTTTCCTGACCGTCGCCGCGCTGTGCCCCGCCGAGGCCGCCCTCGAGCCCGCCCTCACCGCCCTCGTTGCGCGCTGCGGAGGTGCGCGCGGCCGTTGTGCTCATGGCAGCGCGGCGCTTAGGCGGCGCCGCAGGTCCGCGCGGCTTCGACGGGCCGGGCGTCGGCGGGCGCGCCTCGGCGGGAGAGCGCACGGGCGACGGCGAGTGCACGGGCGACGGCGAGCGCGCCGGGGACGGCGAGCGCGAGTTGGCGGGGGAGGATGCGAGCGAGGTGAGCGTCGAGTCGGTGTCGTGCGCCGGGGCGGGCTCGTGCGGCACGGCAGCGGCGTCATCGACGGGCTCGTCGTTCTCGTGGAACATCGGGGTATCGATGTACGGCTCGAGGAAGGGCGAGTGGACCTTCGCGCCCGGCTCAGCGGGAGCAGCAGCGGCGGACGACGAGGACGCGCTGCTTGTCTGAGCGGCGGTGTGGCTCGTCTGAGCGGTGGCGCTCGCGCGCTTTCCGCGCTCTTCGATGGAGACGGAGAGGCCGGCATCGCTCGGCGTGAGGTCCGCCCTGAGGTCGAGCGCGTTCGTGGTCTTCGAGGCGGGCGTCGTGGACGCGGCGGACGTCGAGGACGCGGCGATCGCGGAGGTCGCCGCGGCGACGTTCTGTAGCCGCACAGCGTAATGGTCAGCTCCCGGTAAGCGTGCGTGAGAGTGGAGAGACGGTGTACCTGCTCGACGCTGCCCGTCCCGCCCATCCCGCTTCTCATTGCCGCGATGACCGAGTCCGCCAGCTTCGGTACCTGCGCAAACAAGTCGAGTCAGTTGCGGTTGATGACGAGGCGCGGGAGGGAGCAGAGCGCGACGCACGTCCGGCTGCGCAGCCTTTGCGAGCGAGGGTGCGGAGGACGTCGAAGCCGCAGGCGGCATCGCCTTCGTCTTGGAGTCAGTCACGCTCGTAGAAGGGAAAAAGAGGAGGCAGAGGAAGAAGGACGGGGGGCGCACCTTCTGCGGCGAAGCGGTGCTGCCGCCTGCCGCGCCAGACGCAGCGGAGCGCGAGTCCTCGGGGGTCTGCGATGCGAAATATACGTCGTCAGCGGTGACTCCGCTCGAAGGAGAAGAAAAGCGAGGACGAGAACGCACCTCCTCCGCCATACCCGCCTGAATCGCGCTGCCCTTCCCAACCGACTCGATCGCCAGCGCCTGCTCCTGCGACTCTCCCTGCGCCTTGTGTTGCAGCTCCTTCTGCGCCTGCGAGCCCTGCGCGGCGTTCTGCTTCGGCGCCACCGTTCCGTCTGCGGCACTGCTCGGCTGCCTCGCCTCGGCCGCCTCGCTCATCTGGATGTCGGCGCCGTCGCTCACGTGCGCACCTACGGTCGCAGAGAGCGCCTCGCCGAGCGTAGCGGCGACGGCGACGTCGTTCGCGTGCACCTCGCCCGTCGCGCCCCCCTCCTTCGCCTGCTCGCCCGTCCCGCCGCTCTTCTGGCCCTCCGCGCCGCTCGTCCCGCTCAGCGACGCGACCGTCGCGACCGTTGGGCCCTCCCTGCCACTCGTCGCACGCATCCCGCGCGTCTCGACGCCGATCGCGCCGGGCGCGGTCGTCCCGCTCGCGCCGGACGACGTCGAGGCGGTCGGCGGGCGTTGCGGGAGGGTGAGGAACCTCGTCGCGGGGCCGGACGCCTTGGCGAAGCGGGTCGAGACGCGGTTGACCTTGCCCGCGCTCGCCTTCGCCCGCGTCTTCTTCGCCTCCCAGTCCTCGTCCTTCTTGCGCTTGCGGAGGGCGGGGAGGATCTCGCCGACCGTGCTCGTCGAGGGGTAGCGCGCGAGGACGGGGGACGTGAGCGAGCACGGGAGGTCCGGGTACGTCTCGAGGAGGTTCGAGAGCGAGGTCGACGGGTCGAGGCGGGAGAAGACGTGGAGGGCGTCCGCGCCGGGGTTGACGCACCCGCAGGCGATGAGGTTCCACCCGCCATCGTCGATACCGGTCATGCGCGCGATGGACGCCGCGGGCTCCCCCAGCTCAACGTTGTCGCGCGGGGTCGCGCTCGACAGCTGGGGCGCCTCGCCGAGGTGGTACGTGAAGATGTCGGCGCGGATGGACGGGTACTTCTCCTTGAAGAGGTGAAAGACCTGCAGGCCGACCGCGTGAAGGGAGAGGTTGCACGCGGCGCCGATGCCCTTGAAGTGGTGCAGAGGGCGCGCCTCCTTGCCCGTCTCGCCCTCGAACGCCTGCGCGATCTGCGCGCTGCGCCCGACGTATGCGCCCGTGCGCAGGGCGCTGCCGGCCCACAGCCCGCGCTCGATCGACCGGTGCAGGCCGCGCGTGCGCCTGTTGAACGCGTCGAGGCGCCCGCGGCCCTGCACGAACTGCTGGACCTCGTCCGTCTCGAGGAAGTCGAGGTAGAGCTGGCCGTCCGCCGAAGAGTAGACGTACTCCTCGATCAAGTAGAGCATCTCGTCGACCTCGTACACCAGTCCCTGTCCGATCGCGCGGTTGAGCGGCGTGCCCGCGAGCGGCTGGAACGCGATCGGGTGCGGCTCGGACGGCTGCTTGAGCAACGCGAGCGGGAGGAACGCCGAGACAACGCGAGCGGGATCGATGGTCGACTTCGACGACGGGAACGAGTAGTTGAACCGCTGCTGATCCTCGTTCAGCAGGGCGAGGCTGCGGAGCTCGCGGGCCTGCGCGTCGGCCGGGAGGTCCGACAGCATGGCGGGCCCCGCCTCGACCTCGACGGGGAACTTGACCAGATGGCCGCGCACAATCGCCTGCGGGACCTGAACCGTGAACGGGCGGTACGGGACGGGCGGACCCAACGCGCGCTGCGCGCTCGGCTTCTTCGCCTTGTCTGCGCCCTTGTCCCGCTTGGCGGTGGACGAGGCCGCGGCGGGGCTGGTCGCCTTCTTCGCAAGCGGGGTCGGCGGCGTTGGGGCGCTCGCGCCGTTCTCCGTCACAGCGAGCGCACCGCTCGCAGACGGGAGCGAGGGCGCAGGCTGCGCTTTGTTCACGGAGCGCGGCGCATCGGCGCGACCGAGAGCTGCAGCGGGAGTTGCGGGAGCGGCGGGATCGGCCGTGAGCCCTGCGAGCGGGATCGCCGGGTGAGGGGAGGGGGAGCAGGAGGAGACGAGGGTAGACGCACTCTGCTCAAGCGCCGCAAGCTCCTCGAGGCCATCCTCATCAAAGTCATCGTACTCCCACAGCTGATCGTACGGCAGCTCATCCGGCTCTGTTCGGTTGAGTTCAAGAGGTCGCGGCGGTTGGCGAAGGAGGGAGGGTCAGCTCTGCCCGCAGCTGCAGCAACGATTGGAGCGCACCTGCTGCCGCGACCGTGATTTCGAAGTCCTCCTTGTCCCCCTGGGCACCGTCGGGCCACTCCCCTACGCCGTCGACGCCGCCCGTCGCCGCGCCAACCTTCATCGCGTCGGCGGTCTTGTCGGCCTCGTCGCGCGTTTTGGCGGCGTCATGGGTGGACGGGCCTGAGTACACAAGCTCATGCTGAAGCGAACGGACCTCCTCGAAGCGGCGATCAGGCTGGCGGAGAGCGAGTGGGCGGCGCGAGGCGAAGAACTCCTCGCGCGTGAGGAGCGTGCGGGCGGGGCCGGGCGGAGGGGTCGGTGCGCGGAGGAGCCGGTCGAGCCAGGTCTCGCTCTTGCTGGCTTGCGGGCTGGCCGTGCGAAGCGCTGCCGGCATGCGAGGGGAGCGGGTCGCGGTCGGGGTGGGGCTGTGCGGCGGTGGAGGGCCGCGAGGGGAGGTGTGCCACGGCGGGCGGGGTCGCCAGGCTGGGCGGGCTCGCGGCGAGCTCCATCTTGTGCTGGTCTTGCTGCTGGACGCGGCAGATCCGCAGCGGGGCGAGGCGAGTGGCCCGCCCCCTTCGCGCCGCTCCCGCTCCTCTCGCTCTTCCGCCGCCCGCTTCCCCTCGCTTCTGCTTGCGCGCTCTTCTACTGCTACCCAGTCAACTCACATGCAGTCGACCACCTTCTTCGACGCGGACCCGCCCCTCCACAAGGTCGACGAAGCGCTCTTCGCCCTCGTCGCCCTCCCCGTCGTCGAGCTCACCCAGCACGGCGCGCGCAACCCGCTCACGGTGCGCTCGCTTGCTGGAGAACTTTGTCGCGCGAAAGGCGAGTCTGACGCGCGCAACTACGCCCGCAGGACCTGCCCGACTTCGTCAATGCCGCCAAGAAGCACCCCGTCGTTCTCTTCGACAGCGACGGCGGGACTCGCCCGACGCTGTGAGCACCACACGCTCCGTCCCCTCGCGCTGCTGTTGACCCGGGTGCTCCGTCCCGCAGCCGCATCCTGATGCAAGACGACGAGTCCGCGCAGGCGTTTCTTCACGACGAGAAGGTCAAGAACCTCATCTACAGCATGAGCTCGTCCGCCCATCTCTCGGTGAGGCTTCGTGCAGCTGCTGTCTCCCTCCAGCCGCGTCTGACCAGCACTTCGCGCCGCCGCCGCAGCTCTCGCTCACGTCCGCGGACAGCTGGCCGCCGAGCCTCTCTCTCGCCGTCGCGCGCCCGCACAGCAGGCTGTGGGTCGACGTCAAGCTCGACCCGCACGCCCTGCAGTTCTCCCCCGGGCCGTGGCTCGCGCGCCTCCCTGCGCACGCGCAGCAGTGGGCCTCCCTCCAGGCCTGGTTCCCGCGCCTCTCTCTCTCCTCCGGAGCAAACGCGCACGCGGCGTCCATCGCGTCGGGTGCGAGGCACCAGGTGCTTGGGCAAACGGTCGACGAGAACCGGGCGATCACCAGTGCGTTGCCGGGTATTCTCTGACTTGGGAAGGTCAACCACTGACGCGCCCTGCGCGCGCAGACAACCTCCCTTCGGCCCCTGCAACCTCGCTCGCGGCCACGCTACCCTCTTCGCCCTCTCCCGCCCCTGCGGCGTACGCCACGCAGCCGCACTCGCGCTCGCCGAAACTCCAGCACACCATCTCCCTCGCGCACCCGCCCCCCTCCCAGCCTGTCGGTTCTCCGCTCCGCGCGCCCTCTCCCGCCGCGTCCGCGCTGTACGTCTCGTCCGATGAAGACATGTTCGAGGAGGCGGGCGTGACCGCGCGGATGAGCGCGCGCGGCGCGAACCGCGCGGTGGAAGCGCTCCTCTCGTCGACGCCGGCGGCCACGCGCGATGCTCCCGCGGCGCACGCGAGCGCGAAGACGGGAGGCGGTGGCGCGGCGCCCGAGCCGCAGACCTCGCTTGGGAAGAAGAGCGTCGAGACGGCCGAGTGCGGGCGGGCGGTGCTCTGCACCGGCTCGGGCGTCGCGTCGACGGCGAGCCAAAAGCCTGGCGCAGACGCTGCCGGCAGGGACATCGCCGATGCTGCACGCGCGGCTGCGAGCGCGCGCGCGGTGGCGCTCCCCGAGGAGACGGTGTCCGGCGCGGCCCACAGGCTTGCCGCGCTCGCGACGAGCAGCGGCGCCGTCGACGCCGCTCTTTGCGACTTCGGCGGTGGCGGAGGGACGGGGATGCTCGGCGAGCGGCAGCGCGAGTACGGCAGCGCGCCCGGCGACGAGCACGAGTCGCTCGGCGGCGACAGGGCTGCGCTCGGCGCGCTCAGCGAGCCCGCGAAGTCGACCATCGACACGCCGCGCGGCACACGCAGTGACGTGCTGAGCCGCGAGGGCGGCGGCGGGCAGCGAGGTGAGCAGCAGCGCCGCGCCGAGTCGCAGCACAAGGCGCTCGAGCGAGTCGAGAAGGCCGACTTCGCGCAGCCTCGCGCGGCGCGCTCCGAGGCGGTTCAGAGCTCGAGCACCGGCGTCTCGCCCGTCATGAAGGACGCGGTCACGGCGGTGCTCGGCTCGGACGGACAGGAGTCGCCCTCCGCGCTCGTCGACCTCCGCGCGCAGCTGGAGGAGGTCTTGCCGGCCGCCTCCACGCAGAGCATGGACAGCGCCGCGCCCCTGCAGCACAGTGCGTTCTCCCCGCCCTCGTGGTCGCTCTCCGAGGCGTTGGCGCCCTCGCCGCACCGCGTGACGATGCTCAGCACGGCCGCGCCTCCCCCCCCCAGCTCGCCTCCGCCTCGCCCTCCCTCCCTCGCAGCACCGCCTCCGCATCCTCCCCACCGCGGCTACCCGGTCCACCCAGACCGCCTCGCTGCGTACGGCGCCTTCACCCCGCGCTCGATCCCCGCCTCCCGCGCCCGCTCCGCCTCCCCCGACTCGCCTTCAACGTCCAAGCGGTCGTGCCGCGACAGCCCGACGCGCGCGAGTCCGCCCGAGAACGAGCAGGCGAATGGCCCGCCGCGCGCACCCTTCTCGCCGGACCAGCTGCGGGGTCCGCCCTGCAAGGTGCCGGTCATCGTCGAGGAGAAGAGGCGGGACTGGGACGACCACCTGGTCCCGGACGAGCCTGAGTACACGGTATGGCGCGCGCGCAGGGCGTACGGTGACGGCAAGATGCTGGATCAGGGCCCGGATCGCGCCATGACGGTGGAGGGTGCGCAGACCCTCGCGGGGCATGTTCTGCAGGAGCGCAGCGCTTTACTGTGCGTACCTCTCTCGTCCGCCTACGCATTCCCACTGACCAAGCTGCTCGCCAATAGCGAGCGCATCCACGTCCGACCGGCATGGCGCACGGGCGGGTGGGACCTCGACTTCGTGCTCAACACGCCGCACTGGGCGTGGAGGGACGACAAGCGCTGGTGGGCCGAGCGCATGCTCGTCTGGGGTGTCTACCCCGACGACACGCTGGGGAGGGACGCCAGGCGTGAGAAGCACGTTGAGCGCGGCGTACGGGCGGCTTACAGGGGAGTGGTCGCCGGCGGGGCGAGGCAGTAGTTCCTCTTCTTCAGTTTCGCTTGCAGTCTACCCCCGCAGCTGTAGCTCCCTCGACAAAACCTGAACCCCGTACGTATGGAAGCGAGAGCGTTTCCTCAGCTCCTCATCGCATCTCGCGAGCTGGCGGGCCCGCTCGCCTTGGGCTCCCCTCAACTCAACTGCCACCTCCTTCTTCCGCCGAGCCGCTTGCAGCACCTCCATCAGAGCCTTCCATCGGCGACAATCGAGTCCTTCGTACCCGCAACGCCCGGCTTCTTCATCAGCTCCTCTTCCTCGGCTCCACCTCGACCCCTCTCGCTCTCCCCCGTACTCGCCCGATTCAACCCGCCGTAGATGAGCTCGTACGGTCAACACGAGGACACCCGACCACTGCCGGACGGCTGGATCGCGCAGTTCGACTCCAGGTGAGCGTGCTGCCCCGCCACAACCCGCGCCGTCATCGCACCCATCACGCCCTCGGGAGAACGCTGACATGCGTACACGTGCGTGAACAGCCACAACCGGACTTTTTGGGTCGACACCAAGGTGCGCCTCTCCCTCCGTCGCCCGCTCTCCCCCGCCAAGCCCCCGCTTCCCCCACTGACCCGCTCGTACGGATCGCGCGAGAGCAGGCAACCCCGCCGCGGTCGATCTGGACGCACCCGCTCGACGACCCCGAGTACCAGCGGACGCAGTCGGCGCACTCGTTCGCGCCGCCGCCCGGCCCGCCGCCGTCGCACCCCTCGTACTCGTCCGGAACGGGCGCGGGCGGGTACGGCAGCGACGTCAAGTCGCACTCGCCGGCACCGCCTGTCGGAGCAGGAGCGCACCGCGACTCGTACGGCGGCGCGCAGTCATACTCGCCTGCCTCTCAGCAACAGCAGAGCTACCAACAGCAGCCGCCGGCGCAGAAGTCGGGCGGCGGCGGGCTCTTCAGCAAGCTCAAGAGCAAGTTTGACGAGAAGAAGGCCCAGTCGCAGCAGCAGCGGCCGTACCAGCAGCAGGGCTACGGCGGGCAGCCCATGTACGGCCAGCAGCAAATGGGCGGCTACCAGCAGCGCCCGATGGGCATGGGCGGCGGGATGATGGGCGGCGGCGGGATGGGCGGCGGGCGCATGGGCGGCGGCGGCATGAACCCGGTGCGTTCCCACTCTTGCGACGAGGTTGTGCGAGCGAACTTCCTTCGGAGACGATGCTGACCGTTCTTCCCCGTCCCGCAGGCCCTCATGCTCGGTGGCGGTCTCCTCGGTGGCGCGCTCATCGGTGGTGCGCTCGCGGACGGGCAGAACGACGCCTACCAGGACGTGCGTCGACCCTTTCCTGCCCGCTCTCCACCGCACCGCCTTCCCGCTCCTCCGGCTTTCGAAGGCGTACTTACCCTCCACACTTGTGCGCAGGGCTACCAGGACGGCCAGGACGGCGACATGGGCGGCGACATGGGCGACATGGGCGGCGACTTCTAGGCGTCGACCCGACTCGATTCGCCTCGCACGCACGCACGCAGGCTCAGTAAACCCTGTACCACTACCTCGTACACGCTCGTCTGTTGCGCAGGAATCAGTTATTATCCCGTTCGTTCGAAGTCGCGGAGCTTTCCCAAGGCTTGCTTCGCCTCTCGCCGTCCGGAATATCGCTTCTCTCTGGTTCCTGCGGCATTTCCTTGCTCCTGGATGGCCGCACTCTTTTCTCGCTCCGCGGAGCATCGACGCCGTCCTGCAGTCTCGTACACGCGGACGACTACTTCCCCGTCATCGAGCCGCCCGCCATCCCCGGGTCTCCCTCCCCTCCTCCCCGCCATCGCCTCTCTCACGATCACCCAGCACCCCTCATCGGCGCGTTACCCCTCCCCGTCGTCGTCGACGTCCTCACTCTCACTTTCGTCCCTAGGCGCCTCGCGCTCGATTTCACGCTCCCGCTCTCACGCCAACGTTCGCTTCGCCCTCACCTCGTCTGGACCAGCGGCCGCCCACCCCGGCGCGCACGCCATCGTCTGCCTCCCCGCCTGTCACGCCCGGCCCGCGCGTCCCGCCCGCGCAAGCGCGGTGGATTCCCCTCCGCGAGCAGCGCAGCATGAGCGCACTCCGTCGCGCGTGACCGCTCATCAACCTTCTTCTCCCTACTGCGTCCCTTCTCGTACGCTCCTAAACCGTTATCACACACCTCTTCGCGCACACACTCCCTCCTCGTTATTCCCCGCCCAAAACGTATCTATCGCTTTGCGCTTCTCCCGACCCCCTCCTCCCCTCCCTCGTGCTTAGCCCCCGCCTTCTCGCACCGTTGCGCCCCCCGTCCTTTTGCTTGCGCCTCCCTGGGTCTCGGCTGTACAGCGCGCATTTCTCATGGTTGGAACGCAGGGCTTGAATGTATTGCGCGTGCCAGCGCGAGACGGGAGGAAGCGGTCGACCTTCGCAACTCGCTTTCTTGCGACTCTCCGTGTCAAGTGCAGCTCTCTGCCAGTTCGGAGCCGCGCTGAGTCGATGTGCAGCGCGCCGCGGGCTACGAGCGGCGTCGCTGTGCGGAGGGGAGCCGGGCCTTGAAGGGGATGTCCTGAGGGTAAGGTTGACTGCTCCTGTAGAGCATGGGAGTTAGCGCACACAAGCGAGCTGAGAGGTCGAGAGACGCACCAGGAACCCCCCTCACGCCGGCAAGTCCGGCGCCGTGTCGCGGTAGGCCCACTCGAAGTTCTCCGCGAGCGCATCGAATTCCTCGCGGTGCTCCGGACAGAACGCGGCTTCCGGCAGGGCTCCTTGCATCCGCTGCTGGAAAGGGAAGCCGGGCATGGAGGCGAAGTCGTGCGTGAGCGCATCGAACGCGGACGAGTACCACACGATGCACATGTCGGCGAGGTTGCAGTTGCACGTTTTGGAGCAGTCGAAGTCTGGCGGGTCATGGGCGACTCGCTGCAGTGCATGCTCCTTGAGCATCGACACCCATGCGCGCTGCTTGACTTGTGTCAGCCGCCGTTCAGGCGAGATACCGACGCCGGGCGCACCAAGCGATCCGCCCAAACAGGCGTCAGGAGGGCAAACGGGTGAATCTCCGTGATGCCCGGGTGGAGCGCTCCGAACGCCGCCTCCTTGAGCTCCCTTGGATCGTTGAGCGCCGTCGCGAGGACGAATTTGGCTGTGCCGTCTGGAATACCTTCCTTCCAACGCCTGCAGTCGAGCCTCAGCGCTACTTCTGAGGGGGCAAGGTAGTGTGCGCACCAGTACGTCCCCTTTGCGTACCCTCTCACCGCCGGCGAGTCGTACTTGTCGCTGAGCGTGACCGCCGATAACCACTCTTCGTCGCGGAGCTCCTCGAGCGGGTCGCCCGGCTCGTTGACGAGGTTGAGCAGCCTGAGGAACGGCTTGAAGGTCTCCTCCGTCTCAGCAATGTCGCACAACGCGCGCGCTGCGCCCGCTGTACATCCTCGCGGCATTGAGAGCATGTCCGCGAACACCCTCGACCCGGCTATGAGGATGGCTCGCGACACTTTGAGCTCGACTGGCGGGTCGTCCGCCGCGCGGATAGTGATGAGGTCGTCCATGGCGGGTCGAGCCGCAGCGACGAGCGAGTGGGGTGAGGGAGAGGAGCGGACAGGAGGCGAGGAAGAGCCCGCGGCAGTTCCGTGGGATCTGCAGGAGGCTGTGTCCAAGTCTTCCGTTAGCAGCGCGCCTTTCGCCAGGTCAGGCAAAGTCAGGCGAGCGCTACACGGCAACAAGTAGATAAGCGAGCGGGGAGAGAGCGGGAGCGAGACCAGCGCAACGACGCAGTCGACCCGGCAGTCGAGCGAGCAATCTCTCTGTCGACGGGCTCGACGCCCTTGCCGGACTGTGAGCGACGCGAGCAGTACCGGCAGGACCCCCGGTGAAAGGAAGTCCACTGCGACGCAACCGGATGGCAAGCTGAGGCAGTAACGGTCGACCTTCCCAAGTCCGCGCAACCCGCTCGCCCGCTCTCCGCGAAGTTTGCACGATTTGACCGGAGCGTAGTTGGGCAGAACGGGTGACTACGACGTATTCGCGACCTGGCAAGGAGGAGACAGGCGAGGAGCAGTCAGCGAGGAGGGCAGCCTTGAGGGAAGTGGTCGGAGACTTGCACAGGGAGAGAACACACCGCCAAACTCAGAGTGGGAAGTCGGGCATTGTGCTGCGGTACTGCAGCTCGAGGACGGTGACCTGGACCAGGACGGCCTGACGGTGTTTGCAGCACAGCGAGCTGCTGTCAATCGTACGCGTGATCTCGCCGAGGAAAGGTGATGCGGGACTTGCGTCGAAGCGCTGCCTCATGATCAAGTTCATGAGAGGCAGCCACGTCTTCTCGAACTCGAAGCACGCGCACTGGCTTTGGCCCCCGGAGCATGTCTCCGGCGGCTGCATTGAGTGGACCGAGGACTCGAATGCGTGGAGCTTGAGGAGCTTTTTCCACAGTTCCTGTGTAACGAAGGTTGAGCTGTGCATACGGGAGAAGGGGAAAGAACGAGGCGCACGAACTTGGGCGACCAGAACTGCGACGTCGCGTAATCCATCTGGCGGTGGACCATGTTGCGGTACGTCGGTAGGACCTCGAGCGCAGCCTCCCTGAGCTCCTTGGCGTTGCGCATCATCGCCGCGAGGAGGAACCTCGGCCATGGCGCGCTGGACTTGGCCTTGAACTCCCTGCTTCGACCCCACACGAGTCAGCGTGCTGTGCCAAGGGAGAGGAGCGGGGCGGGACCCGCACCAGTACTTGCTCTTTGCTAGCGACTCGATGAGCGGCGCCTGGTACTTGTCGCCGACGCGCGCGATCGCGGGCCAGAGGTGGTCCAGGATGTCCTCGAGCGGGTCGCCTTCCTCGTGCGCGAGGTTGAGCAGGCGCAGGAACGGCTTGAAGTCCTTCTCCGTCTCAGTGACGTCGAACGAGTCCTTGCTTGAGGCGTCCGAGCCTCCCTGCGGCATCGAGAGCATGTCGGCGAAGACCTTCGAGCCGGCGGTGAGGACGGCGCGCGAGGCGGTGAGCTCGACGGGCGGGTCGTCGGCGGTGCGGATCGTGATCGTGCTGTCCATCCGAGCGAGTCTGGGCGAGTCCGAGTGGGTGAGAGCGGGAGCCGAGTGAGCGGAGGAAGAGCAGCGGAGAGGAGCGCGAGCGGCAAGTCCTCGGCGGGTCCGTGAGCTTCGCAGGGAGCGGTGCACTCGCTTCGCTGGCAAAGACCCTGCAGGAGATTTCGTGAACGCTTTACCGTAGGCCAAGGTGCGGTGGACGAGTTGCGAGGGTTAGGGCGAGCGAACGCACTCGACGCGGCAGTTGAGCCAGCAATCTCTCCTTGAATACGCTGGACTGGATCGCGTGCAAAGCGGCCGTGCTCGGGAGAGGGACACTCCGACCAGGTCCAGCAGCCGCGCGGGATGAAGGAGGCGCGGGGAGCGACCCGGTTGGCCTTCTCAAGCAGCCTCCTGTGGACGCGTCGCACTCGCTAGAGGTTCGGCTCTCTCACCCGCACACCGCACTGATACACAGACGCGTGCGCTACGCCGCCCCCTCTGGCCCACCCACCGCCGTCCCATTAGCCAGTCTGACCCCCTCCTGCGGACACGCCACAACGGGGAGGTCCTCCCACCCCTTCACGTCACCGACCTCCTTCCCCTCCGCAAGCCAGTACGGCTTCTCCCCCCTGACCTCCCACGCATGGCGGGTGAGGCGGGTGACCGCGTCCCCGCTGCCTTGCTCCGGGAGCGCGGAGGGGGAGAAAGACGGGTAGTGCAGCGTGTACCCATCGCTGTGCTGCACGTACGCGCCGCAGCTGTCCGTGCGGCCAAAGAGGGACCAGTACAGATCGCCGACCGCGTGCGGGGGGTCGCGCGCCGCTAGGGCGGAGGAGAGGGAGAGGAAGGACGAGAGTGGCGAGGGGACGAAGAGGTGCAGGAGGGGGGCGAGGACCGGAAGGAGGACGACGAAGAAGAGAAGGGAGAGGTGCCACCGCCTGATGGGGAACGGGCGGTCCACGAGGGAGGAGGTGCGGGGCGAGGGCGGGCCGCGCCGAGAGGGAGGGAAGGTTGTGCTCGCCGAGGGGGCGAGGATCGGCAGCTCAGCGGTCGAGCCCGCCGCGTCGAAGAGCGACTTGTCCCCGTCGAGCGCGGGCGAGCCGGCGGGGGAAGCGGGGCTATCCGAGCGCTCGTACAGCGGCGGCTGGGCGGGGTGGCCCCCGCAGCCTGCACGTCCTCCCCACGCGTGCCGCCGCGGCGGTCCCTTCTCCGCCTGCGCCGTCCGGTACAGCAGCACCCGCACGTCGCTATCCCCTGAGCGTCGTCCGGAGGGGCCACCACCGCCTCGGCGTGACATACAGTACGGCGCTGAGCAGCGCGGGGAGGACGAGGAGGAACCACGCCCAGCGCCACGCGCGGTAGTACCGGTCCGTGTGGTCGTACTCACCTATAAGGAAGGGCTTGTCGGCGCTTTCGGCGAGGGAAGCAGAGCGCGAGAGACGGCGGGTCGAGGGCGGGTAGAAGTGGTCGGACCTGCGGGGCATTCCTTTTGTCAGTTCCCGGCCTGCAGGGAGGGCGGCGTGCCGCACGCACACCATGTCCACCTCGGGGATGGCGAGTTCGCTCTTCCTGACGCCGTACGACCCGCTCAGGACGAGCGTCTCGGGCGCAAGCTCCTTCAGCAGCTTCGCGATCGCCGTCGTCCACTCGACCGGGGCGGGTAGTCGCGCCCTGTCCAGCCGCCGAGCTCGTTGCCCGTCTCGAACGCGAGGACGGTCGGGTCACGCGCCATGCTCAGCTGGGCGCGGGGAGGGTGAGTGGCGCAAGGGGGATGGGACGGGGAGGGCGCACGTTCGTGTACGGCGAGGTATGGTTCAACAAAGTGCGGACGTAGAGCGTAAAGTCGGCGTAGGTCTCGGAGGAGAGGTCGTAGAACGGCGAGAGGTCCGTCGAGGAGAGGTTGCGCCAGCGGAGGAAGGTGGGGATGCCGCTGCGGCGGGTAGGGGCTCGTGAGCGGGCGAGTGAGGGAGAGGAGGAGGCGAGCGCACCCGTGGTAGTAGTCGTACTGGTCCGTGAGCGGGATGACCAGCCGCAAGCCGTACCTGCGACGAGCCGGATCAGCCTCCTCCCGCGCAGAGTCACGCACAAGGGACGCACGACCGGGCGGCGAGGAGCGCAAAATCGATGGCGTCCCACGCGGGGTCGCCGTCGGGCTTGAAGTGGCCGAGGGCGTTCTCGACGGAGAGGGCGGTGCCGAAGGAGACGCCGAGCGAGGTTGCGCGGATCGTGGCTGGCAGCACGCGCGGGTTAGCTCTCTTGCACGGCGGAGGAGGGGAAGGAGGACGCACTCGCGCCCATGGCGGAGGCTATGGCCATGGCCTCGAGGACGCGGCCCTTTCCCGGGTACGATGGCGAGGGGTCGACATTCTCGTCGAGTCCTGCGGCGGGGCGCGTCAGCTCGATGCATGCGGAGAGGAAGGGACTGGGCGGACCCAGCCAGTAGACATTCGCGCCGACAGCCTTGAACTCGCTCCCGGCGAGGGAGAGGCGCGACCCGTTCCGGCGGACGAACGAGTTGACGGCAGCGGTCGAGGCTGCGGGGAGCTGAGTGGCTGCCGAGAGGGTGTACTGTGCGGTCGAGCTGGTCGTCGCAGTCGGCAGTGCGCTGTGGGGGCGAGCAGGGGCGGGTGAGCGGAGGTCGAGGTGATGAAGAGGAGAGCGGGCGAGCGCACGGCGACGAGGCCATGTGGGCGGCAGTGGTTGCGTCCAGCGGAGTACCTGGAGCGTCTTCTGAGGCAGAGCCAGGCAGCAGGGCAGCACGAGCGGCGGGAGGCGCACGTCGAGGCGCGTCTGCGGTCGATCGCCGCGGCGAGGGAGATCAAGATGCAGCGCGAGCACCACACCTCGAGCGAAGCAGCGAGTGAGGGTTACAGTACCAGTGCAATACAGCGAGTGCAGCCTTGCCCCTCACAGGACAGCAGGGAGAGGGCGGTGGTGCTGCGGTTGGGTGCGGTTGATTCTGACGTCGCGTTCACCTTCGGCCGCTCCTCCCCTCCTGGCTTCTCGCTCTTCCCTCCAGTGCACTCCGCCAGGATGGACCCCGTCGACCCACCCGCAGAGCGCAAACTCGCCCCGCCCATCAACTACGGCGACCTCAACTCGACCCCCGCTCAGCAGCCTGCCCCCGCCCATCCCGACCCTCCTGCGATCGACCACTCGCCCGCAGGCAAGGCCGCAGCCGTAGAACTCCTCTCGGGACAGGGACAGTCGACGCACCCGCCCGCCGCCGCGCCCCCCGAGCTCGTCGACTCGCCCGCCCCCGCCCACGCTCACCCCGAACCCACGACGTCGGCCCAGCCTCAGACCGCACCGCCCCCTTCCCCGCCGAACAAGCTCGACCACGACCACGACGACGGGCCCATCGTCGTCGACACCGCAAAGACCTCGACCGGCCTCTCCCCCGCCGACCAGGCCCCCGCCCCCGCCGTCGAGCGGCCCCCTCCCGCCGCAGAGGGCATCACCAGCGCAGACGCCGCCCCACGCCCCGCCGTCGAAGCCGCGCCCGTCCAGCAGCCCCGCGAAGCCCCCGCCGTCGATGCGGGCGTGCCCGTCGCCCCGGCCGCCGTAGAGCCGCAGGTCGTCCGCCCACCGACGGCGCAGACCGCCGCGCTCGCGCAGGACCCGACCGTCCCCGCACAGGTCGACACCCTCCCGCCGGCGACGAGCACGCCGATCGTCCCCTCGGCCGAGTCGCACCTCGCAGAGCACCCCGCCACCCCGACCGACACGGACCACGTCCTCCCGCTCGGGGCGGACGTCCACCCCGTGCACCAGGCCGCCGCGCTCGACGACGCGCCCGACCATCTCGTCAATGCTCAAGTCGAGAAGCACAAGGCCGACAAGCGCGCGCTGTACGGCCAGGAGCCGCAGGGCACGATCGTCCCCGGCCTCGAGGACGACAAGCTCTGGGCCATGATCCGCAGGTTCGACGTCGTGCGTCCGCCTCCCCCTCCTTCCTTTTCCGCCCGAACTGACTCGCCCCTCGGCGCGCACGCAGCAAATCTCGCACACGCTCACCCCGCCGACCAAGCTCCCGCGCGGCGAGCCCGACCTCCGCCCCTCGACACTCCCCGCCGTCCCATTCAACCCCGACACGCTCAAGTCGAACCTGATGCGCTGCTACGCGACGCTCGGCGTCTGGGGCATCTATGGCGCGCGCGAGCTCATGAGGCTCATGAGCTGGGCGCCCGAGGACCGCAGGAGGACCGCCGTGTGGTGCACTGTGCGTTGCACACTTTCCTGCGTTTCAACTCCAGTCTCGCACCCGAGGCTGACGCTCAGGGAATCGTTGGCCGGCGCAGTGCTACTTCATCCTCGCCGCGCTCCGCATGGTCCTGCCCGGTGTCTTCCTCCTCCTCGTGCGTCCCCCCGCTCCCCTGCTTTCTCTCACCCGCTCATCCCCCTCCGTACGCAGGCCACCCTCATCGCCTACCCTCCCTCGCGCCTGATCCTCTTCCCGCCCGTCCCCTCCGCCCGGCCAGCCCCCCTCCGCGACAGACCCGACCAACCAGCGCGGGGACGAGTCCCTGATCGCGGGCGTGGGGCACCCCGTCGAGCACCGCTCGCGCGCTGAGCAGGTCGAGGAGCAGGCGTGGGAGTTCACCAACCTCGTGCAGCGCTTTGGCGCAAGGGTCGTCGTGGGCGGGAAGGCGGGTGGGAAGCAGGGGAATGCGGAGGTCGGGCGCAAGAGGCACGTCGATGAGGACGACGACGACGATGACGAGGACGAGCTCGACGGCGAGGAGATGGACCTGCACGAGGTGGCGCAGACGGAGGGCCTCGGGGCCGCCGCCGAGAAGGAGAAGCGCGAGGGGCGCCTCAGCGACAAGGAGCGCAAGAAGCGCAAGGCCAAGGAGGCAAAGATCCAGCGCGACGCGATGATCGGCAAGGCGGCCAAGCAGGCGCAGGACGCGCTCGGCAACATTGCTGACCTCGCCGAGGTCTTTGCCAAGTGCGTCCTCTCCCTCACCTTCTCCTCCTCGACACGGAGACTGACCGCGCCCGTCCCGTGTACAGCGCGATCAACCCTCCGCGCCCGTACCCGCAGTACAAAGCGCGCGAGAAGCTCGCGACGCAGGTCCTCCTCCCCGTCGCGTGCGTCTTCGCCATCGTCCCCGCCAAGATCTGGACCATGGCCGCGTCGTTCGGCTTTGGCGTCGCCTTCTTCGGCCAGCCGCTCCTCCTCCGCGCGTTTGCGCTCCTCCAGGAGAAGGTCCCCGACTGGCAGGACAAGATCGACCTTCGCAAGTGCGTCCTCCCCTCCCTCTCATCAAGCCGAGCATGCGCTGACGCACCCCGCCCGCAGCACCCTTCTCTCCAAGGTCCCGACCAACGCCCAGGTGGTCCTGCACGTCGTCCGCGTCGCCGAGCGCGCCTACACGCCGTTCCCGCTCCCTCCCGCGGCGCCGACCGCCGAGCACATGAAGGACGCGGTCCAGAGCGGCGGGTTCGACGCGGACGAGATGGGCGCGGACGGGCATAGCGCCGAGAATGGGAACCAGCACAGCGTGGAGGCGGGCGGGCTCGCCAACGTCACGGATGAGGACGACGAGCACCCCGAGGGGGAGAGCAACCCCACTGCCAAGGACAAGATTGCGCACCACTCGAAGAGCAAGATCGTCGGCGCGTTCAAGAAGGTCGCGAAGAAGGCGGCCGTCTTCCGCGGCGATGTGCACGTCGAGGGCGAGCCGCTCAAGCAGAAGGTCGGGAACAAGGTCGACCGCATGATGCACCACTCGCGCGCCAAGGACGAGATGACCCCTTACTGTGCGCTGACTTCGCTGTTTCTTCCACACGCGGGAGACTGACTCGACTCCCCCCTCGTGCGTGCGCGCAGCGTTCCCGGCCAAGTTCAACGGGACGTCGGGGCACCTGATCGTGCGGCACTCGCCGTCCGCTCCCGGGCGCTCGACGCTCTCGTTCACGCCGCTCAAGGCGTCGTTCCAGCACCCGACGTTCGAGAAGGACATCGAGGACCTCGTCGAGCTCAAGAAGCACGGCGTGTGGATCGGCCGCAGCGTCCTCGGCTGGGCGGCGAGCATCAACCTCGAGGGGATGGGGCTCGACCTGCGCTTCAAGCCGCTCGAGCAGCGCTGGGCGGAGAAGGCCCACGGCGGGCTCGGCGAGGGCGACAAGCCCGCCGAGGAGGTCACGAGCGGCGAGACGCTCAGCTTCTCGCACGTCGGTCGCAGGGACGAGCTCTTCCGCCGCTTGCTGGGCATCTCGAACGCGCGCTGGGAGGTGCTCTAGGCCCGTCCTTCTGCCCCTCTTGACTCCTGCACGCTGACCTCGCGTCGCCCTCCTCCCTCACCTCGTGTTTATCCCCCTCACCGCAGGCTCGTTAGTGCCGCCCCTCGCCCTCCTCCTCATATATAGACCCTCTGTAGCCCCCTCTTTTTTGTGCATATGCACAACGCTGTACATAGTTTTGTCCCTGTGGTCGCTGCTTGCGAGCCAAGGTGCGGCGAGAGCGGGTGCTCCGCGAGCGGGGAGGCGAGGGAGCGTCATCTCGCGCGGTGGAACGGGCACAGACGACTGGATACGGCGCAGAAGTACTAGGTATACTGCACTCCGCGAAGCAGCGGGGAACCGCTCACAGCCGCGCCCGCACCGCCCGCGCCTGCCTGAGTCCCGTCTCAGCGAAGAACGCGCTCCCCTCGTCTGCCTTGCCCACCTTCGCGTTCCCCTCGTCGCCGGTGATGTCGAGCGCCGGGCGCGGGCGAGGGGCGGCAACCGCGAGGTCGGGGCGGCAGGAAGAGAGGAGGAAGTCCTTGATGAGCTGTGCGTGGGCGGGATCCTGCGGGATAGCGTGCCCTGCACGCACGGAACGTGGCGTCAGCGGTGCACGAGGGATTGCGTGAAGAGCGGAGAAGAAGAGGAGAGAAGGGACGAGGAGAGAGCGATGGGCGCACCGCAGTCGTGCCAGACGACCTTGGCATGCTCGAAGCGCGCGACCGTGTCGAGCGAGTACCCTGCCTCGCATGTTCAGCCCCACCGGCATCGACAGAGGAGGGGAGCACGCACTCGGATCCGTCGTCGTGTCGTTCCGCCCGATGAGGTGCAGGCTCTTGACGCGGACTTTTCCCCCTCCATCGGCGGCGTCGAACCAGCGCACGTACTTGGGGTCCCCGGCCCATAGCCCGACAGTAGCACGACCGCCTGCACCCCCTCCGCACGGGGCCGTCCTCCTCCCACGCCGGATGCAGTCCCGGGCGCTCCATCAGCGCCGCGAGCAAGACGGCGATGCTCCCCCCCTGTGAGAACCGAGGAGCGCGTCGAAAGGCCCCTCGGCGCGGAGGAAGGCGCGCACGTGCCGCAGGGTGTGCTCGAGCTCCCCTGCTCGGAAGAGGAAGTGGGAGGACCAGCGGTTCCAGCATCGGAGAGGGGGAGGGCGCAGGCTGTCCCGGGCGAGAGGGGAGGGGGTAGGTCTGCGGTGCGCCGGGGGCAGGGAGTGGTCAGCTGGAGGAGAGGGTGCGGAGAAAAGAGAGCGAGAAGCAAGGGAGAGGGAGGGAAGAGCGCACCGGGTCCACGCACACCACCTCGATCTCCCCTCCGAACGCCTCCCTCATCGGAGCCAGCTTCGTCTCTGCACACCGCACGAGTAGTCAGTCGAGCGCTCGCGGACGGCTCCCGCGCTGTGCGGGCAGAGAAGGGAAAGCATACCGAGGGTCTCCTTGTTCTCCGCGAAGCCGGGCAGGCCGAGCACGCGCAGCGGGCGGGGTGGCATAGCGGTGTACCAGCGGAGGGAGAAAGCAATGGGAGGAGGAAGAACGAGAGAGAAGAGTGCAGAGACCGCGAGGGAGCGGCGGCGAAGGGGCCGCGAGGCGGAGTCCGCGCGAGGTCAAAGCGGCGCGCAGCTAGCGTCGGGGAAGGAGGCCAGAGACAGACAGCGACAGCACGCAAGCAGCGGAGACGGAGAAAGCGCGCCGAAGGAAGGAGGGAAGGACAAGCGGCGAATACCTGCACGTCGACGCTAGTCGTACTCCTCGTCGTCGTCGTCCGCTTTCCGCTTGACGCCCGCACCGTTCGCGCCCCCGCCGCCCATGCCCATCCCCGGCAGCCCGTCCGTCACATCCTCCATCTCGTCGTCATCCTCGTCCTCGTCGTCCTCATCGCCAAACAACCCGCCGCCGCTCCCGCCCGCCTCGCTCCCCTCGGCCGTCTGCAGCCCCGTCGTCCCCGCGCCGCTCGCGCTCGCGCTCGCACTCGCACTCGCGCCGAAGCCCGCGTCGAGCAAGCCCGCGCCGAGGATCGCCCCGCCAAGGTCGAGTGCGGGCCCAGGGGGAGGGGGCGCGCCGCCGGAGCGCGGGACGAGGGTGTAGTTCGGGGCGGTGAGGCGCTGGGCGGGCGGTGGGAGACGAATACCGTACACCTCGGGGACGGGCGGGAGCGGTACAGAGTTGACAGTTGTCGCGAGCTGGAGGAGGAACTGTGTGCGGGGGGCATGGATGGCGCAAGGAGCGAGAGGCGGTCAGCGCCGACTCCCAGAAAGGCAGCGAGCGCGCGCGCACCTCTTTCGGAACCTGTGCGCCCTCTGTCCGTGCCTGTACTGCTAGCCGAACGTCGTCGACGGTGGGGACGATGGGAGCGGTTGAGGCGGAGGAGCGGGCGTGCTCGGCGTACATGAGCGAGTCGGTGAGGATGTCGCTGGTGTACCCTATGTGCAGCGTGGTGTCAGTCCAGCTACCTTACCACTCGCGATGCGCTCCTGCAGAGCCAGAGAGCGGCTCGAGGGAGATGCAGGAGCGAGAGGGGTGCTCACGGTGGGCGAACTCGACGAGCATGCGGACGACGCCCTCCTCGCAGTCTTCTGCGCCGGCAGCCGCGAGGATGAGCGCGATCAGGCGCGCGTCCCGCGGGAGGACGGGCGCGGCGTCGGCGCGGGTTGCGGCCGGCATGATGAGCGCGCGAGAGAGGTGGGGAGCGCGCGGGAGGGCTGCTGAGTCCGGGTGTGCGGTCCTGGAGTGCGACTAGAGCGGATGCACGTGCGAGTGGAGCGTCTGGCGCGAGAGGAGCGGAGTGGAGAGGAGCAACCTCCGCGACCCCCTCCCCTCGCCGCCTCCACACACCACGTCTCGCCTTCAACTGTTCGAACGGGCACAGACGGACCGCAGAACCGTTTCAGCTGGGTGTCGCATTGTCTTCCACCTCGCTGAGCCGAGCCCCATGCTGTCCTCGTCACCCTCCTCTGCTCAGGCGGCCAGAAACGTATCGGGCAGACCGCAGCTCAGCCTGCTGGCCAGGAGCGCAGAGCTCCTCGCGCTCTTCACCCTCAGGCGCTTGCTACTCCTCCCGCAGCGCGGTGAACTGCTTCGCCTCCTCCTCGCTCTCTTCTCAGTCTCGCAGCCTCAAAGTCGCGCAAGGAGCGATGCCATTTTCCGCGATGCAGAGGAGGATACACCGTCGCCGAAGCAAGCGAGGGATGCTACAGACTAGGTCGAGGTCGAGCAGGAGAAGGGGGGGGACGAATGGCTACAGGGCGAGCGGAGATCGAGAGAGGGAAGAGAAGGGAGTATCTAGGGCGCGGACCTCCGCCCGCTAAGCCAGCACGTCCGTCAACTTGGCCACGCACACGCACACGACCGCCCAGCTGACGACGACCGCGGCGGTGACGAACTCGGGCGCGCGCGCGACCTTGAACGGCGGCGCCGTCTTGAAGTGGTGCTTCGGCCGCGCGACGTGCGAGTAGTGGTCCCGGATCAGGAACGACTCGCGCGGCTCGGTGAGGAGGCGCGAGGGGAAGAGGAGGCAGACGCTGCGCAGGCGGAGGAAGGGGGTCAGCCGGGGAGGAGGCGGGAAGGACGGGCGGGACGCACAAGGGGACGAAGGACGCAAAGAGGAACTCGGACCACAGGAGCGTCGGCCAGGCGATCGTGAGCAGGACGGTGACTGCGGGCGGGGCGGGCGAGCATGTCACTCGCAGGAGCAGGAAGACGGAAAGCAGGACGCACGCGCCGTCTGGTGCTGGTCGATCGTCCCGTGCTCGTAGTCCTTCGTAACGCGCCAAATCGCGACGCCGATTGCAACGCAGAACGCAAACATGGTCGACACGAGCGGGTCGAGGGCGAACCAGAGCATGCGCTTGTACCACGGGTCGCGCGCTGGGTGCGAGATCACCTCGTTGATGTCGAGGTCGCTCGTGCGCGACTTGTACCCGCCGAGCCGGCGCGGGAGGACGAGCCGGAGGAGCGCGATGCCCTGGTACGGGGCGGCGAAGATCCAGGCCTGCAGCGCGCGGCGCGCGGACGGCAGCCCCGTCGACCAGCACCAGAGCGCCTCGTGCAGCTTGTGCAGGAGGATCATGACGAGCGTGACCTGGAGGAGCCGGTTCAGGTTGCTCAGGTTGGGCGTGAGAACGAGGATCTGCGGGCGCAGGAGGGTGAGTGGGAAAGCGGGCGGACGGGAGAGGTAAGGGGACGCACGCCGCCGAAGGAGAACATGAACGGGTAGACGTAGGCGAGGAGGACGACGATGACGCTAAAGATGGGGAGGAGCGCCCTCCCAATCGCCTTGAGGCGCGCCGTGAACGGCATGAGGCGCGTCTTGTCGCCGCGGACGAACCAGCCGAGACGGTGCGCGGTGCGGAGCGGGCCGAGGCGGTTGACCATCATGGTGTTGACCTGCGCCGTGTACGTCGGCTTGGCCATGCCCCACTGGAGGACCTCGTCCACCTGCTGGACCTTGTACCCGCGGCCCTGGAGGAGCGCCTCGCACTGCCCGTCGTGGATCCACGAGTCGGCGGGAAGCCGCCGATCTCGGTGAGCGCCGCGCGCCGCAGGAGGAAGCCCGACCGCGTGTCGGCGGGCGTCTCGCTCGCGGTGAGGAGCGTCGCCGTCGGCTGGTTCAGCCGGTGCGGCAGGTTGATGAACCCGTGCCGCGTCTTGACGAGCCCGACCTTGTTCTCGCCGAGGATGTGCGGCAGCACCGCACGGAGGTAGTTGCGCTCCGGGATCATCTGCGGGCGAGGGCGCGAGTTTGCGAGGGTCAGCTCAGTTCTTCGCGGGAGGGTAAGAGGGGAGGACGCACGTCGGCGTCAAAGACAGCGATGAACTCGGCAGGGCCCTTGATCCCGAACGACGACGCCTCGACCATGCCAAAGTTGATCGAGTTGGCCTTGGTCGCCGTGTTCTCGACGCCCTTTGCCTGCCTGCCCTGCAGCTGCGCCTTCTTCTCCTCGCGCGCGTTCGCGCCCGCGCCCGACGCGCCGCCAAGCTCGCGGCGGTGGTACGTCAGGTGCGGCGCGGCCTGCGCCTTTGCGTGGCGGGTGAGCTCGCGCTCGAGGTTGGCGCTCGCGAGCGGGTCGAGGACCATGACGCGGTAGCGGTGCGGCGGGTAGTCCATCGACGCGGCGGCGACGGCGCAGTCGAAGACGGTCTGGTCGGCCTGGCCGGACGAGACGACGAAGACGTCCACCGAGGGGAGGTTGTTGTCCCCGCGGAGGCGCATCTTGGGCTCGGACAAGCGCGGGCGGTACGTGAAGACGGTCCAGAGCGAGTGCACCGCTGCGAGAGCGCGCTCGAAAACGAGTCAGCTTTCCCGCAGCGGACAAAGGGAGGGAGAGAGAGCGAACGCACTCGTGAGGAGCGCGACGACCGTCTCGAGCGAGGTAGCACCACCCTCCAACGAAGATGCCGGGCCTCCTGCGCTCGACCTGGCGCATCGCGTCGAGGCGGACCCAGAGGTAGACCCAGCTCGCAGCGCACGCGAGGAGGACCGTCAGGCGCGCAGCCTTGACGCCCCAGCGCTTCGCGCGCGTCGCAAAGCTCCGGCCGAGCGTCCCGCCCGGCGCGGGGTACACCGGCAGCGCAACGATCGACGGACGCTGCATCGCGAAGGCCTTGTCGCTCGCGCCGAGGTGCTCGGTGCGCCAGCCGCCCGGCCCCGAGTCGCCCTGCTTGTCGCGCTTGCCGAACCCGAAGAGCTTCTTCAGGTCGGGAGGGTACGCGTGCGTCGAAGCGTCTTCGTCAAACGCCGACGCCGGCTCGTTGTTGCTGTACGGCGGGACGGACGACCCCGTCGACTTGAGCGACGAGGTGCTCCGCATCGGGAACGAGAACGCCGGGTTCAGCGCGGCGCCGCCCGCCGAGGTTGGAAGGGCGACTCGTCCTCGCCCGAGGACGTCTCGCTGAAGCGGCGGGGCCACTACACACACACAGTCATCAGCATCCTCCCTCGCACCGAGAGAAGAGGAAGTGAGACGCACGTCTCCGCCCCTGACATCCTCGCTCCCCCTGCGCGCCTTGTCATGCTCGCGGAGCTGGCTCGCGATGCTCATCACGTCAAGCTCGAGCGGCGGGAGCGCCGGCGCGCCGTACGTCTGCCCGTGCTGCTGCGTCGCCGCGAGACCGGGGTTGCGCGCGGCGTGAACGGCGGCGAGAGGGTCTTGGCGGCGGGAGTAGGCCTGCGGGCGGGCGCGACGAGAGTGAGTTGTGCACGGAAGGGACAACTCGAGGGGAACCAAGGGAACGCACCGGAAGCCCACCTCGCCGCTAATGCTGCTCGCGCGGCCCTCGTACCTCCCGGGCCGAAAACCTCCGTCCCGCGCGTCCGGTCCTGGTGCTCCCTCTGGCCCTGGAGCATCTCGACGCTCGCGAACGCCTCGATCGGCGCGCGCGTCCGCGCCGGCTGCAGAGGGAGGATCTTGCGGTCCCGCGGGTCGGGCGCTGCCTGCGCCTGCTGCTGCGGGCCGTAGGATGCCGGAGCGAAGCCGGGCGAGGGGAGGGGAGACGCCGAGGGCGACGTGAGCGAGATGCTCGGCTGACGGGCGTGGCTCGAGCGCTGCCGCGCGTGCCCGCCGCTGCCCTCGCGCCCGGGCGTGCGAACGGGCGAGACGGGCGGGAGCGGCGCGAACTGCATCGCAGAGGTGAGCGCGCGCGGCGCGGCGCTCGTCCCGCCGTGGCCGCGCGCACCGCCGTGGAAGGAAGGCGCGAGCGGGTCAAACTGCGAAGGCCGCCGGCCAAAGTTCAAAGTCGCGATGTCGTCCTCCTCCTGCGGGACGGGCACCGGCGGGCCGCGCGACGAGCTCCGCGCGCGGTTGCGCTGCTCGGGCGTCTGCGGCGGTGACGACGTCGGCGACGTGCTCTGCCGGCGGCCGCGCTCGAGCTCGCCCCGGTTCGTCGGCGAGATCTGCTCGTCGTGCTCACCGGCGCCGGCGCCGACGCGAAGTGGCGGCGGGCGGCTCTGCGGCCTGCTGGGCGGGGTGCGCGGGCGCCCTGCGCCCGCGCCCGCATCCCCGGCGGCGGCCTCCTGCTGGCGCAGCGCGATGAGCGCGTTCGCGGCGGCGAACGGGTTCATGTTCATCCCGCGCGTTCGCTCGTCCCCGCCTGCGCTGCTGCTCGAGGTCTGCTGCGCTGTACGCCGGGACGGGCTTGCGCGAGGGCGTACGCTG
This sequence comes from Rhodotorula kratochvilovae, assembly GCA_019926025.1. Lineage (NCBI taxonomy): Eukaryota > Fungi > Basidiomycota > Microbotryomycetes > Sporidiobolales > Sporidiobolaceae > Rhodotorula > Rhodotorula kratochvilovae. The sequence continues at coordinate 219,906 of JAHSUG010000018.1, forward strand.
CCCCGCTGCGGGCGACGGCGAGGTCGAAGTGCCGCGTGCGCCGGCGCCGACGTTGGGCGGGGTGGACGGGCGCTCGTCGGGTGTTGTCGGGGCGGTTGAGGCGGGGAGGGGTGGCGCGGGCGAGGACGAGCGGTGCGGAGGGACGCCGTCGCTCGTGTGGTAGCGAGGGGGGTTCTTCGGACGCTGGTACTGCTTGGGCGCCATGGTCGCGCGCGCTCAGTCGCTGTTGGTGGTGAGAGAAGCGAGGCGGCGGCGGCGGCGGAGGAAGAAGAATGGAGAGGCAGGCAGGCGGGTCAAAGGAGTGTCGGGTGCCGGATGGGCGAGGACGAGGACGGCTCGACGGGGCGCGAGGACCTGCTCGTGCGCGCGGTGGTGCGGTCGTCTGTCAAGACTGGTGGGAGAGCACAGCTCTTGAGGGCGCAGACGGGGCGGACTGGACAGAGGGAGAGAGCGAGAAGAGGGGCGGGAGGTGGCTGAGCGGCGCGCGCAGGTGCAGTCGTGGTCCCAATCTGGGTGCGGAGTGCAATGCAGAACCAGGCACACAGCAGAGAGAAGCGGACGAGGCTGCAAGCGGCGAGAGGGCGAGCAAGCCGGAAGCGGAAGGCGGACGCGCAGAGGAGGCTGGACTCGACGAGGGCGCGCGGCGGGCAGGCGTCGGTGCATGCGCCGTCTCGGAGAGCCCGGAGAGCGCGCCCAAACGAGCAACCTAGCCGGTCGTGCGCCCCGGCGGGAGAGCAGCGCTCGAGGAGGAGGAGGAGGAGGGCGAGCGCGCGAGGGGGGGCTGGCAGCAGCGGGAGGATGGGCGGGACTGGCGAGTAAGGCGGGGAGTAGATGTAACTGCTTGTATCTGTGCAGTATTCGCTCCTTACCTTTCCCGTATCGACGACGAGCGCGAGAGTCGCCATCTCCGAACTCGCCGCGGTCGCCCTCCGCCTCTCGTCACCAACAGCGCCTGACGCTCGAGCGAGACCGTCGCTGCACTCTCCCAGTGCTACCCACCCACCTCGCGCAAGGATGGCCCCCGACGCGCCCGTCGTTGTCGCGCCTGCCGCTCCCCCACCGGGACCCTCGCACGAGACCGCGTCCTCCGCCAACACCGACTCTGAGGGTGCAACGAGGGCACTACCAGACTCTGCACTTGCACAGAAGACGGCCGAGCCAGACGGTCAGTCTCGAGCGGATCCGGAACCCTCTCATCGCAACCCCCGCCTCGACCTCCCCGCACCTCCTCTCCTGCCCTCCGTGCACATCTAAGGAGCCTGCGCACGCCCCAGTCGTACTCCAACTACTCCTCGGGCGGGCTGGACGCGGTCGTGTGCCTGCAGCTGGTCAACTCGCTGCTGGACGACCGCCGGGCGCAGCAACGCCAGATGGGCGGTTGTCGGGGGCAAGTGCACTCTGGCGGCGGTTCTGCCCGGCTCGACGCGGTACACGTGTCCGGTGGGGCGCGCTGGAAAGGCGCGCAGGTGCCGACGACGCCATGCGCTCGATTCGTCCCCGCCGGATTCTTCGCGCAGATCCCGTCGTCCACCACCCATATGCCGTGCCCCGCACTGCTCGACCCTCTCCGCTGACCCTTCGATGCACACGCAAACAGCTACGACACCCCGGTCAAGCTTCGCCTCGCCCGTCCTCCCCTTGACCCCCGGCCAGCCCCCGCTTGGCGCCCTCTCCCCCTCGTCCGCGACGACGCCCATCTCCTCCCTCGTAACGAGCCCCGCTCCGCTGGACGGCGACGCCGCCCCCGCGCCCTCCGCGCTCTCCACCTCGCCCAAATCCCCTCCCCCTCCGCACTACACGCACCTCCCCCCGCTGTCCCTCTCAACCTCGACCTCGTCCACCTCGTCCTCCGCCGCACCGCTCTCCCCCGTACCAACTTCCCCGCGGCCGCCGAGCCCAGCCTCTCCCGCCCGCCATCGGCGTACCGCGCACGGTCATCCTCGTCCGCGTCGCGGCTGTCGCACTCCACGGCGTCGGGCGGCGATCCGAAGCGCCTGAGCGCGAGCACCCCCGGAGTCGGCGGGGGGCCGGCCTCGCCTCGCATCCCGGAGGATGCCGCGCCGCCCACTGCACACACAGGGTGGACCGCGCCCCCCTCGCCCCTCCCCGCTCCCGCCCCGTTAATCATTCGGGACTACGCCTTCCCGCCGTCGGACCCGCGCTTCGAGGGCAAGCAGCTCCCCGAGGAGCTCGAGGCCGAGAGGGAGCGCGAGCGGAGGTTTCGCAGGCGGGATGAGGAGCGCAGGCAGGAGGATGAGGGGCTGGCTGGGCGCGTGGGCGCGCAAGGGGCGGGGTCGGGCTGTGCGTCTGCGCCTTTCTCTTCCCTGATCCTCGCAGCGCGGTGTACGGGGCGGGACACGAGCGCCCGCTTAAGAGCGCGACTGACCCCTCTTTCCTCGTGCGCGTGCAGTCCACTGGGGCTTCGTAACCTCGCACAGCAGCGACTTCCCCCCCTCGTCCGACCTGAGCGACACCTCAAGCGGTACGTCCTCCCCACCGGACGCGTACGCCTTCGACGACGCCGACTCGTCCTGGCCCCCCGAGGACGACCTCGAGCTGGGCGAGTTCGTCCCCGGGGTCTATGCCGCGCTGTACGCGTTTGAGCCCGAGCTCGAGACGGAGATGAGGCTCGAGGCGGGCGAGGTGGTCAGTGTGTTTGAGCGGCAGTGCGCGGGGTGGGTGCGTCGCGTTTCCCCTTCTCTCCCCAACTCCCTCGCACTCTTCCTTCACGCGGAGCACGCTGACACCCCGCCCCGGGGGCGCGCGCAGGTCCAAGCAGGCCGCATCGTCGACTCGTCCCTCACGGGCGAGGTCGGCCTCGTCCCGAGAACTACCTCGAGCTCGTCGAGCCGCACCCTCCCCGACGGCGGACACGCCCTCCGCCGAGCCTGAGCCCGAGCCGGAGGCGGCGGGCGCGCTCGAGGTCAAGAACGCGTCGGAGGGGACGCGGAGGCGCGCCGGCGCAGGACGAGTCGGGCGCGCATGATGCCGCCGGCGGGAACGCCGCGCAGCCGGACGGGCGGACGAAGCTGCCGCGGGGGGAGGAAGACGTCCTTTCCAGCGTATGAGCCCCCCCTCGCTCTCTTCTCTCAGGGTCACGTTTTCGCCGTCGTCGTCAAGTTGTCGCAGTGTCGTCCTGTCTGTACTCGTAGTCGCTGTGCGGTTGCACCGTTCTATCGCTCTCTCTTCTTGGTTCGCGGTTTGCGGACGGGAGGAACGAAAGACGGCATGCGTTGCGAGGGGAAGTGTACGACGGGCGGAGAAGGACAGCAAGGACGGGTAGTGCACAAGCAAGACTAGCTACAGCGCTCCCGCTCAGGGCGCGGGCGTCCCCGCCGCGGAGGGCGCCGCGCCCGCAGCAGGTGGCGGAGGAGGGGGAGGGGGCGACCCCGCCGCGCCGTTCGCCGCTGCAGCGGGCGTCGCCGCGCCGCTCGAGCCCGCGCCGCCGCCGCCGCCGCCGATCTTGACCTTGAGCGCGCCGGGCTTGCTCGGCGCGGGCGGCTTGGGCTGCGGTTTCGGCGCGGCGCCCATGGCGGGGAGGGCGAGGCCGCCGCCAAAGTTGGTCGGCAGCGCCGAGGACGTGTCCGTGTTCTTCGGCTACAGGCACACGCAGACGTCGTCAGCAGGGAAGAGGAAGAGCGGGAGAGGCAGCACGCGCACCTGGTTGAACTCGGCCCACCGCGGGCATAGCTTCCTGCTCGTCTTCATGTGGCCGCGCTGCCCGCAGTTGCCGCAGATGCGCGTCGTCTCGGTCTTGACGTGCTTCTTGCCGCCAACGCCGACTTGGCCCGGCTGGATCCCGAGCTTGGTGTTCTTGCGCGCGAGGCGCCGCTCCTGGTTCCGCTTGAGCTTCTCGAGCTGCTCCTTGAGGCTGCGGACGAGCACTGAGCGTCAGTACTGCAAGGAGAGAGGCGGAGAGTGCGCCGACGCACCGCTTGCGGCGACGCTCGTTCTTGCTCTCGTCGTCCGAGGGAAGGAGCTCGTCCGCCTCGAGCTTCTCCTCGTCGACGACGCTCCGCTGGTGAATGTACGCCTTGATGACGCTCGGGTCGCGGACAATCTCCGTCTCCCACACGCCGCCAATGAGCCGCTTGATGCGCAGCGTCTTGGCCTTGCCGCCGCGGCCGTCGCCCTTGCTCGCGACACTCGCCCCGTCGTCAGGTCGACGCTCCCCGCGCGGCTGCCGGGCGTTCCCGCGCGCGTCGCCGCGAGCGCCGCCGGCGTCCCTGCCGCGCTCGCGGGTGTGTCCGCTGCAGAGGCGAGCGCAGCGGCGCCCGCCGCAGCCTTGTTGCTCGCCTTCTTGGCGGCGGCGAGGCGCCCGCGGTGTCGGTCCTCGTCCTCCTGCGTGAGGAGCGGCTCGGTGGGCGACGAGAGCGACTCCCACTGCGCCTTCCAGATACGCGCGATCTCCTCCTTGTAGATGTCCTGCTGCTCCTGGACGTTGTATTTGTGCGCTGATTTCGGCCGGTTCGACATCTCGGCTGCAAGCGTGCGGACACGTCAATGTCGAGGAAGGACGGCAGACGAGAGCGGGACGCACAAAGACGCTCCTCCATCGTCTCGCCCGCGCGGAGGAAGATGTCCTTCATGCTGACGCGGAGGAAGCTGAACGCCTCGCCGCGGCCCGACGGGTCGCCCTCGCCGTGGAGCTTGAGCATCGCCTTGTTGGCGTTGGCGTTGACAAAGTTCTTGGTCGTGATCCACGGCGCGAGCTGCTGCTCCGTGTCGAGCTTCGAGTCGTCCTCGCCCGCGCCGCCCTCCTCGGCGCCATTGGTGTATCCCGCGTCCTGCAGCGTACGCAGGCCGACCTGCATCGACTCGGCGAGGCAGACCGTTTCGGGCTCGGCCATCTTGAGCATCTCGATCTCGTTCGGGACGTGCACGGAGGGCTTGATCATCCAGAAGCCCTGGTTGTCGCCCTTGCGCACGAACTCCATGAATTCCTGCAAGCGCAACGAATGCCCAAACCACGTCAGTCCCGCTCAAGAGGGACGCGGAGGAGCAGCCGGTCGGGACGCACCTTGAGCTTCTGGCGCATCTGCAGGTCGTTGTGGTCGGGGAAGTACCTCGTCAAGCGGTGAACCTTGATCCGCGAGTCCTTGTTCTTGGCGACGAGCTTGAACGCGATCGTCATCAGGCGGTTCTTTTGCAGCGTCGTCACCTTGCGCGAGTGCGGGCCGGGCACCTCGCTCTGCGGGTACGTCTGCCCGATGATGTATAAGTGCGGGATCGAGCGGATGAAGTACTGCGTGTCGCCGTCGATGGTGACGCTACGGGAAGGAGAAGGTGGATCAGTGCCGCACCAACAAGGGGCAGACGAGTCGAGCCACAGAGGCTGCAGCACGCCAACTGGAAGTGGCACGACTTACCGGACGACAAGGAAGTCCGTCTCGGGCACCTCGTGCTTGAACAGCGGCGCGGACGAGGTTGTTGTACAGCGTCGTGACTGTCTGCCCGGGTTGACGAACCCGAACATCTTGAACGGCGACTCGTCCGTGCCCTCGAGGAGGAGCGGCTGGCCGATCTCGAGCTGCGCACGCGACGGAGGTGGGGTCAGCAGCGTAAGGAGAGGAGGGACAAGGCGCGCGCACACTGGGGATGAAGGGGTCCTCGGGCGTCTTCTTGCGGTAGTAGTTGACGATGATCGAGCCCATGCCGACGTTCGAGATGATGGGCGGGTGCTCCTCCTGCGTGCGTCTCTCGCGTCAGCCTCCTCACAGCGAGAAGAACGAGCGGGGACGCACCGAGTACTCCCACAGGACAAAGTTGCTCGTGTCCTTGAGCGTGATGTCCTGCATGCCGCGCATCGCCTCGGCGCCCTCGCTCTTCTTGATCTTGCGCCCGTGCTTGTCCTTCTTCTTCTTCGACCGCACCTTGGAGAACGCGATCGGGACGTTCTGCGGGAACTGCAGCGCAGGGCGGTGGAACGAGCGCGTGTCGGCCTTCGACAGGCGCGTCTTGTACTGCGGGCGTGAGATTGTAGCGTCAGCGCGGAACCTTTGGGCCCACCGCGAGCCCAGGACGGCGGGACGCCAGCCGGCGCGGCGGAACGAGCAGAACACCGCGACGCACGAACGGCAGCTGGAGCTTCTGCGCGGGGTACGCATGTACGACCTCGAGCGCGCCGAACGTCTGGCGGATGATCTGCCGCTTCTGCTCCTTGGGCACCTCGTATTCGCGGTCGTTCGATAGGTTGAACGGGTCCAGCGTCTCGTCGCGCGGCGCGAGCATCGCCGCCGAGCCGAGCGCGTTGATCGGCGCGACGGGCTTTGGGGCGGCTTCGACTGTTCGGGAGAAGGCAGGTCAGTGCCAGGAGGCGGGGAGGGAGAGGGAGGAGGCGCACTCTTCGGATGCTGCACCTCGAGGAGCATCTGGGTGTCGTTCAGGTTGAGGTTGAGGCGCGTGAAGTACTCGGCGCGCGCGGGGTTCTCGCCGTCCCAGAGGATCGACTTGACCCAGTCGCCCTGGTCGAAGAGCGGGTTGCGGTGCTGCAGCGGGTTCGGGAAGGCGGATGCGGGTCTGCGGGTGGAAGGGGTGAGCGGAGAGTGTGAGGTAGAGGAGGTAGTCGGCGTACGGTGCGGGCTTGTCGTCGCCCCACATGATCCGCTCCTCCCACTCGTCCAGCTCGGCGAGGTCGAACGCTCGGTCATTCGACGGCATCCGCCACTTTGCCTTCGTTCGCCGATTCACGCGCTGCAAGTAGCAACGTGAGTGCTTGCTCAGAAAGAAGGGCGAGGCGCAGAGCGCGCCTCGACTGTTCGAGCGAGCAACTCACCTCGACCGCCTTCCGCAGCTCCTCGTCCTCGCTCCCCTCCTCATCCGCCGCTGCCTGCCCCGACTCACGCATCGACTCGACCTTGGCTTGGAGGAGGAGGCGGCGGACGTGGTCGTCGCGTGAGGGCGGGAGTGGGCGGAGCGGGGCGAGGAGGGCGTCGCGGGAGGAGCGCGCGCGCGGGACCTCGGAAAGGTTGGGGAGCGCAACTGCGGATGCTGACGTGTTAGCTGATACTGAGAAGGAGAGAAAGGGGACGCACGCTTGACACCCTCGGTAATGACCCGCCGCTTCTTGCGCGGGCGGGTCCCGAAGAGCTCGGTAAAGTCGAGGACCTTACCCTTCTCGAACTGGGGGAAGAGGTCCTTGACGTCGACCGTCTTGGCCGGCGGCGGCGCGAGCTTCTCGACCTCGAGCTGGGTGGCGGGCGGGGGCGAGGGCGAGCCGAAGAGCTCGTCGCCGTCGGTGGGCTCCTCCTTGACCGCGGGCGTCGCCGCGGCGGTCATGGGCTCGTCCTCCTCGTCGTAGTCCTCGTCAAAGTCGTCCTCCTCGCCGCGGAGGAGGCGCGCGCCGGCCGCCTTGCCCTTGGCGGCGGCCACACCGACCGCCGCTGCGCCGGCCTTGCCGTACTTCTCTTCGCGCATCTCGCGGTCGATCATGGCCTCAAAGTCCTCGCGGTCATCGTCGAGGTCGTCGTCCTCGAGCTCGCCGTCGTCGTCGGCAAAGCGGTCTGCGTAGATCGAGTCGCGGTTGAGGACGTTGGAACGCTTGATGCCGAGCTGAGACTGGACTGCGCCGAGTGCAGATGCGTCGAGGTCGAGGGAGGAGAGGACCTCGCCGAGCGCAAACCCACTCAGGGTCGATGCAATGTCGTCGCCCATCGTGACTGGGACGACGCGGTGATGAGGAGGAGGGCGAGGTGGGGACGCCCTGGGGCGGGGTGGGGGTGACACGCGAGCTCTTGACGGGGTGTACTCGGGGTGTTCTGACCCAGCAGCGCGTCCCTGGGGCGAGTCGTGGCAGGCAGCGCGCGACGGATGAGGGCAACCGGCGGAGGACGAGGGTTCGCACGCTGCCATTCACACTGGCAGCGCAGACTCGGTGGAAGCACTCTAGAGTCTACTATGGGCCACTGCAAAGCCGTACCGCTCTTCTCCCGCTCGCCCCGCTGACTTGCTCCTCCTCGTTCCCCTCCTCCGCTCGTAGCGCCTCTTGCCCCGAAGACACGCTTGCTAGACTCTCGCAGCTCGCTGGCACCGCTTGTACGACCGCATGGAAGAAGTGTCTGTGTCACCCGCGCCCCGCCACGCTACATGAACACCACGTGGAGCTTCTCCTCCTCGAGCACCTCCCTCCAGTCCCTCGGCCACCCATCCCGTCTTGCCGCTCCCAGATACGCTCCAGCGCGCGCACGTCGTCGACAAAGCCCTTGTCGGGCCCGCGCGCAGGCCCGCGAGGCAGATGCGCCGCTCGACGGGCGCGAGCGCGCACGTCCCCGCGAGGAAGAACGGCACGGCGCGGCACATCGGCGCAAAGAGGCCCATCGCCGCCGCCGCGCCCTCCCCTCCCGCGCCGGAGCCGGAGCCCGAACCTGTGCTCGCGGGTGACGCGGCGGGCGAGAACGCGTTGACGAGGTCTGTGGCGCGGCCCGGCTCGTACGACTGCAGGAAGGGCGTCCCGATCCGCAGGATCTGCTGCACCGCGCTTGCGAGCGCGTCCGAAAGCGGGCCGTGTCCGGTGCACAGCTTGGTACAGGTAGATGAGGATGGCCTGCGTGAACGCAGGGTCAGCCGGAGCGAGAAGAGGAAGAGAGGGAGAAGGGGCGCACATGCCGCCACATCTCGCACGTCGCGACCTGCTCGACGTACATCGCACTGTCGATCTCGTTGATCGGCGGAGGGCCTCCACCCCCTCAGCGCGCGCTCGATTGCACCCGCCTTGGCCTGGACGACCTCGTCCGGAAGCGCATCCATGTCGACGCTGAGGTTTGCGATCGCTGCGATGCAGAGCAGGTGCCCGAGCGGCTTGTACCCCAGCATGGGCATGTCCGTCGGGACGTCGTTGACGCTGTCGTGGAGGAGCGCGGGCGACGACGCCGAGAGGGGCTCGCCTGGCAGGTCGGCGAAGGTGAAGAACGGGCGGCGGCGGGGCGCGGTTACGCAGCGGACGCAGTCCTCCCATGCGTAGAAGGCGATGATGGCCTGCTCGGCCGACTGGATCTGCGAGTGCTGGAAGACGGGTCTGCGAGGCGGGTGAGGGTGGGTCAGTCGAGGCGGAAGAGGCACAACGAGCGAACGCACCTCGGGCCGAGCTCCTGCGCAAAGATCTCGCCGAGGAGGGTGAGAAACGAGGCGGCTTCTGCGCCAACCATCATGAACTGTCCGCGCGGTTCTGGTCATTCAGTGATCATGGCAGGAGTGCAAGCGGAAGCGCACCTGGTGCATCCACAAGTCACCGAGCGCCATAAACTTGGGCATGAGCGCGATCGACTGCTGGCCGAGGTAGTCCATCGCGCGCTGGTAGTACTCGTCCGACTTGGCGCGCAAGCGCTGCTCTTCTTCCTCGGTCGTGCCCGGCGAGAGGGGCGTCGCGCAGTCCTTCCGCGCTTCGAGGAGGAACCACAGGCGACACAGCGTGCTCTGCAGGAGTAGAAGGGTCAGGCTGGTTCTTGAGGTCGTGCAGGCGAGAGGCAACGCACCGTCGCGAGCGCAGCGTGTCGGCAGGCTGCACTCGACTGGATCGTCTCGCGAATACCGGCCATGATCATCTCCTGCAGTGGCGGGGACATCGCAAAGATGTATGCTTGGAAGAGGACGTCGTCTGCGTGAAGGGGATCAGCATCGCACGAGGGCTGACGGAGAGAAGGGGGACGCACAGGCTGGATCCGGCAGCTCGTCCTCGTCCTCAGCCCGTGCCGCAACACCTTCTATCTTGGCTACCTCAGCATCCGCCCCCGAGCGCAGCGAAGGCGCAGCCGCGAGCGTCGAGTCGACGTGGTGGAAGAAGTCGTCCAGCCCACCCGCCGGTGGCACGCCCACGAAAGCAGCGTGCGGCTGTGAGAACGACGGCACGCCCGTGCCCGGCATGCTCAGCGCAGGCGGAATGAACGGCGAGACGGCGAGGTGCTGCGAGAGGAAGCCAGGAGGGACGGCGGGTGATGGGCCGGGGTGGGGCGGGAACTGGTACGTGAGGTGCGAGGAGAGGGAGGCGGGGGCGACGTGCGGCGGGTTGAGGACTGGCACTGGGTGGAGAACGGAAGTCGAAGCGACCGGCGCGTACGAGGGCGGCGGCGCATCGGGCGAGGCGAAGGCGGACGGTACAGACGACATGCCGGCGACGGGTGCGCAACTCTGCGAGCGCTCAGCCTGGAGAACGGCCGCGCGCTCTTGCTTCGCCCGACCTCGCGCCACGCTCGAACACCTTGACGGGTGCGGCGCCGGCGGGAGGCGGCCATTCGCACTTCCAAGCGCCCTGGGTGCAGCGCTGGCAAGCGCCTCCGTGCTCGGCCGAGTGCGTCTCGTCGCACTTCTTGCGCCGCTGCCGACCTGCGTGCGAGGAAAGTTGTCAGCGCTCGCAGGTCGGAGGAACCGATCCTCCGGGAGTCGGACGAGAGGCGGTGGGGAGACGCACAAGTGAGGCAGCCGGCCTTGGAGCGCGTCCGTCCGGTGCTCGAGGACCCGTCGTCGGAAGCCATCGTGCAGCCAAGCGAGAAGAGCGGATGTGGGCGGAGGGAAAGGAGGACGACGAGGGACGGAGCGACGTCCGCCTCCGCCAGAATGCACCGCTCCCTCTTTCCGAGCGATCAAGCGCGGAACTGACTCAGGGGAGCTCATCTACTGCATGCTGACCCCGCCTGTCCGCCCCACTTGCTGTGGCACCTTCCTGTGCTCTCATCGCTTCTCGCCGTCTCGCTCATCTCCCTTTGCGCTACAGCCCCCTGGGCGAGCTTCAGCGATCTGCAGCGCGTGTGTACGGGCCTGCTTGCGGGCTGCGTGCAGCTTGGACCGGCGCGCATACGGTGTTCAGCTCAAGCGCGCCATTGCGCCGCGCGCCGCCCTCCGCATCTCCCGCCTCCGCTCCATTCTGCTGCTTCCGCGCTTGCTGAACTGCAGGCTCGGTCGCGAGGCTGTGCTCTGTAACTCCGGCGCGGCGGCGCTGGGTTGCGGCGGCGCTGGGTTGGCGCTGGGACAGACGCGAAGCTGACCGCCTTCGTCGTTCTTTCCGGGCTCGACGGCCGCTCGTTCTTGATGCGGACATGCGTGTATTGCTGGGAGGCGTCCGGGAGGCGACGGAGAATACAACAGAGTGCTCTAGACAAGATGCGCACGCGATAGAGAGGCCGTCCGTAAGCCCACCCAAATCCCTCCCCTCGACATCACCCCTGTCGCTCAGCCAGCCCACCTGGCGAATGGCACCGCCTACTTCTCCAACGACCTCCCCTCCGGATGCGACGGCGGCAGCGTCCTCCCCTCGCCGTGGTGATGCATGCTCTCCGCCGCGCGCTCGACGCGCTCCTCGCCGAGCATGACGGTCCCGCCGCCGTCCTCCTCCGTCACCTGCGCCTCGACCTGCGCCGGCCGCGGCGGCGAGGGCTGCTGCTCGTCCCTTCCCGCCGCAGGGAGCGACGACGCCGACCCCGTCGGGCTCCCCGGCGCGATGATCTTGACCGTCGCGCCGCTCGCCAGCGTGGTCGTCACCTCCCCCGCCGCGCCGCTCGCGACGTATGTTCCGTGCGCGGCCGCGCCTGCAGACGACGCATGCGACGCATCCGTCGCGTCGTCGTCGGGGACGTCGCGCCGGATGCGGGCGACGAGGTCGGGGACCCTGAGCGGGCGCGGAGAAGCGGGTCAGCTTCACTGGGCAGAAAGGGAGGAGGGGAGCGCACTTGTAAGGCTTTGTCACGACCGCGTCCATCCCCGCCTCAAGCGCCGCCTCCTTCTGTGCCGCTCGCGCGTTGCCCGTCACCCCGACGATGCGTTGGTGCCCCGACCTCTTGCCGTCCCGCTCTGCTTGCCGGATCGCGCGCGTCGCGGCAAGGCCGTCCATGATGGGCATCTGCGGCGGTAAGAGCGGATGAGCATGAGCGAGAGGGGTGGTGAGAGGCGGGGAAGCAGCTGAACGCGCCAGGAGAGCAGGAAGCGCGACGGGAAGAACGAGAAACACACCTCGATGTCCATGAGGATGCAGTCGACCGACCCTGCGGCGCGGCTGTTGAGCAGGTCGAGGCCCTCCTTTCCGTCGCACGCGAGGAGGACGTCATCGCAGCCCTCCTTGACGAGCTGCCGCCGCAGGACGGTCCGGTTGATCTGGTTGTCCTGCGGGCGCAGCGTCCCAGAGTCAGACTCAAAGCGAGCGAAAGAGGAGGAGACGGGGAGCGCACCTCGCAGCACAAGAGCGTGAACCCCCTGAGCGGCATCTTCTCGTCCGCCTTGCTGAGGAAGACCGTCGGCGCGCGGCCGCGCTCGGCATTCGGCGCCGTGATCCCGTCAATGACGGCGACGGCGCGGGAGTGCGACGGGCCGGCGTCGACGGAACGCGCAGTGATGAAGCAGCGGAAGATAGAGCCCTTGCCGACGGTCGAGGCGACCTCGATGTGACCTGCTTGCAGCTCGCACAGGTCTGTACCATGCGAGCGACCCGTTAGTGAAGGTGCATGAAGAAGTGGACAGGCGCAACGCACTGCGCGCAATCCAGAGACCAAGCCCGCTCCCTCCCAGGTCGTGTGGGTGAATGGCGAGGCCCTGCGGGCGGGGCGTGTAAGCGCAAGGGAAAGACGACAAAGATGAGAACGTACTGCATGAACTTGGCGAAGAGCCTGCTCGTCTCCTCGTCCGTCATGCCCGGCCCGGTGTCCTCGACCGCGAAGAAGAGGTACACGGGCTTCTGCTTGTCGATCTGGTACTCCGTTTCGTGCGGCGGGATGAGCGGCGCGTCGCGTTCGGGCGGCTGCGCGGACACCTCGACCGTGAGCGTCACGACGCGCTTTGCGGACTTGGCGGTGAAGCGGATGGCGTTCGAGAGGAGGTTGACGAGGACCTGGGTCAGGCGGGCTGACGGAGGGCAGCGTATTAGATGTGAAGCGTAGCGAGAGGAAGAGTGAACGCACCAGGGTCGGCGAAGACGCGAGCGCGAGGTCCAAGACGGGCGAGCGAGGAGCCGATCACCAACTGCAGCTCGATGCTCTTCGTCCTGCACTCGGTCTGCGCACTCAAGCTTGTTGGCTCCTGCCAGCTGGAGTGAGGAGGAGGGAGAACGTACCTTGAACATCCGGCAGATGTTCCGCAGACTCGTCGCGAGGTCAAACTCGACAGGCGTAATGCTGTACTTGCTGAGCTGGATCTGCGCCAAGCCGAGGATATCGTTCGCGATGCGCTCCTGCGCCATGCCGCACTCGGTGATTGCGTCGAGCGCCTCGATGTCCTCGTCGAGGTCAGTGAGGAGCTTGCCGTCGAGGTCGGCAGGAGGAGGTCGTGCTCCTTGAGCTCGCCGAACTTGCGGCGCAAGGCGACAAGAGAGGAACGGGTGAAGTCGGCGTTCTGGAGAATAGCAGAGATCTGCGCGGGGACATGGTAAGCGCCGCAGCGAACGGAAGGAGGAAAGGAGCACGCACGGGGTTCCGGATCTCGTGGCTCGTCACGTCGATGAGCAGTTCCTGCTGCTTCTTCTCCTCGACGGCGATCCTCCTCCGCTCCTCTGCCTCGCGCGCGTACTGCTCCGCGCGCTCCTCCCTCTCCTTCGAGAGTTGGAGGAGATCCTCCTCCGCCCGCGCCTGCGCCGTTACGTTCGTCACGCTCCCGATCCACCCCGTCGCGATTTTACGGTCGCGGCTGTTAGCACAGTCTGAACGAGGCATACGTCGCCAAAGCGCCACCGGAATCGCGCCTGGAACGGCTCGAGCGTCGCGAGCGAGCTGTATGCTCGAGGTCAGCACGTGCGTCGAGAACGGGAAAGAGCGCCACGCTGTTTCCACTGCTCAGACACCCATTCGTAATCGTCGGGATGTACCGCATCCTTCCAGTCGTCGAGCTGCTGGCTCTTGTCGAGCCGTGCGATGGCATAGAACGCGTCGTTCGCCGAGCGGAAGTGCCCGTCGAGGTCGATCCGCACGAGCCCGACGGATGCCGTCTCGCTTAGAAGCGCGAGCTCGTGCCGGAGTTGCTCCTCGCGCAGCTCCGAGCCGGAGAGTGCAGCCTTGTGCTTGTTGATGCTGTGGGGCGGCCAACGTGAGCAGCGTTTTCAAAGTGAATGCGAGAAACGCACTTCAGCAGATACCCGCAGTACCCGTCCATGACCCCGTTGACGATGGCAGGCTCGATCACGCACACGCACCAGCGGTTGCGGATCCCGTCCGGCAACCAGCGGAACTCGAGCTCGTCGCGCTCGACGGGGAGCTCGGCCGTGATGCGCTGGTAGTGCGCAACAACGCGATCGCGGTCGTCGGGTGGATGCGTGCCGGCCAGGCGTCGTTCGTCTCGCCCTCCGCCAGACCTGTGAGACGAGCGCATGAGCGGGAGCAGAGGGAGGGGGAGAGGGCGATCGCACCGCATGTCTGCCGCCACTTCGGGTTCGCCTGCGTGATGGACAGGTCGCGGTTGACGCGAAAAGGCCGATGGGGCTGTTGAACGCCGAGAAGGCGAGCCCCTCGAGCGAGAGGGCGTCTCGTGCGCCGTCAAGCGAGATCTCGTGCTCGCCGACATGCTCACAGTGTGTGCGCTTGCCGAGGCGCTGCCGCGCGAGCTGCACCGAGAGCGGGAAGCGCTCGGGCTCGGTGCGCGCCTCGGACGAGGGCGGCGAGGGGCCCTCCACCATCGGCTCCTCTGCCTCGTCCTCCGGAGCGGCGTTCTCGCCCGTGGCGCGTGCCTCCTCGCCAAAATGGACGATCTCGTCCTCGTCTTCCTCCTCGTCCTCCTCCTCGTCCTCCTCCGCCTCGGTAAACAGCCCGCCGTTCGCGACGTTCGACGCCGGGAGCATCGTGAGGACGGTGCATCCGAACTCGAGGAAGACGCTCGCGCGCCAGTGCACCTTGGAGAAGTTGACGCCCGAGACGAGCTGGAGGGCGATCTGGCGGTGCGGCTGGAAGCGCGAGTGCCGCGAGGAGAAGGACGTTGACGACGAGGACGAGCCGGGGCGGGGCGCGCGCCGCTCGCGGGTGACGGGTGGATGACCTTGAGCGGGCCGGTGTGCTCGCCAGGCGACGGGAACACTCCCGCCGTCGTCGTGGAGGGCTCGGCGGCGCGCTCGATCCCGTCCTTGAGGAAGCGGCGGAGGAGCTCCCTCGAGCGGTCGTCGACGGCGTCCGTCAGGGTCAACCCCGCCCGCCGCGCCTCGCGCTCCGCATGCGCCCTCGAGCCGGGTGCTGCGCCGCCGACGCCCTGGCCGAGGAAGTGCAGGAGCGCGGGGTTCTGGTACGCGGGTTGAGGGAGGTCCTCGTCGTCCGCGAGAGGGGCATGTGCGAACGCGGCGACGGCGAGGCTGGTCACGAAAGTAGGCGAGGAGCGGCTGCGGAAGAAGCTCTGCCCCGTCGGCGAGCTCGAGGCGCTTCAGGCCCTGCTCGAGGCCGTTGGAGGTGTGGTCGGTCTGCGCGGAACGGGTCGAGGGGGACGACGACGCGCCGCCGGCAACGGGCATCGTGGGCGGGTCTGCAGCCTCGGGAGCTCTGCCAGAGGGCACACGTCGCTGCTCGACGGAGAAGCTGCTCGCGCGGGGTCGCCCGCGAGATGAGCTCGTCGTCGAGGGCCTCGAGCCTCGGCTGGCGATCCGATCGCAGCACTCGACCGAGTCCGGCGCGCGCCTCCTCTGCAGCTGCACGCTCACCACTCGCGACCCAGCCAAACGCGCGCGCAAGAGCAACCCAGGACCAGCCTTGCAGCCCTCGCGCCCCCTCCCTCATCAGGCGCACCATCACAACGCTCCCCGCCTCGCTGTACCCTCCGCATGCAAGACTGTACACGCCTCCCCAGCCAGCGCTACCGCCCCGCCCCGCCCTCGAGCGACCGGTCGTACCCCGGCGGAGGCGCTCCTCCGCCTCGCGCTTGACCTCGCGGCGCTTGCCGCGCCTCTCGCTCCCCGCCGCGACGAGTAGTACTCGTCGATGACGGCAAAGTCCCTGCTCGCGAGCACCTCTAGGTGCTCGTCTGCGCGCGCGTCCGCGAGGCGCGACCGTGGCCGCGTCGTCGTTGCGTGCGACGAGGGCGGGAGGGCGCATAGGGGAGGGACGGGCTCGAGTGCGAGTGCCCGTGCGACGAGGCGTGCCGCCCTGCGGAGGGCGCGGGCGAGGAAGGGTACGTCCCGTGCCGCGTGAGCGGGACGCGCTGCTGCTCCGGCTGGGCGGGCGGCCCTTGCGGGCGCGTCGAACCCGTGCACGATGCGCGGCGTGCTCCCCGGCCCGCGCGCGGGGGACGGCGCGCGCGCATGCGACGGGCGCGGGGAGGACGAGACGGCCGAGATGGGCGCGGCGTGGCTGCTACCCCGCAGGCTGTTGCCGCCGCCGCCGGGCGAGGGACGGCGCGCGCCTTACGCTGCCGAACGCGCTCTCGCGCCCGCGCTGCTGGGAGACGGCGCGGCGACGACGAGCCCGCTCGGGCGCGGCCCCGCCGGGGACGACGCCCTGCGCACGCCCGTGCCCATCCCGGGGCCGGGGGACGACGGCCGGCGCGGCGCGCCCGACGTGCTCCGCGTCAGCGGCGAGACGCTGCTCTTGAACGCCTCAGGCGCGGGGCTCGGCGGGCGGTGCATCGCCTGCTGCGGCGGGGGCGCCGAGATTGACAGCCTCCTGACGCGCGGGCGCTCCGGCGCGGCGCCGCTTGCGCCGTTCGCGCCGAGCCGGAGCCCGTGCAGCGAGTAGTTGAGCTCGGCTCAGGCTCGTGCACGCTGCTCCCGCCGGCGCTGTGCCCCGCGCAGCTGCGGCGGGATCGGCAGGCCCTCGTACGTCGCGAGGCAGCTGAGCCTGCGGCCCGTCGCGAGCCTCGGGAGGGGCTTCGCGAGCCCGCTGTTCCCTCCCGCGCCGTTCCGGCCCACGGTCCCCCCGCTCGCGCGGCTGCTCCCGCTCGCAGCGCGGACCAGCCCGCCCGACGCCCCGCCGCGTGTGTCGACGATCTCGACCTCGTAGCTCTCGCCGCTGCCCTCCTCGCTCCCGTCGTCGCCCGCGCCCGCGCCCGCACTCGCATGCACAAGCCGCGAGTCGAGCATCTCGGTCCTGCGCCGCTGGGCGCGGAGCGCGCCTGCGTCCCCCGTGCGGATCGCAGCCGCGAGCGCCGACTCGCGGCGATGCGCGTGCGCAGACGGGCTCGTCGGCGAGATCGGGATCGGC
Source organism: Rhodotorula kratochvilovae (assembly GCA_019926025.1). NCBI lineage: Eukaryota > Fungi > Basidiomycota > Microbotryomycetes > Sporidiobolales > Sporidiobolaceae > Rhodotorula > Rhodotorula kratochvilovae. The sequence goes on from JAHSUG010000018.1 coordinate 236,987, forward strand.
GAGGATGTCGGCGGCGGCGGTGGTGCTCCCGCGCGCGAGTGCGCGAGGACGAGCGCGGCGCGGCGTACGCGGTGAGGCGCGGGCGGGCGCCCGCCTCGGGGAGGGACGGCGCGCGGACGACGGTTGCCTGCGCGAGGGCGCCACTGCACACGGCGGTGGTCGCTGGGGCGTACCCGTTCAGGCTCGAGAGCAGGTGCGACGACGGCGTGCGGCGGAGGGGCGCGTCGTACGCCGACGAGGGGGAGAGCGGCGCGCGCTGCTGCGACGAGAGCGCCGTCCCGGTCGCGGAGCGGTGGAGGGCACCCGAGCCGGGCGGAGGGGCGACGCCGTCGGGCGTGGAGGACGAGATGGAGAGGCGGCGCAGGCGTTGCATGCGGCGGCTTGATGCGGATGGGACGGGGGATGAGGGGAGAAGGCGACGCTGCGGGCGCCGACGGGTCAGGTGCGCGCTCGTGCAGCGTGCTCGGCCCTCGTTGATGTGCTCACGATGATGCTAGTGCTGCTTTTCCTGCTTGCTGCTGCTGCGGACGGCGGCGGCGGGTCAATCGTTGCTCGACGCTCCCGTCCTCGAGACGCACCTGGCGAGACGAGTCCTGCTCGGTCCGAGGCGGCTGCGCTTGCTCTGCTCTTGACGTTGTTCTCCGACGACGACCTTGCCTCGCCTGGCTGCGCGCGGGGATGCAAGCCGAGGTCAGTCTCGCGACATCTGCACCTCGTCGCTGAGCGTCGCACGAAGCTGCTCCCTCCGCTCGAAGTGGCTCGCTCAAGTGCGCGCGGTGACGAGCGAGTGCAGCTGGGCGGCCTCGCGCGACTCGCGGCGCGTCATGCCTCGTCGGGCGGGACATCCGCGCTGGGAGCGGGGGTCTCCTCTCCGTTGGCCCGTCGTCTCCTCGGCTTGTCCCCGTCGGTGAATGAGGCGAGGACGCACCTGCTTATCGCTGGTCGCGGGTGTGCTCGGCTGTGCGGGTGCAGTGCGAGGAAGGAGGAGAGCGGGGCGGAGGGAGGGAGGGAGAGACGACGACGGGCGCGAGGTGGGGGTCGGAGGAGGTCCGAGTGCAAGCTAGACGGACCGCAGGACTGCGCCCCCTGGGCCAGCAGACCGCACAGACGGGGCTGTACGTCGTCCTGCCAGGAAAGAGGGTCGTGCCATGCGCGGAAGAGCGCGCACATCCTCCGCAAGCTGATGAGGAGGAGTGCGACGGCAGGAACACCTCCTGGTGCAGGTCTCGCTGCTCGAGTAGCTTTCATAGAGCTTCGGAAGAGCGATGGACGCTTCCAAGCTATCCTCGAGCGCGGGTTGACGGACCGCAGTTTTCGACTCTGCCGCGAGGAGGGGAGCCGCGCGCCCTCGCACTCCCACCACCCCCGTGCTCCTCACTAGACAGGTCAGTGCTCTCTCAGAATGCACTGCAGCTGCGCCAGGAATCTTCGCTGACCCGCCCGTCCGTCCCCGCTGTTCCCGACTCGCTCCCCCTCCTCGTCGCTCGACCCCTCCGCACTTCGCTCCCCGGGTAAGCACGCGCGCAGCCATGGCCTCGACTCTCCACCTCCTCGCGATGGGCAACCCCCTCCTCGACATGCAGGTCGTCAACAAGCCCGAGCTTCTCGAGAAGTACGGCCTCAAGCCCAACGACGCCGTCCTCGCCGAGGGCAAGCAGAGCGAGATGTGCGTGCTCGCCCTTCCCTTGCACTGTGCTCTGCGCTGACCCTGCGTGCACGCAGCTACGACGACCTCCAGAAGAACTACGACGTGCAGTACGTTGCCGGCGGTGCCGCCCAGAACGCCGCCCGTGCCGCGCAGGTGCGTTCCCCCGCTCTGCCCTACTCGAGCAATGCTTACCCGCCGTACGCTCGCAGTACGTCCTCCCGGACAACTCGACCGCGTACCTCGGTGCCGTTGGCGCCGACTCGCTCGCCGACCAGCTCCGCGCCGCCAACGACAAGGAGGGCCTCCAGTCCGCGTACCAGGTCGTCGAGGACAAGCCCACCGGCGCCTGTGCCGTCGTCATCACCGGCCACGACCGGTGCGTCACGCGCCCGCGGCCATGTCGTGCACTCTGATCGCTTTCGCAGGCATCGCTGACTCCGCCTTGACGCGACCTGCACAGCTCGCTCTGCACCACCCTTGGCGCGGCCGAGTCGTTCTCGCCGTCGCACCTCGAGAAGCCCGAGATCAAGGACCTGATCGAGCGCGCCCAGTCGTACTACCTCGGCGGCTTCTTCCTCACCCACGGCCTCGAGAGCGCCCTCATCCTCGCCAAGCAGGCCGCGGAGCAGAACAAGGTGTGTATCTCGCCTGCCGCAGCGATGAACGGCGCTATCGCGGAGCTGGAGCTCACGCACCCCGCCCGCAGCCGTTCGCCATGAACCTCTCGGCGCCGTTCATCCCGCAGTTCTTCAAGTCGCAGGTCGACGAGATGCTCCCCTACGTCGACGTCCTCATCGGCAACGAGTCCGAGGCCGAGGCGTACGCCGCCAGCCACGAGTGGGACGTGCGTCCCTCCCCCTTCCCCGCCCTGTCTCTCGCGTTGGAACTGACGACGAGAGGCACTCTGCAGACCAAGGACATCCCCACCATCGCGCAGAAGCTCGCCGCGCTCCCGAAGAAGAACGAGGCGACCCCGCGCGTGGTCGTCATCACGCAGGGCGCGTCTCGACCGTCGCGGCGTCGACTTCGTCCTCGCTCGTCGAGGGCGGCCTGCAGACCTTCCCCGTCGACGTCCTCGCCGCGGACAAGATCGTCGACACGAACGGCGCGGGCGACGCGTTCGCCGGTGGGTTCCTCGGCGCGCGCGCGCTCGGCAAGAGCGTCGCCGAGGCCGTCGAGGCGGGCCACAAGATGGGCCAGATGAACGTCCAGATGTCGGGCCCGTCGTACAAGTTCCCCAAGGTCCAGATTCTCTAAGCGGAGCGCGTCGTGCGCTGCGTGCGGAGGGGGACGACGGGGGATTGGGACGCTGGACGTTCAACCGATGCCCGCTCAACAATGACAAAAGGGGTCTGTGTGCTGTTTATGGTGTAGACGGGCGAGGTCGAAGAGCTCAACCTCGGACACTTGTCGTATCTTCCTCTCGTCGCCGTCTCGTACGTGGAGAGAGGCATTTTTCCGGGAGAATCGCCGTCGGGCGTCTTTTCGCGCGGCCTCTCGTTGAACGTTCGCTGCTCGACCTCGTCGGGCGCGTGCTGTTGAAGCAGAGAAAGAAGCGCTGGATGGGTGCGGTGAAATTGCGAGTCGGGCGGGAGGAAGGGCAGCTGTTCTTCCCCACTCGCTCGTCTCCTGCTGCCTTGTCCTTGCCAGTACCACGCTGAGCTCCTCTCGAGCTGGATGGCGGCCTCTCCCGCTCTGCCGCCCCGCAGCAGCAGACAGGCGCAGGCCCCCCACCTCATCGCCCGTCTCCCGATCTCGCCGCGTTCCTGCTCGACCTGCCGCTCCCTGCGTGCGTCTTCAGCCACGTAGACCTCGCCAGCGATGACCTCGCTCCGCCGACACTCGTGAACGCCGCGCTCGAGGCGCTACTCGAGCCTGCTGCACCCCTCGAGGCGACCCGGCCGGAAGAGCGGGCGACGGAAGATGGCGACGGCGAAGGACGGGCGGGGAGGGCGCTCCTCGGCGTGATGGACGCAGCGACGCGGACCAAGCTGCGCGAGTGGCTCGCAGATGGCGCAGCCGCTGCGTCGCGCCCCGCCCCGTCGTCCTCCTCCTCCTCAACGGGCGCGCTGCCCACCCCGTCGCCAACCTTCCCGGTCCCGCCCGCACTCGCCCAGCGCCGCCCCTCCCTCCGTCGCAACACCTCCTCGACGCGGCACATCGCCCTCCAGCTCGACCCCGCAGTCAGCTTCTCCAAGCTCCGCTGGCGCGCGACCGTCTCCCCCGGCTTCACCGTCCTCACCCTCCTCCCCTCGTCAGAGGTCGCACATGGAGGCGGCGTTGACCCCTCTGAGCTCACCCTCCCGGACGGGACGCTCGCGCCGCGCGTGCCCTGGACGAAAGACGCCCCCTCCTCCGGCGCAGACGGCCCTCCAAGCGTGCAGCACGCCCGCTCTCGCCTCGGTCAGCGCGTCCCCGTCGAGCACGTCGGCGAGCACGAGATCTCGCTCGAGGGCGCGCGCGACGCGCTCACGCTCGAGGGGCTCGCCTACACCGCTTGGCACGCCCCCGTGGGCGTCTTCCGCGTGAACCGCGACCTGAGCGTCACGCAGACGAACCCCAAGTGGCGGGATACGACGGGTGCGTCCTGCGCTCCTTCTTTTTCGTGCGTGGAGGGGAGATTGACCGCTCGAGAAATCAACGCAGGCCTCGCCGACGGCGAGTCGAACGACGCCTGGCCTGCGCGGATCCACCCCGACGACCGCGAGCGCGTTCTCGCACATTACGAGCGCATCCGGGAGGAGCTCCTCTGCGAGCGGGACGAGCTCGAGGTGCGCCCTCGCTTCCTTCCTCCGTCTCCTGCGGGACGCGGGCTGACTGGAGAGGGAGCAGTTCCGCTGGGTCCCCGACGGCGAGCGGGAGCAGTGGTGTGTCTGTGTGATTGAGCCGGCGGTGATTGACGGCGTTGTCGAGGGATATGTCGGGTTTCTCGTCAAGTGAGTTCGCGCGCATCCCTCCCTCACCCTCCTTCCGCTGGCGTGCGCCTGCTTCACCCGCGCCGATGCGCCAGCTTTCGTCTTCTTCGCCCTGCTGACTAGCGGCTGTTCGCCCACCCGCAGCGTGAGCAAGCACAAGGAGATCCTAACCGCGTCCGAGGCGCAAGCCGCGCAGCTGCGCTCGAACTCGCCATCCTCTCCGAGTACTGCTCCGTCGGCCTCTCGCGACACGCCATCGACGGCTCGTTCCTCACCGTCAACAAGGCGTGGTGGAACATCACCCGCCTCAACCCGTCGCTACCGCTCGAGGCGTGGCGGGACCAGGTGCAGTGCGTTCCGGTCCGCCCGCCCTCCCCTTCCAGCAGTACTGATGAGCACACTCGCGTAGCCCCGATGACCGCCGCCGCGTCTACGCCGCCTGGGCCACGTGCGTCCCCTCTCCCTTCTCCCCTTCCCGCGCTGACCCTCGCGCCGCCTGCAGCGCGCTCAACGCGGTCTCGCTCGTGCAGGTGTCGCCGAACCACCCGGAGAAGGAGAAGGCGACGGGCTGGGTCGGGAGCGTCACCGAGTGCGTCGCGATGTTCACCTCTCGTGAGAGCGCCAGGTTTGCGGGCGTCGTGTCTAGCGATGGCTGATGACGTCGTGTCGCGCAGCACGACCGCACAGTCCCGAGCGGAGGAGGCGATGCTCAACCTCTCGAAGGAGCGCGAGGCGCGCGCCAAGGGCGAGGCGGAGGAGGCCGAACGACGGCGCAAGGCGGCGGTTGAGGAGAAGCACCAGCAGGAGCTCCTCATCGACGTGACGAGCCACGAAATCCGGAACCCTGTTCGTCCCGTCCCCCGCTCCTCCCCGCTTCTCATCGGCTGACCTCGTTCACGCGCAGATCTCTGCCATCCTCCAGAACGCCGACTTGACGCGCTCCTCGCTCCAGTCGCTCCGCCGGCGGCTCGCCGAGCTGCGCTCGCGCGGCGCGCTCCCCTCCGAGCTGGACGGCAAGCTCCTCACTGACCTCGACGAGGACATCGAGGCGCTGGACGCGATCACCGAGTGCGGCATGGCGCAGGAGCGCATCGCCAACGACATCCTCGGATTGGCGCAGATCCAGCTCAGCAAGTACAGCATTACGCCCGTCGAGTTCGACCTTGCGACGAGTCTGCGGAACATCTGCAGGATGTTCAAGGTGCGTTGCGTTGTCTCTTCTTCGTCCTTCGTGGTTTGACGCTCTGCACTTCGAACAGAGCGAATGTCGCTCGAAAGACATCGAGCTACGCCTCGTCATCGGATCCTCCCTCGCACGACTCGGTCCTCAAGCTCGCGTTCTCGCCGACCCCGGTTCGTCTCCGGCTTCCCCTCTTGCCGTCTCGCGCTCATGAAGATCGTCGCACAGCCCGCCTTACGCAAGTCCTCGTGAACCTCCTCTCGAACGCCATCCGCTTCACCGCCAAGTCCGCCCGGCGCGAAGTCACCCTCGCTGTCGAGGTCTCGGCGCACCCACCAGACCGCGCCTCGCCGCTCATCCCGCCGCACGATATCGAGTACCAGATCGAGAAGCGCAGGCCGATCTACCTGTTCTTCTCGGTCGAGGACACGGGGCCGGGCATGACGGAGGAGGAAACTGGGAGGCTCTTCGCTAAGTTCATGCAGTGCGTCCCTCCCTCTTCCCCTCGATTTGAGCGAGGAAGCTGACGCTCTGCCTGGACGCAGAGCTTCGCCCTTTACGCACACGGCATGGGGCGGGAGCGGACTCGGGCTGTGGATAGCTCGCAGTACGTCCCGCCGCTCCCTCCTCAGTCGCCTCTTTTCGCTCATCATTCCCACGCGCAGATCTGTGCGAGCTTCAAGCCGGGCGCATCGAGGTCTCCTCAACCGTCGGCAAAGGCTCCATCTTCCGGTGCTTCATCACCGCGCGCTCGGTCGACGCCGGGCCCGACAAGGAGGACAAGCCCGCGCCCGTCATCGAGGGAATCACGGGCCCAAACGCTGAGCGCGGCGCGGCGCCCAGGGTGTACCTCTCGGCTGGAGGGGAGAAGAGCGCCCGCTGCGAGGGATGAAGGTGCTCTGCTGCGAGGTGCGCATCCCCTTTCTCCCTTCTCCTCCGCTGCAAGCGGTGACCGTGGAGCACGCACAGGACAACCTCATCAACCGCACGGTCCTCCGGAAGCAGCTCGCGAAGGAGGGCTGCGAGGAGGTTCTTCTTGCGTGCGACGGACGGGAGGGGATCAACCTTCTCGAACAGCAGGCCCCCGGTGCGGTCGACTGCGTGCTCATGGACATTGAGGTGCGCTCGCGCTCTGCCACTACTTAAGAGCCCCCGAAGACGCTGCTGTTGCTTCCTTCCTCTCCGCTCACAGATGCCCGTCATGGACGGCCTCACTGCCACGCGCGCAATCCGCCAGAGCGAGATGCAGGGTGGGCGAGCTGGAAACCAGCGCATCGTCGGGTTGACGGGCAACGCCCGCAACGCGCAGAAGCAGGCGGCGATCGACGCTGGAATGGACGCTGTTGTGACCAAGCCGTACAAGTGCGTCCTTGCCGCTTCCCATTCGTCGCGCTCAGCTGACTCGCTCCTCGCGCGCAGGATCCCCGATCTCGTCGAGAAGATTCTCTCCGCGCAGACTGCGCCTCCCTCTCCCAACCTCGCCTCCTCCTCCGCCGAGCCCGCCGCCGAGCCCTCCGCATCCGCCTCGTCGCAGGGTCACGAGTTCTCGCTCGCGCCGACTGCGGCGGACGTCGACGAGCCCGAGGTCATCACCAAGCACAAGGCGTCGATCGTCACCATCACGGGCGAGCACGAGCCGCGCAAGGAGGCGGAGCGGACGGCGGCGAAGGCGGAGACAACGATGTCGCGCCATGGGCAGGGAGACCTCTTGCCGTACTCGCATGCGCCGGAGGCGGCGCTCGAGAAGGGAGGGGTGTGAGGAGGAGGGGTTCCGGTCGCGCTATTCCCGCATCTTGCCTGTACTCCCAACAGCTCGTATCGGCGCGTTGTGCATAGCTCTTGTTGTAACGTCGCGTTTGCTCTACTTCAGGCCGCGATGCATCGGTGGGCGGGCCATGCGGAGCGAGCTGCCTGACCCCTCTTCGCTCTCGATGCTGCCGCACGCCGATGTTCACAGCGATGGTACAACACCGGTACTGTAGCGCTAGGACGCGTGCACATGCTAACTCTCTTCAGCTCGGAAGCGTAGCTGTGCGTGCATCGAGTCGCGACGAAGCCGTTTGCGAAAGTCGAGCGCCGTTCGGGTCGTCGCCTCGCTCGCTCGTCCTGAATCGCTGCCTGCTGGTCCCTGGGAGCTACCTTTGGGCTTGACGGTGCAGCGCTGCGCTCGCTGCGGTATGCTGGGCCCGTCATCAGAGAGATTGCTTGCTGGACTGCTGGGCGAACTGCGTCCGTTCGTGTCGCTCTCGCTTCTCTGCCCCTACTACCCACTCGCCTGATTGCGTGTTCGCGCGCCGGCAGGACTTGAGGGGACACAGACAGCCGGAGAAGCCGGGCCATCGCCTCTTGCGAGGTCCTCGCAGGCCCGCGGAGGATCTCCTTGCCTCCTCTCCGCTGCTCTCCCTCCTCCCGCTCACTCGGCTCCCGCTCTCACCCGCTCGGACTCGCTCAGCCTCGCTCGGATGGACAGCACGATCACGATCCGCACCGCCGACGACCCTCCCGTCGAGCTCATCGTCCCCCGCGCCATCCTCATCGCTGGCTCGAAGGTCTTCGCCGACATGCTCTCCCTCCCGCAGGGCAGCACGGGCGGCGCGGGAGAGGACTCCTTCGACGTGATTGAAGACGGAGAAGGACCTCAAGCCGTTCCTCCGCCTGCTCAACCTCGCGCACGAGGACGGCGACCCGGTCGAGGAGCTCCAGGTCGAGGACTGGCCCATCGTTGCGCGGCTCGCGGACAAGTACGACGCCGCCGGGGTGGTACTTCTCGTCCTCTGGAAGTACCAGTGCGTCCCGCATGCTTCATACACCGTGCAGACGCTGAAGACAAGCTGCGCAGGGAGTTCTGCCAGTTCAAGGGAGACCCTTCGCTCATCGCCAGCGCCTTTGGCATGGCGGTCTCTCTCAATCGCAAGGACCCCGCATTTAACGCCCTTGAGTGGGGGCTCTACGAGAGCGATGACTTGCTGGGCGAATGGGAGCCGCAGTTTGTCCGGATCTTTCTTTGCGTGCCATGCCTACGTGCTATCGCTAACATTCTGACCGCGCACAGAAGTACTGGCTCCTGCGCCTCAAGCTTCACGCATTCGAGTACTCAGTCCAGGACGCCCGTGTCACGCATGACTTCGCCGACTGCGACTGCAAGAAGTCGCCCGAGGTGTACTGGCGTCAGGGCATGCACCCCGCCATGAAGGACTGGCGAGCTTCGACGGTCGCACGCCCGTTCGTTGAGCACCTGTGGGACCAGTGCAGGGACTCGGAGATGTGCAACAATCACCAGATGGAGTTCATGCGGGCCGCCCAGAATGTCGAGAAGGAGTACCGCGACACCATGCCGGACTTCCCGCTCTGAGCTCCATGTCGTGCGTCTTTACGACCCCGCGTTGGAGGTCGCGCCATGCGGAGCAGCGTGCTAACCTCGCACGCCCGCAGATCAACCCGTCCTCATCAAGAACTCAAGCTTCCTTCGCTTTTCCCCGACCTCGGTCTTCGCATGCCTCGTCTCAAGCCAATCCAGCTGCATTCCGACAACGTTTCGGCTGGGAAACTTCCGGCGAGAGCAGCTCCGCAAGCCACAACTTGCGAAGGTCCGCACGAGCTCGCTCGACGAAAGCGAGAGAGATAAGTTCGTTTGCAGACAGGCTATATACGCGATACTTTGCTTCTGCTTCTTCTCCGCTCCATCACCTTACTGCGCGAGGTCAAGCGCCGATGACGGCAAATTCGCCGACGGTCCCTCCGTACCCCTCGGTCGCGTAGCTCCCCTCGATGGTGAGCTGCACGAAGCGCGCCGTGACCGACGTGTTGAGCGGCACGTCGGTGAGGTTGCCGAGGTCGACCTGGACGATGAGCGACTGCGCGAGGTCGTACGGCGCCGAGAGCGTCACGTTGCCTGACGCAACCGCCGTCGCGTTCTGCAGCTCGGACGTCGCCGACGACACGTTCGTGGAGCTGTTCGACACTGCGATCGTGTACGACAGGGGCGGCTCTGCGGACGGGCGGCGGGCGGTGTGAGTGATGGGGGGAGGCGGTCGAAAGGAAGAGCAAGCGCACGGTTGCCCCAGTTGAGGTGGAACGCCTTGATCGGCTGCTCCTTGCCGAGGTCGACGATCATGGAGGTCGGGTCGGGAGTGTACGGCTGCCAGACGGTCTGCGGAGGGAGAGAGACTCGTCAGTGCCTACTCGCAACCGGGAGGAAGCAGGGAACGCACCGAGTTCGCGCCGTCGATGGCGGCGATCGCAAACTCGCCCGGCCTGCTCGTAGAGTTGACGAGGTGGAAGTCGGTGTCGTCCGATAGGGTCGTCTGGCACTGCGCGAGGTTGCCCTCGATGAGGGTGCCCGAGGTGGAGCGCGTCGGCACGGTGATCGACTCGCCAATCGCGAGCGTGCTGCGCAGTTGTAGAGCGTCAGTACACGCAGGAAGGAGAGGGCGTGGAAGTGAGGACGCACTAGTTTCCGCTCTTGTCGTTCATCCGTCCAATCTCGACCGGGACGGTGTCGTTCCCGCCGCGACGGTACGTGATGGTCGTCTCGTTCGTGTTGACGTTGACGTCGAACACGCCGCCGTGCCACTTCATGCCCTTGACCGTGTAGTTCGTGAACTGCGGCGGGAGGATCGGGTTGAAGTGCAGGCGGTCGAGGCGGAAGCGGTAGCCCGTGAAGCCGTGCGTAAGCGTTCTGCGAGCGTCGTGAAGTCAGGTTCCGTCGAGCGAGAGAAGGACGAGGGTGTGACGCACTGGAGGTAGCCGCCGTGCCCGGTAAGGAACGTGAAGGCGGGGTTCGTCCCGCCGTTAGCAGCCCAGACGTCGTTCTGCTGCTCCGAGAACTGGTAGTACGGCGCGCGCGAGTACGGCTGGGCCGCGCGGAGGAAGTAGGTGTAGGACGAGCAGCCGATGGGCGAGAGCTCGGCGGCGATAATCCTGCGGAGCGAGCCGTGCGAGAGTCGTCAGCGCGAATCCGGAGGCGCCACTCTTGAGGAAGTCCAGCTCCGCCGGTGTAGCGGTGGGACGGGCAGAGCGACGGGTACGCCGACAGCATGCGTCATACGGATGCGGCGACTCACGAGTAGATGCCCCCTGCGAGAACGACGAGCGTTAGTAACAGCATCGAGACGATTGCGCAGAAGGACGACGCACAGGTCATCGAAGGACCGTCCGGCGAGTTCGCGCCGGCGTAGAAGTCGAGCGTCGTGAGGGCGATGCTGTCCGCCGACGAGCCGGTGTACTCGCCGTTCGGCCACTGGAACTCGTACGGGTACTGCAGGAGGACGACGTCGGCTTGCTTGATCTCGGCGGAGCCGTTGGTGCCGTCTGCGGGACGTGAGAGTCAGCAAGGTTGCGGAAAGCGCGGTGGTTCGGCGAGGAGGTTCCGCAGCAACGAGTTGGGCTCTCGCGGGCTCTCGCGGGGTCTCGCGCCTGGCCCACCGGCCCGACGCACTTCTCCTCGGTTCCACCGCAGATCTGAAGGCGAATGAGGACGGGGAACGCACCGTAGCCGAGGATGATCCCGTTCTTCTGCGGAATGAGGATCTTCTCGCGGATGTCGGTCCAGTTGCTCGGGAAGTCCTCCTCGCCGAGGATCTCGCCGAGCTCCATCGCCTGCGCGAACGTGACCGTGAGGGCGCCGTTCGCTGCGGGGCGGGCGGAATCGCAAGTTGAGAAGGTCAGCGGAGGGCGACACGAGGGGAGGAAGCCAGCAGACGCACTGAGGCCGGTGTTGTTGACGTGGTTGGCGTATTCGTCGGCGCCCGTCGTGTTGAGCGTGACGTACTGGTACGTGCCGTTGCCGGTGTCGTTGCGCGTGACGAAGGAGGCGAACATGTCGGCCGCGCCGCGGACGAGCGGGTAGCCCTTCTCCGCGAGCCAGGTGTCGTTGTTCGTCACGGCGTAGTACTGCCACGCGGCGAGCGCTATGTCGCTGTTGAGGTGGTACTGGCTGCGAGAGGGGGAGAACGCGGCGGGTCAGCATCTCTCGGATCTATAGCCGCGCCGAGCGGTCGTTGGTCGACGCGCCGGAAGAAGGAAGGGACGCACTAGTCCGCGCAAGGACCGATGCCAGTGCAGTTGCCGAAACGCGCGCCCGTCCACGGGTAGATCGACCCGGCGAGGCCGAGCTCCCGCGCGTTCTCCTTCGCCGCGCCGAGCTGGCGGTAGCGGAAGTCGATGACGCTCTGCCAGCGCAAAGACGAGTCAGTACTTGGTTTGAGGCGCGGATGCGATGAAGAGAAGGGGGAGAAGCGGGACGAGCGCGAGGTTCAGAGAAGCAGGGAAGAACGCACCTCAGCGTAGTCGGGGAAGAGCGAGATGAACGAGGGTGCGATCCAGACGTCGGCGTCCCAGAAGATGTCTGCGACAGGGCGACGAGGGTCGTCAGCACCAGGCTCGGAAGGGAGCGGGCGGGTCGAGCGGTCGAGGAGCGATATGCGCCTGCTCAGAACGGCGAGGCGCAGTCGCCCAAAGAGGGAGGAGACGGAGAGGAGGTGAGGAAAGCGAGCGACTTACGGCCGGCGTACGAGTCGGAGGTCAGACCAGCAGGCGCGATCGAGTTGTCGCCGAGGCCTGTCGGCTCGCTGCCGTTGCGGACCTGCTCGTCCCGATTGTCAGCGCGCGCGTCCGTAACGGTCCGAGAGTGAGGAAACGCACGTTGGTGAGGACATGGAAGAGACTCGCGCGGGTGACGAGCTGCAAGTCCTCGTTCTCCTCGCCGGGGATCTCGATGTCGGCGTCCTCCCAGACGGCGTCCCATGCCTCGCGGTGGCTGGCAAGGATGCCCTCCCAGCCGGTCTCGTTCGCCTTCTGCGCGGCGGCGAGTGCCGTCTGCAGCTCGGCGCCGGGGTACGCGTCGGACGAGGCGATCCCGACGTACTTGATCACGTCGAGCGTGCCGTTCGACGGGAGGCCCGACACGAGGCGGTAGCACGCGCTCGCGGTCGAGACGTTCGCGGTGAGCGCATCACCGATGCACGCCGCGCCGGTGTCGTTCGACCAGGAGGTCGAGCCGTGCGGCCAGAAGTCGACGACCGAGACCTCGTACGCCGTCACGTTCGAGATGCCGACGGGGCGGACGGCCGTGTGCAGCGTGTTCGCGGTCGTGTTAGGGACGGGGCCGGACGAGACAAAGTCGGTGCGCCAGGCACCGGCACCCTGTGGAGCGGGGAGTATGAACGGGAGGAGCGGGGCGACGAAAGAGGTTCACGCACGTCAAAGACGTCGGTGAAGGCGACCTGCATGTTCTCGTTGAGGCCGTCGACGGTGAGGCGGACGGCGCCGATGTTCGGCTCGACGCGGTGCGCGATAATGGTGTAGGTCAGGTGAATTGGCTCCGTCGCGCCCTCAGGCGTCCAGTCGAGCGAGGTGCGGACGACGCCGTCCTGGATCGACATCGACTGCGTCCAGTTCGAGATCTGCTCGTCGGGCGTCGCGGTCGAGTAGGTCTGGTTGTCGACGGTGAAGTAGAGCGACGACCAGGTGGGGAGCGTCGAGATGGGCTGCTGTCCGCCCTCTTGGTCCTGCGCGTTAAGCGTTGTTGGCTCAAATCGTCTGCGGGCGCTCGAATAGCGGTAGGGACGCACAAAGTTGGTCCCGGCGGTCTCGTTCTGCTGGTCGTAGAAGCCGGCAACCATGGCGGCAGCCTGCCTCGGCGTGAAGAGCGGCCACCCCTGCGTGCCATCGCGGCCCGTCAGGTTGTTCGGCTTGACTACCATGTAGCCGAATCCCTCTGCGAACGGGCGGGCGAGCGGGCGAGCGAGCGAGGTCAGCTCCTCCTCTTCAGGTAAAGGTGGGGAAGCACGGGCGACGCACCGGCGGGGATGCGCTGGCCGATGTAGCCATTCGAGACGTAGGCCTGGCGCTGCCACGCCGTGCGGTTGAACTCGTTGGTCGTGAGGTTGTAGTCGACCGTCTGCTGGCCGAGTGCGGGCGTCGCAGCGCAGCAGAGGGCGACCGCGGCGGCAGCGCCGGCGAAGAGGCGCTGCTTGGCCCGACGGGCGGGCGGTGGAGCCGAAGGACGCATCACCGAATGGAACCGAGTCGAGCGAGAGAGGCGAGAGCGGCGGAGTCGAGGGAGAGGAGGCGGGTCCGCGGCGACGGGGTCAAGCTGGAGCAACAAGAGGAGAAAAAGAGGGGAAGAGGGGACTCCAGCTTAGCGCCGCCCCACGCCCTTCAGGGCAGCTCCACAAAGCGCTCGAGGAAGGAAGGCGCGTCATGACTTCGACGAAGCCGAAGGCGGATCGACGCTCTGCTCGGCGCGTGCTCTGCTGCGCCGAGGGCGTCCGTGGGGAGATGCAGTGATGCAAGAGTTAAGCAAGGACGACCCGCGCAGCCGCCGTCGCAGGGAAGCGCCGTCTTCGCTGAGGACGCGGCAAGCCTCCCCTGGGGAAGCGCGCCAAACGCACGGCCGGCCTTGGCGACGGTCGCGTGCATCGATGCCCTCGTTACGCACAGATCGCACCCATCACCCCGGCCCTCGAGCGAGAGCGAAAAGAGCGAGGAGGTGTACGCCGGGCGAGAGACGGAGACGGCGCGATGAAGGCATCAACGCGCGCAGGGGCAGGCAGTGAGGTTCTCCCTGCACTGGACGAGGGCTGCTGCACCTGCGAGCGGGCTCGGCTCGCTGGCACCCGCGGTGGTTGCGTCGAGGGAGGACCGCCGCGCTTCTCTCCCCTCTTCCATCACCCACCTCCGGCCCTTAGCTCCCCAGGATGGAGGACTGGCTCGCCCATCCAGACACAAGAGCCACTATGGCTTCGCCGCCGCGCCCCGCCCGCCCGTCACTGCTCGCCTTCGCCCTCACCACGCTCCTCTTCCTCGTCGTCTCCCTCTGCATTCTCTCGCCAGCCCCGTCCCGCCTCCTGCGCCGCTCGCACGCCCTCCTCGTCCGCCCTGCCGCCCGCGCCTTCGCCCGCCTGCCACTCCCCGCCGCCCTCCAAGCCCCGACCGACCTCGCCGTCGCGATCCGCTCCTTCGCGCACTACGAGCACGCGCAGCAGCGCGCCCTCACGCGCAAGTGGGCCGCGTTCGACCGTATGCCCCGCAGGCACAGGCGCGTCGGCAACCAGCTCGGCTGGAGGAAGACCCTCGCCGCGGCGGGCGATGCCGTCGAGGTGAATGCGGCCGTCGCGGACGAGCTTGCCGCGTTGGGACTCGAGCAGGCAAAGCGGGAGGGTGTCCCCGTAGGGCTGAGGAGTAGCTTTGCCCGCGAGAACGGACGTGTTGTCGAGGTGTGCTGTCCTGTTCACATTTCGCAGCCTTCGGCTGATCCCCCTTGCAACGATGCTTCTTTCTCCCTCTCAGACGCTCAAGCACTTTGTCCGAGACTGGAGCGAAGAGGTCGAAGCGAGCGAGATTCGCTGTTCCCGCCCATACTGGACGCACTGCGAGGCGAGTTTGGCGAGAGGGAGGGGAAGAAGGTGCTCGTTCCGGGCTGCGGGCTGGGACGGCTCGCATACGAGACCGCACTGCAAGGTACGCCGCCTCCTACTCGCGGCTGTGCTCGTCGGCTGACCATCCTCGAGCAGGCTTCTCGGTAGACGCGAACGACTGTGCGTTTCATCCGCTTCCGCTCCCCGGCCCTGCTTAACCCCTGCCCCGCTCGCAGTCTCGCACTTCATGAACCTCGGCACCTCCCTTCTCTTTACCCGCACACACACTCCAAAACAGCACACCCTCGCGCCCTACGTGCACTCCTTCTCGCACCAGCGCACCTCGGCGAATCTCCTCCGCCGTGTCTCCTTCCCCGACATCGTCCCGCGGCGTGACCTCGCGCTACGCTTCGTCCCAGGCGACTTCCTCGAGCTGTTCCGCGCGGAGGGGGCGTATAACGCCGTCGTCACGCTCTTCTTCATCGACACGGTGCGCTTCCCCTCCCTCGTCCCCGCACTAGCGCCGCTGATCTTGCGGTGGGAAGGCGTCGAACCTCCTGGACTACCTCGAGACGATCTTCCGCACGCTCAAGCCCGGCGGCGTGTGGATCAACGAGGGCCCGCTGCTGTACTACGGGAACCCGGGCATGGAGCTCCCGTGCGTCCTTCCCTGACGTCCCTTTCGAGCGACGAGGTTGACGCGAAGCAGGCTCGAGGGCGTTGTGCGCGCGGCGGAGCTGGTCGGGTTTGAGGTTGAGAAGCGCGACGAGCTGAAGGAGGTGCGGTACACGGCCGACGAGCTGGGTGCGCCACCCTCTCCTTGCGCACTCTTTCCTTTCCAGCGTCATCCTGACGAACCTTCTACCGATGCGCAGGGATGTACACGTGCGCTGCGCTAATATCTCCCGCTCACTCGTCTCCGGCTAACTCACGACAACCCGCGCGCAGGTTCGCGTACGACTGCGCCTTCTGGGTTGCACGCAAGCCCGCTGCACTCGCGCTGCCCTCACCTATGATGGAGCCGAATGGAGAGAGAAGCGAGTTGTAGACGTGGAAACGCCGACGACAGTTCTCCTCCGTATTCAGGGCCCTCGCTTGAGCTCTTCTTCGTCCCCAGCAGCTTGCGCAGCAACTCACGGCACGTCTGCACCATCACCCCTCACGCTCTTCTCGTGCGAGCGACAGGCCTTTACGAACTCGTCACGGTCGTAGCGAACCAGCACAGACGGAAACGCTGTACAACACCCCTCGTCACAACGCACTACCGGCCCCTGCCCCTCCCTCTCGCGCCCCCCGCCCCGCGCGCAACCTTCTGCGGGCTCCCAGGCTCGCCCCCCTCGCCCTCCTGCGCCTGCCCCGCGCCCGCGCCGGCATCGGCCTTCCTCTTCCCCGCTACTCCGACGCCGCCGGGGCTGCCAGCGTCTTGCGCTCCGCTGGCGCCGGCAGCGCCTGCACTAGGCGGCCGCCCGCCTGGCGAGGCGGTGACAGACGAGTAGAAGCTGTTGGTCGAGGGGTTCTGCTGCGCCGCCGCGACCGCGACCCCAACGGGCGGGGCGCCGCCGCCGCCGCCGCCGGGCGTGGGCGGCTGCTGGTGCGGGTAGTGTTGCTGCTGTTGGGGGGGCGGCGGAGGATGCTGCTGCTGGGAGGGGTGTTGCTGGGGCGCGAAGTGCTGTGGCGGGGGAGGGGCGGGGCGGGAGCCGTATGTCGAGAGGCACTCTGCGCGCACGTCGGGCGTTAGCGAGGCAGGGGATGGGAGGAGAGCAGGTAACGCACCGACGGGGCGCCCGTCTCGATCGAGAGGGCGATGAGCTCCTGCAGCTGCGCAACGGACTCGGCGATCTGAGCGGCGGCAACGCTCGTCAGCCTCGACAAAGAGAAGAGCGAAAGAAGCGCGACGCACCTCCAAGCACCGCATCCCCAGCTCGGTGATGCCGAACCCGCCGACCGCGCTCGCCGGCACGCGCACCACCGCGCCCTTCTTCTCCTCGCCGTCCTCGCGCGACGCCTCCCGCTGCGGGGACGGCTTCTTATCCTCTCTCTCGGCGTCACCCGCGTCGCGATCATCGTCGTCCTCGTGCTCGACCTCCTGCTCGACCTTGGCGCTCGCGCTCCGCCGGCGGGTGACCATCCCGCGCTTCGACGCCGTCGACGCCTTCCGCGCCTTCGAGGCGCGCGCGGCGTCCTCGTCCGCCTCCTTCGACGCGGCGGGCACGGACGGGGGCAGCGCAACCGGCTCCATCGCCCCGCGCGCGACGCTCTCCTCGAACCTCTTTGCGTCAAACTCGAGGCTCTCGATCCGGAGCCCCGCGCTGCCCCCGCCGAGGTCTTTGAACATGAGGTGCATGGTGAGCGCGCCGAGGAGGTCGACACGCGCGCCGTGTGCGAAGCGGGACGTCCACGAGGCGTCTTCGGCGCGGAGGAGGTAGCCGATGTGGACTTGCGGGGTGGGAGGGGAGGACGGCGAGGAGGGGAGGGACGGGTCCGGGGTGGTTAGACGGAACTCGCGGACGAAGTGGACGGTGAGGACCGTCGAGAGGACGCCGAGGAGGAGGTTAAGGTGCTGGAAGCGCGGGAAGGCCGAACAGGGGATCTCTGCGGGCGCGTGCGAGTGTGAGCTCCGCGCGCAGCAAACGGGGGCAGCGAGATGCACCGAAGACCTTGCTCATCTGCGTCGATTTGTCGAAGAGGCCGATCTTGATCACCCCTGTCTCGGTAAAGTGCTCCGCGATAACCGTTCGCAACGCGTCGAGCGGGCTCTCCTTCTGCAAACACGGAGGTTTCAGCGAGAACACATACGCGAGGGAAGCGAGGGGGAGCGCACCTCGAGCGCAAGCATGATCGCGTCGTTCAGCGCCGACAGCCTCGCGAGAGCTGGCCCCGTCGGTGCCGCCGTCGCAGTGATCGGTCCGGTACTGTGCACGCGAGCAAGATCAGCATCGTCTCTCGCGCTGATGGTGGGAACGCGGACGTACCCCTTCAAGGCGAGGTGCGCGGCGAGCAGCGTGTTCGGCTGCGGCGCGATCGACGGGCGCACCATCTGCCTTGGCGGCATCCCTCCCCCCTGCAGCTGCTGCTGCATCCCCGCCTGCGGGTACATGCCGTTCATGCCCTGCCTCGGCGGCGGGGGCAGGCAGCGGCTGCTGGATCGGCGAGCCGCACGGCGGCGCGCCTCCCGGTTGCGGAGCATGCGCGCCGAGGGCGGACGGCGGGCGCATGCCTGCTGTTGGAGGGAGGCTGCGCGGTGGTGGAGGGAGCTGGCTGTGCTGATGCGGGACGGAGCCGGGGAGAGGAGCGCCGGGCTGCGGCGGGTACGGGAGCGTGTGGTTGATCGGGGACGAAGGGACCGAGTTGGCGGAGGACGAGGCGTACGGCTGCGGCAGGGCTTGCTGCTGCTGCTGCTGCTGCTGTAGGTGCTGCTGGTGTGCGAGCCATGCGCCGTGCTGCGGGTGGGACGGGTGGGACGGCCCGATCACCTGTCCCGGCGGAGGAGGGGCGCCGACGCGCTGCATACCCGGCGGGGGCAGCATGGTCCCGCCCTGTACGCCTACGCCGTTCATCCCCGCCCCTCCGCGCTGCCCCTGTCCTTGCGGCGGGGGTCCTCCTGGACCTGGCTGCGTCCGCGCGAGGTGCGGGCCCAGTCCCTGCGGCGGGAGCTGTCCGAGCTGCTGGCCCGGCGGGAACTGGCGCAGGGGAGCCTGTCGCTGCTGGTGCTGCTGGTGCGGCGAGTGCTGTTGCGCATACGCGAACCCCGGCGGAGGTTGTGGGGGAGGAGGACCGCCCGGACGTGGGAGCTGCGGCTGGCCAGCGAGCCCGCCGTGCGAAGGGAGCATCCAGTCGAGCGCAATCAGCCAAGCAGAGCCATCCCCGCGACGGCGAGGCAGCGGGTCGAGCGGAGAGAGGCCGCTGTCGAGTCGTATTCGCGCAATACAACTCGCTCGTATTGAGGCGGGTGTAATCGCCTGATTACGCCTGAGCAAACGTATTCCGCCCTCCCTCGTCTCCACCACCCGCACTCGCCTCGCCGCCGCTCGCTCGCGCAGACCAGCCGACCCACGAGCAGTCCCGCTCCAAGGCTCTGCACGTGCCTGGACCCGCGCACGAACGCGCCCAGAGAAAGCCCGCGACGAGAGAGCCCCCTCGTCCCCCTCGTCCCACCTCCCGCGCCTCGAGGCGTCCACAGCCCCTGCGGACCCGTGCGCGCACCTGTACTAGCCGCGAAAACCCTCGCAAACGCTGCACAGCCAGCCCGCGCGTCCCCGGAGTGCATCGCCGCACCGCCCGAGCCTCCCCGCGCGCCATCCTTCGTCGCCCCGCGTGTAGAAGCCTCCGGGCAAGGCTTGCGCTGCTTGTAGCTCTTCGAGCACCCTCTCGCTCGCTGACAAGTTCTCCGGGACCCGCCCGCTGACCCGCTGCTCCCATCCGCGCAGGCTCCCCTCCCGCCGCATGCCCGCCCTCGCCGGTCTCGCCAAGGTCCCTTCACGGTGAGGCTTCTGCGCCCCTTTGTGCACGAGAGAGAGCACTGCAATCTAACTGCGTCTGGGGAACGTGTGCGGTGCGCGCGTGCGGTGCGCGCGTGCGGCTGGATGCGAGCGCCGGGTCCTCTCCTCGCAGTCGACGCCGCCAGTCGAGCGCGCAATCAGCTCCATCCTCCTCGTGTCGAAGAACTCGCACTGACGATCCCTTGCGGTCCCTCCCGTCAATTGCATCTCCCGAAACAGCCTCCGCCGCCACGCCAAGACCCCGTGGGACGTCCAGTTCCTCACCAACCCGACTTTTGTCTCCTGGCTCGAAGGCCACCTCGGCGCGTCTCCACTCGTTGACGACGAGCCCTCGTCGACTACGTCCGCGCCCGCCTCCCGCCCAAGCCTTCAAAATACGCGCCGTCTGCTAGCGACCTCCCCACCCCAGCGCCTTCTCCCGTTCCCTCGCCGTTCTCCGCTTCTCCCTCTCCCTCTCCACCTCTTCCCGCTGCCAAGCCCGCCTCTCCTCCGCCCGTCATGTCCTTCAACGCTGGCTTCGACGACGTCCTCGACATGAACTCGTACGCCGCCGCCGAACCCAATGGCCTCGACGACTTTGCCGACGCTGCAGCGTTCCGCGCGCCTTCGCCCGTCGAGCCCGCGCTGTACCAGGCGCTCTCACCCGCGCGCAACGCGAACGGCCGCACGCCCTCGCCGTTCGCGTACAACCCGGGCGCGATCGCGCCCTTCACCGCGCCCGCGACGGGCGGCTTCTTCAGCCGGACCGCCTCGCCCGCGTTCACCTCCTCGGGCGCGCTCGCCGACCCGACTGTCGCGTCGTCGTCGCTCGCGCCCACCGCCGACCTCATCCACCGCGGGCGCGCGTCGCACGCGAACTCGCCCGTGACGGCGGGGCGCAGGCGACGCCTTGGAACGGGTTCTTCGCCGCGGGGCGGGCGTCGCGAACCATGTCCCGCCCGGCGCGCTGTTCGACCCGGCTGCAGTGGCGGGCGAGGCCAGCGGGCCGACGATGACCATCACGCCGTCGGTCATCTCGGCGCCGCCGCCGCCATCGGCCTCGCCTCCTCCCGCCAAGCCTGCGCCGAAGAACAA
Source organism: Rhodotorula kratochvilovae (assembly GCA_019926025.1). Lineage (NCBI taxonomy): Eukaryota > Fungi > Basidiomycota > Microbotryomycetes > Sporidiobolales > Sporidiobolaceae > Rhodotorula > Rhodotorula kratochvilovae. Next base: position 257,662 of record JAHSUG010000018.1, read on the forward strand.
GCCCGTCGCGTCGACGTCGTCATCCGCCGCGTCCTCGTCAAAGGGCCGCTCGGCGTCGCCCGCGGTGACGAAGCGCGCACCTGCGCAGGCAGTGTCGAGCTACTCGTCCGAGCACTGGACGTCCTTCGTGCCCAAGATCCGCGCCCACCTCGACGCGAAGCGCCTCTCGCGCCGCCGCCTCCGCGCAGTTCCTCGTCCGGAACCTGCACGACCTGTTCACGTACGCGGACCGCGCGAGCACGAGCAGCCCGTGGGGCGACGCGAGCGACGTCCCGCCCGAGGGGCGCGCCGAGGTCCTCAGCGCGCTGCTCAGCTACGCGAAGGAGGATTTCTGGCGCGCGTGGGTCGCCGAGGGCGCGTCGGCGCGGCGGGCGCGGGCGGGGGCAAGGGCAAGGAGAAGGAGGCGGCTCCTGCGCCCGCGGCGAAGAGCGACGGGCTCGAGCTCCTGCAGTGCTGGCTCGAGGGCGCGAGCGCGCTCGTCAGCATGTCGAGCAAGGACAAGGAGGCTGCCAAGGCGAGGCCCGACCCGAAGGAGCGCAAGAAGAAGGAGCTCGAGGCCGCGACGCTCGTCCTCGTCCTGCAGGTGCGCTCTCCTCTTCTCTATCAGCTTCCATTCTCTCCGCGCCTGCTCTGCGTATTGCGAAAGAACCGCCTCTTCGAGGTGAGAAAGCCGAGCGGGGACTTGCGAGGAGGGGCGCGCTCTGCCACGGTATGGCGGCTCAACGGGTGTCGCGGTGCAACCAGACGTCTGCGCAGTCGTCCCGCGCGTCCCCATAGCGTATCCTTTCCTCCATCGCGAGTGCAAGCCTTCAGGCTCTTCAGCCGTCCCCTCCTCATCGTCGCCCCGGTCGACATCGCAACCTCCTGCATTCCCTGAGCAGCGCTGACACTCTTTTCGTCCCCCTCGCGCCCCTCCCACACAGGTCCTCGCCAAGCTCCGCTCTCGTTCGACCACCTCCTCGCGTACATGGCGCTCCCAAGCGCGTCAAGCGCATCAGCGACCGCGCGCGCGATGGCGGTGCGTCCCTGCTCCTCCTTCTCTTCCGAAAGCATGCTGACGATGCGAACGAGCAGCCGCCAAAGCTGCCGCGACGCAGCTCGTCGTCAAATGGGGCAAGCTGCAGGAGGCCGCGAGGGCGGGCGGGTCTTCGTCGACAGCGGCGGCGGGGAAGCGCAAGGCGGACGACGCGAACGGTGCGTTGCCCTTTCTCGCTCTCTATCCTCGCCGTGCTGTGCGGTGCAGGCGACACCAGTGACGAACCGCGACTGACCTTCCCAACCGACTGCCCCCTCGCAGGGCCCGCGAAGAAGGCCAAGACGACTACGTCCACCACGACGACGACGGTGAAGAAGCCCGTCGCGCAGCCCAACCCGCTCGGCAAGGCGCTGCCCTCATTCAAGAAGGCCCCGCCGCGCGCCGCCCCCGGCGGGGCGCTCGGCGCTCGCTGCGGCGTTGGAGCAGCTCAACGCGCGGAAGGCGGCGCCGCCGGCTCCGCCCGCGCCTGCACCCGCCGCCGCGCAGCCTGCGGCCAGTACGGCGGGCGCAGCTCCGGCTGCCGCGCCGCGAAAGGGGACGGGCAAGCCCGGTGGGACGGCGGGCAACGTGGGCGAGCGTGTGCGGAAGAGCGTGAGGTGGGCGCCGGAGGGCGAGCTCGAGAAGATCAAGCTCATCGAGAAGGCCATCTACGCGGACGAGGACGGCGCGGAGGGCGCGACCGTCACTGCTGAGGGCGAGGTGCGTCCCTTTTCTTCGCTTGCGAGGAGGAGACACTGACGACTAGCCGCGCAGAGCCTCGACGAGAGCTTGCACCTCATGCAGGAGCAGGAGGGCTTGTCGCTCGCGATGCACTTCGAGGAGGAAGAGTTGATCGAGGAGATCGACTGGTACGAGCCTGTCGGTGCGTCCTCCCACCTTCGCTTCTTCTGCACACGTCGCTCACGCCGTACTCTCGCAGACGTCGTCATCCCCGACACGGAGGACTTTGCGCCGCTGCGCGAGCCAAAGCAGTCGAGCGAGCCCGAACTCTACCCCGAGACGACGCCAATGGAGGTCGACTCTGCACCGCCCGAGTCGCCGTCCGAGCCTCCCGCGTCGGAGCTCGACGCGCCGATCACGCCCGACGACGAGATCAAGCGGATCCCGCTCGACGCCTCGCTCAAGAACGACCCCGAGGTGATCCAGACGATCGAGGACGCGCAGCTGTCGCGCCCGCCCGTGGGCGGTTTCGCGTCCAACGACCAGATCTCTGCGCTCCTGAGCCAGCTCTCGGCGAACGGGCTCGTCGACGCACTCGGCGGCGGCGGCGGCGCGCCCGTCCCTGCGCTGACGAACCCGCACGCGCCGCCCATCGGCGCGGGCGCCGAGGTGCAGCCGCCGCCGGCGCAGATCAGCGCCGAGGCGCTCGAGGCGCTCCGGAGCTACCCGCCCGAGCAGGTCGCCGCGATCGTGCAGAGCCAGCCGGGCATGGCGGGCTCGACCTCGCTGCGCTGGGGATCGTCCCCGCGCCGATGCAGCCGCCGGTGCCGCACCAGTTGCCGCCGGGGTTCGAGGCGCAGCCGCAGTATGTCCCGCAGCAGCAGGGATACGTCCCGCCGGGCTTTGCCGCGCAGGTGCGTCCGCTCTCCTTCATCTTTCGAAGCTCCCGACTCACCATCTTCTTTGCGCCTGCAGCCCTACAACGGCTACGTCCCGCCGTCGGCGCAGCAGCATGTCCCTCCTGCATGGGGCGCGCCCGCTGCCGCGGACCCCTACAACGGGTACCAGCCGCCGGTCGGCGCGCACGCCGGCGGCGGGTACGTCCCGCACCCGCAGCACGGCACGGCGAGCGCGGTCCCACCCGTGACGCCGCGGAAGGCGATGCGGGGGAAGAAGGACGTGCCGTGCAAGTTCTTCCGGAGCAGGGGGCGGTGCGACTGGGGGGACCGGTGTGCGTTTTCGCATGATTGAGGGCGGCTGGAGGAGGGAGGGTTGGTTCGCTTCTTGTTGGTTGTCTGCTTGCAGGGCGTGTGTAGCTGGGTGTAGACGAGTGCAACCGCCTGTCACGTACGCTCCATCGAGAGACTCTTCCCGTGCAAGCTGCTCCTCGCCTCGTCGTCGTCGGCCCCTCGTCCTCGTCGCTCTCCCGACATCGCTTCTCCCGAGATGCACGCCTCGCACACCCTCGCCGCGCTCGCAGCGTGTGCCAGTGCAGCCGCACGCCTTTGCGGGCACCTCGCCCGTGCTTGCGTTCAGCGACAGCCGGTCAGTCGTCCATCCTCATCAGCGCAGCGGCGAGGGGGACGCTGCTCGTCGTTCTGGAGGGGCGCACGAGCGGTACTACTCTCTCTAGGGCTAGTCGATTATCCAGGCGCCTCGAATCACTCGCTCTCGCCGTGTGCGGCACGCGGGACGGGGTCGCTCTGACGCAGCGGACGAGGCGAACCCGGCGGCGACGAGCAGCGCGGATGGGGCGAAGGGGTGCACTGCAGTGCTGCTGGGCTCATTGCAGCTGAGTGTATCCATCCCCGACCAAGCTGCGCGCTGACGCCGACTCGCTCCCTCCTCCGCAGGCTCCCCCTCCGCTGTCTGCTCAACCCCGCCACCGCCTCCCCCCGCCGCCTGTCCCCCGTCGTCGCTATCGACCAGCAGACCTTCACCTCGGTCTCCGAGCAGGACGACCTCTGCGGTCTCTCCTCCCTCGTCGTCATCGCCGCCCCGGGGCTCGCCTACTCGGACCTCGCGCTCCTGCCCTCCTCTTCCTCCTCCGCCATCCGCGCCGCATTGGCCGACGACGAGGGCAGCAGCATCACCCTCCCGTACGTCCCCACGCGGCAGTCGGGCGCGCACGCGCCCGCGAGCAGGCTCGCACGGCAGTTCGCCGCGTGCGAGGGCGGCAAGGAGCGCATCGCGGTCAAGCTTGTCAAGGGGCTCGAGGAGACCGATGCGAGCAGTGCAGAGGACCGCGAGAGTCGCAGGGCGGTGATGCACAAGCTGGGTGCGCACACCTTCATCTCCCTCTCTCGACTGCTGGGTGGCTCACCCCCACCCTCGCGTGCAGACGACTTTGTTCGCTCCCTCTCCGACTCGCCCTCCCCACGTGCGGTCGTCATCTCTGCCGCGCTCCTCCTCCCGAAGGCGAAGAAGGCCCCCTGTGCGCACGCGCACGCCAAGCGGCAGCTCGCGAACGAGGACGCCTACGTCGAGGAGCTCCTCGAGGAGCTCGCGGCCGAGGACGCGGGCGACGACGCGAGCCTCGACGAGATGCTGCAGACGATGGAGGCCGTCGAGGACGCCGCGGTGCTCGACCGGCCGGTCGTCGATGATGGCGCGGCCCCGGCCCCGGCGCAGGCGCAGACGGAGGGCGTGACGGAGCTCACCGAGGCGGAGTATGCCGCTGCCGTGGACCCGTACCTCGCGGACGCGGACGGCGACGCGTGGGACGGGAGCATCCTCGACGTCACGGCGTCGCTGCAGCAGGGCGACGGCGACGACGACGAGGGCGCAGGCAACGGGACGAGCATCTTCCAACCCAAGGAGGGCGCGGGGCTTTTCCACCGCTATGTGTTCTTCACGCCCGCCTTGATCCTCGGTGCGCCCTCCTCCTCCTTCTCTCCCGCTCGCGCGCTGACGCGAATGCGTCGCAGCCCTCCTCGTCACCATCTTCCTCCTGATCCCGACCGTCCTGGTGGGCGCGTCCGCGCTCCTCGCGATCGAGACGCCCCAGGGCCTCGAGGGCAAGATGGTCGGCTCGGTCGGGCTCGACCCGAGCAAGGCGCAGTGAGGGGGCGTTCTGCGCCGACAGGGCGAAGGCGGAGGGAGGTGTACGTAGCTTTCCGAGAAGGAGGAGGAGGTGGACGTATCGAACTTCGCGTTGTGCTGTTCCTCTCTCGCGCCCGCTGCGTCTCTCTCGTTCGCTCGCTCGCTGACGACCTCGCGGGCGAACTGCGATACTGCACTGCGTGGCTCCTCCTTCTACACCTAGAAAGCCGCCGCCGCCTCGATATCGTCCGCATCGAGCCAGTCCGTCCCCCTTCCCTCCGCTCGTCAGCCCTGTTTCGCAGTGAGGAAGTGGAGGAGAGAAAGCGCGCACAGGTCGTACAGCGTCCTCCAGACCCTGTCGCGCACATGCGTCGGCCAGCGCGGCGGCGACCACAGGCGCGTCTTGAGCCCGCCTGCGCGTCTCTCTGGTTGTCATCTCGCGCGCAGGGGAAGGGAAGGAAGGGACGCACGCGAACGAGCGGACGCGAGCAGCGCTGCCAGTGGCGCTTCTTCGGAAGCGGGGTCGATCGCGCGCCGCCCCGTCCAGGAGGTCGCGGAGGAGAAGGAGGTGGACCTGCGCGGACGCGATGGGAGTTAGTGCCGCACGAGGGAAGGAGCAAGGAGGACGCACGCCATAAGCGCGAGGGAGGCGTTCCACCCGTAGGTGAGCCCGTCGACGCCCAGCCAGGTCTCGTCGAGCTTGAGGAGCGCTGCGTTCGTTGCGGATCGTCAGCGCGCCGGAGAGAGGGCAGACGGGCGAACTGCACGCACGCGCATCGAGGAAGACGTCCCGATCTCTTGAGGGCGCGACCTGCGCGCGGACGTCGGCGTTGATCCCGTTTCCCGTGAGGAGGACCTGCACCGGCCCTGCTCCTCCTCATCAGCCTCGTCCGCAGCGATAGAGGGAGAAAGCGCGCACCGGGGACGACGTGCGTCCCGTTCCAGCGCGTGAGCCACCCGCGCTTGCGGAGGGGCTCAAGCTCGTGCAGGACGGCGTGGTACGTCTCGTTGCCGCGGGTTTTCTGCGCGTTCGCCGGGAGGATCAGTCCGAGCGAGAACAAGGGAGGGGAGGGCGCACGCACGAGGTCGACCAGGAGTTGGATGGGCGTGAGGTTGCCCTCGTAGAAGCTGAGCAGGAAGCGGGCGTTCAGCAACGGCGAGGGTACAGAGCGAGACGTTGCAACCCACCTCGTCCACGGCCTCCGCTCCTCGCGCTCGTTCTCCTGGCTGTAGTAGTCCACGCCTCGAAGAACCTGCTCTCCTCGTCGCGCACGTTCGCGCGCTTCGAGCACGTCCACCAGCTGGTCATGTACAGGCGCTTGAACGTCCGCGCGGGTGAGCGCCGCAACGCTGTGCGAGACCTGCTCCTCTTCTGTCGTCAGCGCAGCAGGGTGAGGGTGAAGGGCGAACGCACGTAGAGCGCTCCGTCACCCGGATGGAGCCACACGTCCGCCTCGATCGAGAGCGCGCCGTGCGAGAGCGCCGTGTACACGGGGACGTCGCGCCAGTAGTCGTTGTGCGAGTGGATCCTTCGCTGCGGGTGGATCGGCGGGGTCAGACTGTCGTCGCGGGGATCACAGCGGGAATTGAACGCGCCTCGGGGATGTTGCGCGAGAATCCGCTGGGCATGCGCAGCTCGGGAGCGGAGGTGCTACCCCTCGTACGGGGTGTAGCCCTGTCGCAGCTCGTAGACCAGTCAGCGGAGACTAGGTGGAGGGCTTCAGCGAGCGACACACGGGCAGCATGCGGTACTCGCCCCTCCCCACTTGGTCGGGACGAGGAGGAGATGAGGCGGGGGAGAATGGTAGCTGGGCCGCATGTGGGAGAGCGACGGCCAGCGTCGCTAGAGAGCCCAGCAAGAGCAGTGGGCGAAGTAGCATCTTGACTTGGGGAGGGGGTCGCGTGAGGGAGACCGAGAGCTGCTCGCCTCCTCCTACCTTCAGTTTGGCTTCCCCAACTCGCGCTACTTAAGACTCAGACCGCTCTCGCTCGCGCTGTACAAGCCTGATTCGCATCCGGAGAACGCAGCCACAGCTCACTACGTGCCCGCTCCCTCTCGCCATGCTCTCGATGCTCTCGCAGGAGGGAAGCGCCGGTAGGTGAAAGTGTCCATGCAGAGGGGTACTGATTCCAGGCCATGATGCCGATGCTACACGTTTCTAGCGGGTGGCGCTCATGCGCGGAGCCGGGGGATGCCGTGCGTGCCGTGCACGTCGTCGACGTCCTCGGTCACGATCTGCGGGCGCGGCGGAGGGCGAGTGAGCAGGTGCGGGAGGAGGAGGCGCGCCGGAGACGCACCTTGTTGGCGCGGCGCTTGAGCGCGGGGTCGACCGCGTCCTGGAAGTACGCCGGGAGGATGTACTTGAGGCGCCAGAGCTCCTCGGGCGAGACCTCGCTATGAGGGGTCATGAGCGAGTACTTCATCGCGCCCTCGGCCTGCGTCGCCACCTGCTTGGTCGCGACCGCGTCGTGCACCGCGCCGAGGATCGTCGCCGTGATGTGCTTGGACAGGGCCGCGTTCGTCTTGAGCGTCTTCATCACCTCCTCCACGGTCACTGGTGCCTCGCCCTCGCGCCACGCGTCGTAGTCGGTAGACGTGCACACGAGCGCGTAGCTGCATGGGACGGTCCAGGCGTCAGCGGGGGCACGGGGCGTTGAGAAGGAATTCAAGACGCACGCAAGTTCCGCCTCGCGCGCGAGCTTCGACTCGGGGATGGCGCTCATGTTGATGATGTCGCCGCCCCACTGGCGGTACATGTTGCTCTCCGCACGGGTCGAGAACTGCGGGCCCTCCATGACGACGAGCGTCTTCTTGGTATGCAGCCGCGGCTCGTCGGCGGGGTTGATGTGGTCCGGGAACGTGTTGATCGCGTCCTTGATGAGCGGGACGATGAACTCGCGGAGCTCGACGTCGAACGGCTCGCCGAACATGGCGTGGCCGACCATCGTCTCGGAGAAGTACGTCGAGGGGCGGATGCCCTTGGTGCGGTCAATGACCTGGTCGGGGACGATGATGTCGCCCGGGCGGATCTCCTCACGGAGCGAGCCAACGGCCGAGAAGGCGACGATGGCCTTTACGCCGAGGTGCTTGAGGGCGGCGATGTTGGCGCGGGCGGGGACGCGCGAGGGGGGGATGTTGTGGTGGGGGCCATGGCGGGCGAGGAAGGCGATCTGTACGGGGCCTTTGGGCGTCTCGAGCGACGCAATCGAGATGGGCGACGACGGCGGGCCCCACGGCTGCGAGCGGGCGAGGGAGCGAGGTCAGCACGTGCTCGAGGTCGAGAGGAGGGGGGGCGGTGCGAGACGCACGGTGACGGGGTTGACGGTGCGCTCGACCTTGAGGTTGTCGAGCTTGTAGAGGCCAGAGCCGCCAATCACGCCTGGAGTGCGGGGAGAGCGAGAGGAACGAGTGCCGAGGAGGAAGAGCGACGAGGAGGAGGAGGAAGAGCGAGGGGAGCGCGGGTCAGTTCTGCTGGTTGGTAGCGTGTGGGAGAACAGGCAGGGAGGGCTCACCGATGAGGGGAGGGTTCTCCATGGTTGCGTAGTGGAACGGCGGAGAGCACGAGCGGACAGGCATCTTCGACGACGAGCAGAGTCTCGTAGCGCAGTGTGCAGAGAGTGGTGCAGAGAAGGGAGAGCAGCGCAGATGCATTGGACTCGCCCGCCATTCCATTCCCACAGCACCTGACCGAGATCTTGCGCGACCGCACCCTCGCCTCGTCGGTCCCCTCAGCTGACCCCGGCAGACGCGGACTTGTGCACCGCTTGCGCAACCCAGCCCCGCACAATGCGCATGCACCGAGCACCGCCCAGCCGCACGTGTCCTTCCGCGGTAAAGCACGGGACCGTCCTCGGCCCTCTCGATCTGTCACCTGACCTCCGCGCAGCCTTCCCGGTTGGCGAAGAAACGGCGTTGCACCCCTGCTCCCTCGGGGATCGAGCATCGCATCCGCCCCGTGCTCGACCATCTTGCGCGCCTCGCGGTCGAGAAGAGCGGTCACGCCGCATCTCGCCCGGCGAAGGCGGGCTTTGTGCTCGCGCTCGTGCTCGTGCTGCCCGTCGGGTGCGGGTGTGGCGTCGTGCCGGCTTGGCTTGACTGCATGCATCAGTCAGCGATGGATCACCACGTGAGTTGACGAGCGTGTGGAGAAGATGGCGAGTGGAGCAGGAGACGCACGCGCATCTGGCTCGACCGAGGTCGCGACTCGCGGAAGGAGCAGTTCTCGACGCCTGCATCGTCCGCGACCTGTCAGTCGTGCGCAACACAGCACAATGAGAGGAGAGAGCGCACCTGCTCCCGTTGCCGCGCACGCTCAGCCCGCCCTTCTCCCCGCCGCCTGCGCCGCCTGCGCCTGCTTGCCGCGCTCGTCCCGGATATCCCGCATCCGCTGCTCCTGCATCCTCCTCAGGATCGCGATGACCTTCTCGTCCGGCCCCTGCGGGCGCGCCGGCGTCCCCGGGCGGGACGCTCCCACGCCCATGGCCTGCGCGGCGGGACTCGCTCCCGACGACGAGGAGGAGGAGGCGCCCGCCTCGAGCTGTGCCCACAGCTCGTACAGCGCGACGATCTCCTGCACGATCTCGCGCACGAGCGACGCGTCGACCTGCAGGGACGCGAGGAACGTCACCGCGTCGCTGTGCCCGCCTGGCCCTGTCCCGCCGCTCGAGGGCGTCGCGGCGGGCGCGCCCGCGTCGGTCGACTGTCGCCGCGTGCGGAGGAGACGCTCCCTGCGGCTGCCGGTGCGGTGGAGGACAGGTCGGTGTCGGAGGAGGGAGGGAGGATTTGCGCCGCGGCGGATGGCGGCGGGTGCAGCGCAAAGGCGAGGTAGATCGCCGCGACGGCGATGAGGTGCGGTGGGTGGACGAGGCACAGAGAGGAGCGGAACGTGTCGTTGATGATGAACCTGCGCAGGGCCGCGGCGAGTTTGTTAGCGCGGACGAGGCGAGGGGAAGAGCGAGAAGCGCACCACGCCATCTGCAGCGCCGTATCGTCCATCTCGAGCATTCCCTTCCTCCCCTCCTTGCCCTCGTCGCCGCCCGCACTGGTCCCCCCCGCACTGGGCCGCCGTCCCGCCCGCAGAGCTGGACAAGCGCGCGGTACGGGTGGAAGACGACGAGGTGGAAGTCGAGCCCTCGAGGAGGTAGAACTCCATCTCGGCGAGGCGGTGGTTGTCGGACGTGAACGAGTGCAGGCCCATGTCTGCGCGCGCGCGCGTTCGTCGTTCGTCAGCCGGGCTCGCGAGCGAGAGGGTAGCTCGCGCGCGCGCACCATTGAAGACAACCTTGGCTTCGCCGACTGCGCTCTTGACATGCACGGGCGTCTCCTCGGCTTTGGCGGCGACGTAGCAGCACGCAGCGGCGACGAGGGCGGGGTCCGTCTCGCAGTACGAGTTGCGGAGGTAGAACCGGCGGAAGAAGACGATCGCGGTTGCGAGCACCTGCTGCCGGAGCCCGAGGCGCTTGCAGATCTTCTGCATTGCTGCGGGCGCGCTCGCTCCAGGTCAGCGGGGCAGTGGGAGGTGAAGGAAGGGGACGGACCGCTCGCGCTCCAGATCTCGATCCAGCCGAGCTCCTGCTCGTTCGCGAGGCGGTAGTCCTCGAGGCGTGCGGTGATGAGCGCAGCGCGCGGGTGCAGGTGCAGGTTCGCGTGCGACGAGAGGTAGAAGTTGGCCGACATGGCTCTATCGCGGGTCGAGCGAGGTGGGGGTGCGACGGTGCGCGGCGGAGAGGCTGCGTGCAGGGTGGGCGGGTCAGTGCGGGGTCATCGGACGAGTAGAGAGGACGCACTGGTGGCAAGAGGCAGGTCCAGCGGCAGTGCACCCGCTGTCGATCAACGCTGAGCGGGAGGAGGGGAGCGAGGCGAGGTCACGGCGGGGGGCGTTGGCTCTTCGCAGAGGTAGTGAGAGCGCGAGTCTGATCGAGTCTAGCGAGGCAGAAAGAGTCCAGCGGGTGCGAGAGGGCGAGACACGGTGCAGAGGGAGCGGGACGACGAGGGTTGCCGCTCTCCACTCGCCATGGCTCCGCGCGGCAAGCGAGGACGAGGACGCGGCAGACCAGACGGCTCACACGCTCCGCCCGCGCCCAACCCCGCCCCGCCCGTGCCCCGTCCTGCGGGCGCAGCGAGGTTTACCCCCGCCGCGACGTACCTCGGCCACCACGCCCCGCCCGCGCCGCTGGGAGGACAGGCACACGTGCAGCCCCCGCTGGGAGTACCGCCGGCGCCGCAGCATGTCCTCGAAGGCGTCCTCGCGGGGCTGCAGCCCTACCCCGCCCCGCCTCCCGCGTACCCCGCCCCGCCCGCCCTCCCGCCGCACGCCCAGAGCTACGCGGGGCAGCGTCCGCCCCCTGCTGCGTACTACGGCGCGACCCCGCCACCCGTCCCCGGCCCGAGCAGGGCAGCATGGCGTGCGTTTCCTCCCCCTCCTCCTCCTCCTTCTCCCCTCGCTCGTACTGACGCCCTCTTGCGCGCGCGCAGCTCCTCCGCCGGTGCAGCACCACGTACCCGAGCGCGGGGCGTACAGCCGCACCCCCTCGGTCCCCTCGATGAACCTCGACTTGGCGCCCTCCTCCGCCCGCTCGACTCCTCCGGCTGTCTACCCTCCCCCGCCGCAGCCGCAGGCGTACACTCGCGCGCCCGTACCTCCTGTTGAGCACTACACCGCTCCGTCTCCCGCGCCTTACCGCGTCCCGCCCCCTCCTGCACCATACGTCGCCCCGCCCGCGGCGGCTCCTCCCGCCGTTATCGCGCCTCACCCCGTCTCCCCCGCCGCACCGACGCGGATCGCCTCGCCCGCCGCCGCAGTCCTTCCTCCTGCAGCCGTCACAGCGTCGCCTGCCCCGCGGCCCGTCCCCTCCCGCGCGCCCGCAACTCCCGCTCCTCCGCCTCCCGCACCTGCATCCGCGCCTGCCGCGCCCACCTCACCCGCACCGCTTTCCGCCCTACCTGCTGCTCTCCGCGCACAGGGGACCGCGACGCCCATCTCGGCCGCACACGACTTTGTCCCGCTCCCGCCGCCCTCGAGCGCGGTCAAGCCTGCTGCGGGGTCGTCAGAGTCGAGTCCGACTCGTCGAGCAGCAGCTCGAGTAGCTCGAGCAGCGAGGACGGGTCGAGCGAGGACGAGGACAGCGATAGCGACGACGAGGAGCGGGTAGCCAGCGCGCTTGTCGGCCGGGAGGTCGGGCGAGAGCTCGGCGCCGCCTGCGCCGCCCGCCAAGTCGGCCGGTTCGTCGTCCTCTGCGTCGTCGTCGTCTTCTTCGAGCGACTCGTCGAGCGACGACGACAGCGACGCCGAGAGCTTCGCCGGCGCGGCTGCGCCCGAGCGCGGGCGTGACGACGATGACGGCGCCGAGTCGGACGCGATTTCGAACCTCGAGGAGGCCGTGCAGGAGATGGTCGACGACGAGGACGACGACGAGCACGCGCTGCACGCCGCCGAGCTCCCGTTCGACCTCGGCTCGGCGTCCGAGGCGGATGCAGGCGCGGACGACGACGACGCGCCGGACGACTCGCTCGAGCATGCCGCGCGCCGCAAGCGCCGCAGGGTCGACTCGGCGGGGTTGGGCTCGACGACCGCCCCGCCGAAGACGAGGACGACCGTGCGTCGTCCCGCGCCGTCTCGCTCGACCCCGCGACGCAGGGGGACGAGAGCGACGACGCGCCCTCGCCGCGCAAGCGCGCGCGCCTCTCGCCGTCCCTCCCGCCTTCGCCGACTCTGGCCGCCGCCTCGACAGCACCGCAAGAAGCCTCTGCTCTGCCTCCCCGTGCCCCCGCCCTCGCGGGGCACGCCTTCTCGACTTCGACCCCCTCACGCCTCTCGAGCGTGCACACCGCGCCCGCGCCGTCCTCTCCGGTCGCAAACGAGTCTGACCTGCTCCTCCACCCCATGCAAGACGAAGACGACGAGCTTGAGGAGGGCGAGCTGCCCGTCGAGAAGGAGGAAGCTGCGCCGCCCGCGCATCACCCGAGCTTGCCTCTCGCTCCCGCTGCCTCGGCCTCCGCGTTCTACTCGCCCGCGCTCGTCGCCGCCCGCCCGGGCTCGGCACCGTCTGCTCTGCCGTGCCCCGTCGCGGGTTACGCGCACCACCATCCTGCTCTCCCGATCGGCGGCGCCGCAGGCCAGGTGCAGCTCGCTGTCCCCGGCCGCGCGGGCGAGATCACCGTCTCGGGCGTCGGCTACGGCGCAGGTGCGGGAGACGTCGCCGACCAGAGCATGGACATGGAGATGAGCTTTGCGGACCTCCCCGCCGAGCTCCTCGCCGACCTCTCGCGCCGCGCCGCGGGAGCCATCTCGATCGCGGTCCCGCCCCCGCCCGCCGGCGCGAGCAAGGCGACGTACGAGCGCCGCGCGGGAGGTCCGCCGAAGGTCGACCTTTCGAGCACGCCCGTCGCGTCCGGCTCGGTCAGGGTATCGTCGTGCACGGCAAGCCCGCGAAGCTGTCGTACAAGCCTTCACCCCTCGCGTGCGTCTGCTGCATTCTCTTTCGTCGCCGCTGCGCGAGCTGACCCGCCGCTCGTCCGCAGCCAACCTCCCGTCGCCCTCCTCGACCCCTCCGCCCCCGCTCCTGTCCCGTCCAAGGGCGTCTACGTCCGGCGGCAGCCCGTCGCGACCGTCTCGACCGACACGACGCCGTCCGCGACGCCCGCACCCGTTGCCGCGCCTCCGCCCGCCAAGGCGGTGTACGAGCGCCCCGCGAACGCGCCTTCGGGCAAAGGGGCGAAGCAGCGCTCAAAGGCAACCAAGCCGGGCAAGCCGGCGGGGCAGCTGCCGCTCTCGCAGGAGGAGAAGGCCGAGCGCCTCCCGCACAAGCTCTACAAGGCGTTCGGCGACTTTCCCTCGCTCGAGGCCGCGGCCGACCCCTCGATCTTTGCCGTCCCGCACCACACGGTTCTCCCTGGGCGGAACCTCCCACCGCCGAACGAGCTCTGCACGCACGGCTTCTGGCCCGGCCCGCCCGCGCTCAAGCTCGGCAAGGCCATCTTCCCCGCGCCGCCCGAGCCGCTCGAAGACGCGGCGGACGACCCGCGCCCGCGCGTCGACGTCTTTGTCGACAACTCGAACGTCGTCTACTCGTTCCTGAACTGGGTCCGCGCGAGGCCCGAGGCCAAGATCCTCAACAAGGTGCAGCCCGTTGGCGGCGCGGCGGGCAAGGGCAAGGACGGCGCGATGGGCAAGACCAAGACGGTCAAGACGGTCACTATGGGCGGCAAGAAGGTCCGCATCGACTACCGCGTCCTGTTTGCGCTCCTCGAGCGTGGCCGCAAGATCGAGCGCCGCGTCCTCGCCGGCTCGTCGACGCTGTGGCAGACGCTCGAGCCCGCCGTCGAGTGGGTGCGTCGCCGCTTTCTCCACGTGCTTTCTCGGCTCCCGCTAACCTCGTCCGTCCGTGTGCGCAGGGGTACGAGATCTCGCTCATGCAGCGCGTCCCGCGCTCCGAGCCGTCGACCTCGGCCGCGACGATCGCGCAGGTCGCGCAGGCGGCGGCGGCGAACGCGGCGAGCAGCAAGAAGCGCGGCAAGAACGGCAAGCTCAAGAAGCCACCGGCGCCGCCTCCGCCCGTCATCGTCCAGCCGCAGGCGTCGGGCGTCAAGCACTACAAGGAGCAGGTGCGCCCCCTCTCTCACGCTCTCTCAACGGGGTGGAGCTGACCGCGCTCGCATGCTCGTGCAGGCCGTCGACGAGCTCGTCCACCTGAAGATCCTCGAAACCCTCCTCGACTACACGCCCTCGCCCCTCCCTCCTCCCTCGCCGCCACGCCGCGCCGCCGCTCTCCCGCCTGCGCCGGCTCCAGCTGCGCCCGTCGCGCCGAGCACGCCCACCGACGAACTCGTCGAGACGCAGAGCGAGACGGCGCCTTCGCGGGCGGAGTCCGCCGTGCCCAAGTCGGCGCCTGCTCCGGCTGCCGAGTCAAGCGCGGCAGCCGCGCCCGCCGACGGCGAGGAGCCTGCTGCTGCTGAGGGCGACGGCGCTGACGAGCCCGGGGAGCTGAGCGCCGAGCCCGTCGCTCCGCCCGCGCCGATTGCGGGTGAAGACGCGCCCGTCGAGGTGAGCGCCGAGGACGCTGCGGTCGCGCCCGCCGAGCCGAGCGTCGAGCCCGTAGCTCCGCTCGGGATGGCTGCGGTGGACGGTGCGCTCGCCAACGCGCCTGCCGCCGAGGACGTCGAGATGGGCGAGGTCGCCGAGGAGGGCGAGGAGGTCGAGACGGCGCCGCTGCAGAGCGAGCCGGGCGCGGAGGAGCAGGATTGGGCGGCGCACAACGCTGAGCCGTCTGAGCGGGCGGGCGCGCAGGCTGCGGATGCGGACAAGGCGAGCGCCGACGCAGACGCACCTCCCGCGGATGCGGCTCCTCCCGCCGGCGCCGGCGCGGCCGCTGCGTCTGCAGGCGAGAGCGGCGAGGCTGTCGCAGCGCCCGCCGATGATGCGTGCGCCGTTGAGCCCGCTGCCGACTCGAGCGCATCGACGCCGGCGTCCGAGCCAGCCAAGTCGCGCTTCCTCCCCTCCAAGGCCTTCCTCTCCGGCTCCGTACAGCCCGCAAAGCCCGTCGCCGCTGTCGCCACCGCGCCCAAGCCGGCATCGGGCCCGTCCAAGTTCACCCCTGCCGCGCCCAAGCCCAAGATCGCGCCCGTCATCGCGCCCGCGAAGCCCGCCGCGCCGCCCAAACCCGCCTTTGCGCCGCGCATCCCGCCCAGCGACCGCCCGACGCTCGTCATCGTCACGGGCGACGCCAACTCGTCCGAGTACAACCCGGGCGGGTTCCTCGGGTGCGTGCGGCGCGCGCTCGACCGCGGGTGGGACGTCGAGGTCGTCGCTTTCACGCACGGCATCTCGAGCTTGTGGACCGGTGAGCAGCAGATCAAGGTCACGAGTGATGGACGGAGGCGCGGGGAGCTGCGCGTTATCGACTTGGCCCAGTTTGGTGAGGAGCTTGTCTTGTAGATTTCTTGGTCTCGGCTGCATCGCACTCTTCTTGTTGTCTTCCCTCTTGCGCTCTGTCTTGGATGACTATGTGAAGGAGTTAAGCATTGCCAAGTGGGGTGAGTTGAAAGCGTGTTTTGCGAGCGCAGCGAGTCGGAGAAACCGAGGCCGTGCGGACGAAGTGGGTTTCGCTAGGAATGAGCCGGTGAAGGAGGAGGGTGCAGCGTCAAGTTGGTAGGTTAGGGTTAGGTTAGTTAGGTTAGGGTTAGGTTAGTTACTCGCACGAGACGCCTGAACGGCCAGGGCTCGACGGCGCTCATCGCGCTCGGCATCATCGAGGCGATGAAGGATCAGGCAAGGCTGATCTGAGCAAGACGGAGCACCTCTCGGCGCAGTGGTTCCACACCCTCATGTGCGTCTGCCTCGATACTCTCGCTCTGCTCCCGGATCTTACCCTCGCACTTCGCGCAGCTCCGCCATCCGCCTCGCTTTCGCCGACACCTGCGACTCGCGGGTACCGGTCGAGGAGCTGCTCTCGAAGGAGTACCTTGCGAAGCGCGCCGAGCTGTTCGACCCGACCAAGTCGACGGCGGTGATCAACAAGGGCAAGCCGATCGCCTCGTCCGACACGGTGCTGTTCGAGGTCGTCGACCAGTACGGCAACGGCTGCTCGTACATCCAGAGCAACTACGCCGGCTTCGGCACCTTCGCCGTCCCCGCGGGGTGCGGCTTCACTTTGCAGAACCGCGGGTGCAACTTCACGCTCGAGGAGGGCCACCCGAACTGCATCGCGCCCAACAAGCGCCCGTACCACACCATCATCCCGGCACTGGTCACGCGCGGCGACAAGAAGGGCGGGGAGCTCTTCATGGGTGCGCACCCGTCCCTCTCGCTTCGTTGCGACCCATCTAACACCACTCCTGTCCTCAGTCTACGGCGTGATGGGCGGCTTCATGCAGCCGCAAGGGCACATCCAGATCCTGCTCAACATGCTGCACAACAACAGCACGGCGCAGGCGACGCTCGATGCGCCACGGTTCTGCATCTCGGCGGACGTCCCCGAGGATGCGGGCAAGGAAGGCGACATTGGCACGAAGGTGTACCTCGAGGAGGGCGTCCGGCCCGAGGTCGTCGAGGAGCTGAAGAAGATGGGGCACGACATCGAGCTCCTCACCGGGCACGAGCGGTCGATGTTTGGCCGCGGGCAGGTGCGCTGCTTCTCTCCTTCTACCCGCGAAGAGTGCATACTGACGTTCTCTCCGCGAGCAGATTATCCAGAAGCTCCCGTCGGGCGCATGGGCGGCGGGATCCGACCCGCGCGGCGATGGTCACGCCGTTGCGCAGATCTGAAAAGGGGACTAGAGGCTATATGGGGTCCGTCGATGCTGTACAGTCAGTGCAATTTGTGCTTGAGACGTCTCTTAGATTCCCAGCGATCTTCAGGATGAAGGGAAGCGCGACGCGCGAGATTGCTGGCTGCGCGCGAGATTGCTGGCTGGAGCGCAGAGGTCAGTAGCTCGGTCTCCTGCGACAATCACTGTGCCAGACTGCGGTCAAGACGAGCGAAGGAGGAGGTTGCGCATGTCATCGCGGAGGGGAACCATCGAGGAGGAGCAGCTCTCGCTCGTCCACCGCTGTACTCGCTCTCGAGGGATGTCGATCTTCGTCAAGCCAAAGCTCAAGGCGCTCAAGGAGTGCCTGGGCAAGAAGGACTGGCCCGGCGTGGAGAAGAACGCGAGGTGCGCCCCCTCCTCTCCGCTCCAGCTGATGAAGCTGACGCCGAGTCCGCAACAGGGCGGTGCTCGACTTTGAGAGCTCCAACTACAATGCGTGCGCTTCGTTACCCTCCACTAGCTGTCCCCGGCTCTGCAGCGCTGATGCTCGCCTCTCTCTCCGCCCCTCCTCCTCATCGCCGACGACAGGCGAGTCTTCCTCGCGCTCGCGCTGTTCAACCTCGACCAGCCAGAGGAGGCCGAGGAGATCTACAAGAAGGCGATCGAGCAGTCGCCCAGCCAGGCGCTTGCGCGGCAGGTGTGTTCCCGCTCCAGCTCACCTCGGGCGAGAGATGACGAAACGAGCGAATGAGCTGATAACAATGTGGATGTTGCGCACGAGCACAGGGACTGGCCTCATTCTACGAGAAGAAGCAGCGCTGGACGGACTATGCGCGAGAGTTGCAGGGGTTGATGCAGCTCTTCGCCGAGAGGTCTGCTTCCCGTCCTCCCGGCTCCCGCAGGCGTGTTCCGAGCTGATATCGCCCTGCTGAACAGCCAAGATGCGCCGAAGTACGCTGAATCGCTCGAGAAGCTGTTGGACGTGCGGAGGAAGTACGGCACGAAGGACGAGGTGCGTTGCCCATTCCTTGTTCTTGCTGCGACGCTGCCAGGGCAACTTGAGCTGGCAGAACGTCCCGTCGTCGAAAGGAAACGTGACTGACTGGACTACCTATGCGCAGCTCATCGAGACACTCCACTATTTCCTCCCCTCGTCGCCTTCGCACGCCCTCCTTCACGCGCTCCCGGCGTACGACCCCACCGCCCCTACCGCCACCGGTTACCCAACCGTGCAGCGCTTCGCCTCGTCCCCCCTCCCCGTCCTCCTCGAGCTCATCTCGCTCATCTCAGCGATCGAGACTGCCGCCGTCGATGCGGAGGTCAAGAAGCGGCGGCAGCGCCTCGGCGGCCCCGCACTCACCGCCGAGGAAACGACGCGGCAGGTGCAAGCGGAGTACCTCCCGCGCAGCCAGCTACCCGGCCTGTGGCGGCAGGTCCTCGACGACCCCGACGCGGGCAACGACGAACCCCTCCGCCGCGACATCGAGCGGCGGCTCCTCGCGCACCTACGCACGACGCTGCGCGCGCTCCCGTCGCCGTTCGACGCGCCAGTCGTTGATCTCAGCGCGAAGGCCAAGGCCAAGAGCGCCGAGGACGCTCAGAAGGAGCAGGACGCGAAGGACTACTACCGCCGCGAGGTCGAGGGCCTCGCGCGCGGCATGGTCGTCATCGCCGTGCCCGAGCCGGCGGCGTGGGAGGTCGCGATCGAGTGGAGCGACCTGTTTGCCGACGGCGAGAAGGTCGAGTCGTGGCCGAAGGAGCGGTGGGACCTGCTAAGGAGGCAGGCGGAGCTTTTCCCCGAGTGCGTCCTGCCCGTTGCTTGCGACATCGTGCATGTGCTGACAGGCGTCGTCGCAGGTCGGGTCTCGCCAAGCTCGCGACTGCCATGAGTCAGCGCGTCGCCGCCGCAGCTGCCGCCGCTGCAGCTGCCGCAGTCCCCGCGGACGACGAGGACCCCGCCGAGCTCCCCGCCGCGCCTTCCGACGACGAGATGGCCGACATTGTCGAGGTGCGCGACCGCTGCTTCTGCTTCCCCTCTCGCTCGGTCTGACCCTTCCTTCCACACGCAGAACGCCCTCGCACAGTCGCCCCGCTCCCTCGTCACGCACCTCCTCGCCGCCGCCTTCTT
The DNA here is from genome assembly GCA_019926025.1 of Rhodotorula kratochvilovae. Taxonomy (NCBI): domain Eukaryota; kingdom Fungi; phylum Basidiomycota; class Microbotryomycetes; order Sporidiobolales; family Sporidiobolaceae; genus Rhodotorula; species Rhodotorula kratochvilovae. The sequence goes on from JAHSUG010000018.1 coordinate 276,775, forward strand.
CGCGCACCAGAAGGAGTGGGATGCGCTCCTGCAGGTGTCGGAGGCGGGTCTGGCGGTTCTGAAGGGGCTTGAGGCGGAGATCGGGCAGGGCCTGCCGAGGCACGCCAGATCGCTTTCCTCGCTCCACGCCCTCCCGCTGACGCAGCGTCTGCAGGTCCCGCCGCACGCTCGACACACATCTCGCCCTCTCGCTCGTCTACAACGCGCCGCCCACGCACCACCTCCGTGCACTGCGGCTCCTCGAGTACCTCCTCGCGACGCCGCCTCCTCCGCCGAGCTCCCCTGCGCTCCCTCCCCGCCCACACCCCGACCCCTCCCTCCTCATCGCCAAGGCGCATGTCCTCCAGTCCTCCAAGGGCAAGCAAGCTGCCGCGCTCAAGGTCTGGGATGCGGTCCTCGCGCTCCCGGCAGGCGCGCTCCCGCCCGACGCGCTCACGCAGGCGAAGGGGGAGCGCGCCTGGGCGCTGCACCTCGCGGGACAGTCGGACGAGGCGCGCGCGCAGCTGGAGGAAGTTGTTGCGGCGCTCGAGGAGCGCAAGAAGGGGAGGGACAAGGAGCGCGAGGAGAAGGAGAAGTGGCGGAGCAAGAGGGGCGTGGAGAAGCCTGAGGGAGTTGAGGAGGGCGAGCAGCCGGAGGAGGCGGAGGAGAGGGCCAAGGCGTGGTGGCGGATGGGCGAGTGCCTCTGGAAGCTGAGTGGTGCGTCCCTTTCCCTCCCTTCCTAACGACCACCGCTCATTCCATCTCTCACAGAGTCGGACTTGGAGCAGACGCAGCCAGCGTACAAGGCCTACATCGCGGCACTCCGCGCCTCTCCCGCGTTCGCGCCTGCGTTCACCTCGCTCGGCATCTACTACCGCTCGCTCTCGACGCCCGACTGGGAGCGCTCATCGAAGTGCTTCCAGAAGGCGTTCGAGCTCGACCCGTCGCAGGAGGTTGCGGCGCGCTTCCTCGCCGAGGAGTTCGCCGACCTCGGCGAGTGGTCCCTCGTCGAGGTCATCGCGCGCCGTGTCGTCGAGGGCAACAAGGGCCGCGCTGGTATGGGCGGCAAGGCCGCCGCGCGCCTCGCGTGGGCCTGGAAGGCGATCGGGGCGAGCGAGCTCAACTCGAAGAAGTTCCCGCAGGCGGTCACGGCGTTCCAGGCGGCGCTCCGCGGCGCGCCCGAGGACGTCTCGACGTGGATCAAGCTCGGCGTCGCGTACCGCCACTCGGGTAAGCACATCGCCGCGCTCAAGGTCTTCGTCAAGGCGCTCGCGCTCGACCCCGACTCGTGGTTCGCCAAGTCCTCGGTCGCGGACGTCCAGCGCGAGGTCGGCCTCCTCGAGCCCGCGCTCAAGACGTTCCGCGAGATCCTCGTCGACCGTCCCGACGAACTCGGAGTCAAGGTCGTCCTTGCCGAGACGGCGCTCACGAAGGGACTCGATGAGCAGAGGGCCGGCTTCATGGTCCGTGCCGAAGAGTCGCTCGTCGAGGCGCTCCGTGAGTCGACCGCCATTGTCGAGGGCGGCACGGCCACGCGCGTCGCCTGGAAGGTCGCGGCAGACGCGCTCGTTGGGCTCAGCAAGGTCCCGCAGCCGGAGCTGCAGGAGCAGTCGTCCGCCCTGATGACTCGCCTCCTCGATCATCTCGCCGAGCAGGACGTCGACAGCAAGATCGCCGGCATGTCGGTCGTCACGGTCGCGGCGGTCCAGCAGGTCGTCGGTGAGGCGCCGTCGTCCAGCGTCGCCGTCGCGCTCTCGGTCCTCGCGGCGAAGATGCGCGTCCTCCTCGAAACGCAGAACGAGGCCGCGACGGGCTCGGCATGGTACGACCTCGGCGTCGCGATCAGCAACTTCCGCAGCCGACTCTCGACCCTCCCGTCGTGGCCCGTCCCGAGCGACCAGGCGCTGCAACAAGCCATCCGCTGCCTCAAGTACGCGCTGCACAAGGAGCCGCTCAATTCGACGTTCTGGAACGCGCTCGGCGTCCTCTCGTTCGACCTCTCGCCGCGCCTCGCGCAGCACTGCTTCATCCGCGCGATCGAGCACAACGCGCGCACCGCCATCCCGTGGACCAACCTCGGCCTGTTCTACCTCGTGCACGGCGACGAGGACCTCGCCAACCAGGCGTTCCTCAAGGCGCAGGTCCTCGACTCGGACTGGGCGGCGGCTTGGGTCGGCCAGGCGACGCTTGCGGACCTCGCCGGGCACGCCGTCGAGGCGTCCGTCCTCCTCGAGCACGCTGTCTCGCTCGGCGGGCAAGCGCCCGAGGCGGACATCGCGTATGCGAGCCGCGCCTTCGAGAAGTACCGCGCGTCGGTCCCGTCGTCTTCGACCGCCGAGGCCATCCCTGGGGCGGCGCCGCCATCCGCTGTCGAGGCGCTCTCGGCGCCGCTCTTCGCCCTCACGCGCTACCTCGCCCAGAAGCCCGAGGACCACACGGCGCTGCACCTCAACGCGCTCATCCTCGAGCAGGTTGGCGACCTCACCTCGGCGTGCGAGTCGCTCGAGAAGGCCGCCGGACTCCTCGAGGAGCTTTACGAGGTCGACGAGTCGCCCGCCGTTGAGGGCCAGTACGTCATCGCACAGACGAACCTTGGCCGCGTTCGCCTCGCGGCGGAGAACCACCAGGGCGCACTCGAGGCGTTCGAGACGGCGCTCTCGCTCCTGAGCCTCGACGCGCCCGAGGTTCCCGGTGGGCTCACGCGCGAGCAGTCGGTCATCCTCCTTACCGAGTGCAAGCTTGGCTCGAGTCTCGCGCACGTCTGGCTCGACGACCCCGACACCGCCAAGCAGGTGCTCGAGGGCGGTCTGGAGGACCTCGAGGCACACCAGGTCGGCGCGTGCGCGACGCACCTCGGCGACGCGCTCGCCCGGGTGTACTGGGACGAGCAGGACGAGGACCGCGCGCTCGCCGCGCTGCTCGACTCGCCCAACATGTGCGTTCGCGTCTCTTTCCCTGGTCAAGCTCCGGGCTCACGCTCTCTTTACCCGCAGGCCGCAGGGCAAGCAGACGCCGCTGTTCCACCGCCGCCTCTTCTACGCGCACGCCATCGCGACCAACGACGACGCCCTCCTTCCAGACGACGCGGCAGTACACCTGGAACCCGGCCGTCAAGTACGACCCGGAGCTCTCGCGCCTCTCGACGCTTCACCACCTCAGCAAGGTGCGCCGTTCGCTCCCCGTCCTCTCCTCGCGCGGCTGACACATCTTTGCGCAGCACGACGCCGTTGGCGCGCTCTCGACCGTCTCGCGCACGCTGCACGCCATGCCCTGGGCGCCCGCCGCGCGCTCGCGCATCGCCCATCTCCTCTGCACGCTTCAGCCGCTTGGGGATCCCTCGAACGTGGACGACCCGCTCGCGCCACTGCTCGCCAACATCGAGACTGCAGGACGGCTGATGCGCCTGCGTGTCCCCGGCGCGGAGGACTCGCTCCTGCGCTCGCGCCGCGCAAGGACGCGCGGCGTCGTCGAGCTGCAGCGCGCGTTGGAGGCGGAGGACGAAGAGGGTGCGCGGGCGCACGACGAACAGGCGCTGAGGTTCTTTGAGCGGTCGATGTGGATCGCGCCGTGGGAGAAGCTTGCGCGGGACAAGTTCGAGTTGGCCAAGGCGGCGCTTGCTGCGGAGTAGAGTGCGATGGGACGTTGCAGTGCATAGAGACGACATAACAACGAAGAGGCAGTTGCGCTGAGCTGGAGGTGTTGGTACACAATGCGAAAGAGAGGGCGAACTCAAGACACGACACAGCCGCACCCCTTGGGCTTGTCGTCCAGAACGCTCGGGTCCTGGCCCAGCCCGCCGATGCTCAAACTCCTCCGCCGATCCATCGCGAGGCTCGGGTCGCGTGTCGGCCGCCTCGGCAGTCCCGTACCCGCCTTCTCGTCTTGCCCGTACCGCACGCCCACAAAGCTCGATTTGGGGCTGAGCGGGCCTCGCGCGCCCGCCGCGCCGCCGCGCTCGAGGAAGCCGACATTGCCGTTGAAGAAGCCGTCGTCTCGGCCCTTCAAGCGGCGAACGTGCTCCTCGTGGAGGGTGCGCGAGCGCGCGACGGCGCGGATGAGGGCGAGGAAGCTCGAGTCGACGTTGACGCGCGACTTGGCCGACGTCTCGAAGAAGAGGCCGCCGCCTGTCCGCGCGAAGGTAAGCCCTTGTTGCGCCGTGACGACGCGGTCGGTGGGGGCTTTGTCGCACTTGTTCGCGACGACGAGAAAGGGGAAGGGGGTGTTGTCGGGGGTCAAGGCTGGAGAGGGGTGGTCGTGCGGTGACTTGGCCTTGCGCACGACGTGCAGGAAGTCGGGCAGGAGCTCAAATGAGTCCTCGGAGTCGATCGAGTACCTGCGGGCGAGCGGGAGGGGTTAGTCCACCGGTGACGGCGAGGCCGAGGGAATGCGATACGGACGCAAGGATGAAGCCGTCGCCGCTCTGCGCCGTCTGGTCGAGCGCGTATCTGTACTCCTCCTGCCCCGCCGTGTCGACGAGCTCGACGGAGTACTCGACTCCGTCGACCGGGACTTGCAGCGTATACGCATCCTCGACAGTCGGGTCGTACCTGAACTCCCTCCGTGTCAGCTCAGCAATCATCCGGAGGAGAGAGAGCGCGCGCACTCTTCAGAGAAAGGTCGCTGGAGGATGGCCATGGTGAGGCACGACTTGCCGACGCCGCCATCGCCTGTGTTCGGGAGAAGACGCTGGTCAGCACCGTAGCAGTGAGCTCGAGCTCCTGGCGAGTCCTGCATCTCGCCCCTCGGGGAGGAGCGCGAGCACCTCCCCTCGACCGCCTCGAACGACGTCCTCGCTCCTCCACCACACGCTCCTCTGCCTCCAGTGACGTATTGAGCGCGCCTGCACCCTGCACAGAGCTCTTTTCGCCTATCGTGCTGCGCGCACGCGTCCCGCTGCCGTGCCCGCCTCGCTCCAACTTTCATCACCTCGATTCTCATCACCTCGTCCTCCTCACCGGCGACAGAGGCGGAAGGCGCACCAATGACGACGATCCGCAACGGTGTAGGCTCAGCAGCAGTCATGGCGCCGACAAGCAGCAGGACCAGCAGGCGCAGCGCGTCGGAGACGGGGAAGAGCCCTTCGACGTCGACGCGCCAAAGAGGTGGAGCGAGATGATCGGTGGGAGCCGCGTGGCAGGCTCCGGGCTGCACTGCGCGAGCCACAGACGACGCTGCTCGTGCTCAGAACTGAGGGGAGGGCGCCACATGGCGAGTGCGCGCAGTTGTACCCGCCTGCGACGCTTCGACGGACCCGCGGCGAGACGGCATTCAGGTCACTCCAGCTCTTTGTGGCCTGACTGCTCGGCCGCTACCCATCCAATGAACGCGCCATCTCGCGCAAGGACGACCGGCCCTCCCTTTGCTCACTTGCTCGCCTGCTCCTCTCGCAACGTCCGTCCGCGCGCTGATAACCTGCTATGGACATGGCACGAACTGCTCGAACTCTACACAGCCCACTCAGTACGGCAGCGCGCCGACGAGCTTGAGGAGCACGTCCGTCCTCTCGGGCAGCTTGCTCGGGATGCCCGTGTCGAGGGGGTCGGGCAGGCCCGTCTCCTCGCGGACCTTGGGCTCGTGCGGGCGCGAGTATATGTCCTTGAAGGGGACGTGCGTCTGCGGGGGTGGGTGAACGGGTGAGCGGCGAGCCAGGCAGCGTGACATGGAGAGGAGGACGCACGGTGCCGCGGTGGTTCTCGAACGCCTCAACACGCCGAATGCGGTCCTCCTCGCTCATGAGCTTGGCGGGGGCCATGCAGACGTCTGCGATGGGTGGAAGGGAGGAGAGTGAGTGTGCCGGCGGAGGGGCTGTGGAGTGAACAATGCACGCACAGGTGATGGTGCGGTCCGTGTTGCCCTTCGGGACGCAGTTCATGTGCATCGTCCTCGAGTCCCACTGTACACGGTGAACCTCGTAAGCCTCATCGCGTGGGGGAGAGCAGACAGGGGAAGCGCACCAGGATGAGGTCGCCCGGCTGAGCGCACACCTTGATCCACTTGCACCCACGCTCGAAGAACCACTCCTCCTCGTCGGGGTTGAAGCCCGCCCAGTCGATCGGGCCCCAGCTCCGCGTGTCGGTGCGGCCCGTTTCGACGAAGAAGCGGTTCGTGAGGCGGTTCGAGCCCTCGAGGACCATAAGCCCGCCGTCGTCCGCGCCGTTCTCATTCAGGTTGACGATGCCCTGCAGCGTCAGAGGCGCGGTTAGAGCAGATCCTTTTCGATTGTGAACAGGAACTGCGTAGAGGGGACGGCGCGCGCGGCCTGATGAGGGAGGAGAGCTGAGGGAGAATGCACCTGGAGGCAGTAGAATCCGGAGCGGAAGGGGTTCTGGTCGATGTGCGGCCACCTCCCAAGGTCGGAGATGTCGGTACGGTTCGGCAGCATGAGGGCGGCACCGTCGAACGAGGTGATGAGCTCGCTGGTGCCCCACGCCTTGCTGAACGCGGCGAGGACGCCCTCGTCCGTACGCGTGTCCCAGACCTGCGAAAGGACGTACATCAGTCTGACGGTGCCCCTGGATATGCGAGGAGATGGTGGAAGGAGGGGGCAGGCGAGCGAGAAGTTGAGGATGAGAGGGGAGAGAGGGTGGGTGAGCGAAGAGACGAGAGAAACGCACCCAATCAGTGTGTCCCGCACCGTACCCGTGCACCATCCCGCCTTTGAGGTTGACGGGGAGGGTCTCCCTCTTGTGCGTGGACGGGTCGTCGCGCTTGTAGCCGTGGCCGGTTCCCTCCATCCACGCATGCGCGCGGTCGCGGATCGCGAGCGCCTTCTCGCGCGACATGGCGGGGACAACGGCGTAGCCCTTGGTGGCGATGTCGTCGCGCCAGTCGCCGTAGATGGCCTCGTCGTAAAGATGGGCATACTCGAAGTCGGGGAAGGTGGGGATGGCGGACTTCGCCTTAAGCGAGACGGCGGCGGGCACGGGCGCGGGTGCAGCAGGCAAGATCGACGGCATCGTGTGTGTCGTGGCAGCAGTGAAGAGGAAAGAGGCAAAGCGAGCGTTCGACGGGCGGGTTGTCCGTCCGCCCAACCTCGACCGAGAAGGGCGCGGGCGAGACGCTCGGGGTATCCGTGCGGGGGCACCCGTACGCCACCCGTACGAGTCGGCCAGCGCTATCAGAGCATCCGCGCTCCCGACCGGGGCGGGGAACGGCGCGCGGAAGTTGGCGAGAGCGGAGGGGAAGCAGCCCGTCTCGTGGGGCGCGGAGCGGGCGAGTCAGCGCGCGCAGGACCAAAGTGCCTCTGCGGGTGAGCTGCAGTCGCGGCAGAATCCGCTCGAGCGTGGCGGGCGAGGGAGAGCGCGTTGTTCAACCTTCGCGCTGATGAGAATCGCGGCTCTCTCTCGTCCGCCTCACACCCTCTGCTGGTCCTCGCTTGCGACGGGACGGCGCGCGGACCGCTTATCGACCTGTTGAGCGCGCGACCCGCTCATGCGCACCTGATCCGCTCGACCTGCTCTGGGGAACTCGCCCGCTAACGTGTCCCGCCCTTCTCGCCCGAGCCCTTCCGCGGGCCAGTATGTCGCATCTGCGGTCGAGTCGGAGGGATAGTGCGGGCCAGATACCGTCGGGACGTCCCAGACTGGGGTCTCCGCTCTCTCGATTGTTGCTCCCTCCTCCTCCCGACGAATCGAAGGCGCTGCATCTCGGCCGCACCCGCTTCTCCAGGCTGGCTTCGTAGTCTCCCCTCTCTCTTCCATCCTTATCGACCACTTCCTCGCCATGGCGCCACCGTTGACCACTCCGGAGCTTCCCTCGACCCTCGACTGGCGCTCGCTCCCCAACGCCATCGACAATGGTCCGTGGTACAAGAACAAGGGCCTGCGCAAGCTGTACTTTTTCACCAGCGTCATCTACATGGTTCGTCCCCCGCTGTCCTGCCGGCTGAGGTGGCAGCTGCTCTGCTCCCCCCGTCGAGAGGGTACTGACCCTCCTCTCCTTCCCGCACGACAGGGACAGTTCCTCAACGGCTATGACGGAACGATCCTCGGCTCGTGCGTGCTCCTTCACCCGTACCGAGACGGGCGCGCCTGACATCTTGGGCATGCAGGCTGCAAGCGCTCGACCGCTGGAAGCACGACCTGGGCTACCCGAACTCGTCGCAGATCGGGCTCCTCGTGCGTGCTATCCCGTTGCATATCCCCAGAATGTGTACTGACGGTCGTTCACTCTCTCTCCGACGCTCTCAACCCTTCTTCTCCGTCCCAACCCCGTGTACTCACCTCGCACGCTTGCCTACGTCCTTGGCTCAACCTGCAGAACGCGATGTCGTACCTCGCCGGTATCATCTCCGGTCCCATCGCCGCGTACACGGCGGACCGCTGGGGAAGGAACAACAACATGCGCTACTACACCATTACGATGTGCGCCTCGCTACTTTCTTTCTCCCGCGGGTTCTGCAACGGGTGATCCGCGAGGCACGGCACTGACCCAGTACTGCCTGCAGGCTCATCGGGACCATTCTCGGCTGCGTCGCGGGCATCCCTCAGCTCGAGGGCAAGGGACTCGCTCTCTTCTGCGTTTCGAAGTTCATCATTGGCAGCGGCCTCGCGACGGCCCTCATGACGATGCAGATCCAGTGCGCAGTCGTCTTCACATCCCGCCGAAACTCAAGACTGACCGAGCGATTTCTCAATCCCCAGGCTGCAGGAGATTTCCCACCCCCGTCAGCGCCCGGTCGTCGCCTCTGCGTTCAACCGTGCGTCGTTTCTCACATTCTCCACTCTCTCGCTAACGATTTTTGAGCTGCAGAGAGCTGGACGCTCGGTCACGTCCTCTCGGGTGCGTTCCCCTTCTGCGCCCCACTTTCACGCAGCTGACTCCCGCCGCGTACAGCCTGGATCAGCTTCGGCACGTCGTCGCGCACCGACCCGTGGCAGTGGAGGACGCCGTATCTCATCCAGGCGGCGTTTGCGATCTACATCGTCGTCGCGGTTCAGTTCATGCCCGAGTCGCCTCGCTGGCTCGCCGCCCAGGGTCGTCTCGAAGGTCCGCACCCTCGCACCCTTTCCTCTAGCACAATGTTCACTGTACTGCGCTCGCAGAGGCGAAGAGCTGGCTCGTCAAGTACCACGGCGACGGCAACCCCGACGACGAGCTGGTCGCCTTCGAGTACGAAGAGATCCTCGTCGCGCTCCAGGCGGAGAAAGAGGCGCAGAACGAGAAGTGGTCCAACCTGCTCAGGAGCAAGGCGAACCGGTACCGTCTCTGGCTTGGTGCGTTCACCCTCAGCCGCTTTCGCCGTCTTTCGCCTGACCGTCTCTCTTCCCCCGCAGCCGCCATGATGACCATCGTGCCGCAGTTGAACGGCGCTGCGATCATCAACTTCTACTACAGCCAGATTCTGACAGGTCGGTATCACTGGCTCGGCGACGCAGACCGGCATCGGCGCCGGTAAGCCTCCCATCCTTCCTCGCCCTTGTTACACAACCGCTGATCATCGCTCCTCCGCAGGCCTCAGCATGTTCTCCTGGGTCGTACAGATTATCTCGTACTGGGTCATGACGCGCGTCAAGCGCCGGACGCACGTCCTCGCAACTTGGGTGCGCGTTTCACTCTCCGTGCTCCGCCACCCGACTGACGCGCGCCACCCTCGCAGCCGTTCATCATCGCCTTCAACGTCGGCGTAACCGCGGCTTCCGCCATGTACGACAAGAACGGCTCGAAGTCTGCAGGCATTGCCGCGGTGTGCGTCCCTCGCTCTCCTCATCTCCACCTGCTCCGTGACTCCGAATGATGCTGACCTCTCCTCCATCGCCCTACAGCTTCTTCATCTGGATGTACAGCGCGGGCGACGGGTTCCTCCAGGGTGCGGCTCACGCCTCGACTGACGCCGTCCCGCCTTGCTGACGCACTCCGTACAGGCATCTTCTACTCTTACACCCCCGAGGTCCTCTCGTTCGCTCTCCGCGCGAAGGGCATGGCTGTGTGGTCGACCGCGAACCGTACGTCCTCCTGTCCACAACAGTCCTGACCCAATTCGCTCTTTGCGCCATCGTTCCATCTCGCTGACCCACCCGTTTCTACCGCGCGCAGAGCTCACGGGCCTCTACAACGCTTACGCGAACCCGGTCGCGCTCAATGCGATCGGATGGAAGGTACACCAGGTTCCTGTGCGCTTGTTACCGAGGCTCGACTAACCCGCTCCTCTCCTTCGCCCCACGCAGTACTACCTCGTCTTCCTCGCGCTGCTCTTCGTGTGGTACGGCATCCTCTGGTACTTCATGGTCGAGACGTACGGCAAGACGCTCGAGGAGGTGCGTCTTTTCTCCCCTTCCCTCCCTCTCGTCCCTCTCCCGCTCACCGACCCGCTCGCGCAGATGGAGATCCTCTTCCTCGGCAAGGAGTCCTCCGTTGCCAAGCTCGACGCGCGCCTTGAGGCGGGCCTCCCCGCAGACGGCGTCGACATCGCGAGGACAACGCCCGTGTCGGACGAGAAGGACAAGGAGTCGCTCTGAGCTAGACGGTGCTCTCCTCCCTCCCTCTCTTTATATCATGTCCTGGGTCTCTGCGCCATGTTAGTATGTTTTGTGCCCCTCGACACGCGCTATGAGCGAGAGGTGCGCGGCCTGCGCAAGTCGAGCGCGAACGATCCTCGTCCACGCTCGGGCTCGTCATCATCCCGTTCCTCGCTTGGGCTCGTGCTTGAGCTCGTACACGAACAGCGCAACAGACTAGCTTCGATACAGGGTCTCTAACAGGGAATCTAGAAGAGGTCGTTTAAGCAGAATGCAGTGAGGATGACGCTCGAGAACGCCCACACAACATACTGCGTGCGGCGAAGCGTGAGCCACAGTCGAGGAAATGGAAGGAAAGAGGGAGCGGACCTGGAAAATGAGGTGCGAGGCCACGAGCTCCGAGTTGTTCTGCTGTCCTGGCGGCGCGAAGAGGATCGAGTAGGTGACCTGGAGCGTCGCTGCAAGCGGCAGAAGGGACGTCAGCGAGGGGCTCGAACGCGCCTCGAGTGCGAGAGCGAAAGAGGAGCTGGCTCGGCGTGGCCGAGGAGAGGAAGTACACACCTGTCGGCACGCAGCTGAGCGTCACCATCACTGTCGCGCACAGAGAAGGTCAACGTTGCGCCGCAGTCGAGCGAGAGAGCGACACGCACCGAAGCGCAACACCTTGTTCTCCGCGCTCACCATCCCAACCCGCACGAGCTCACGGACAAAGAAGAACCCGATGATGGGCTGGATGACAAGCCGGACGACCGACATCGACGCGATGCTCGCGAGCGGCAGCCGCCCGATCGGCCTCGGCAGGCGGATCTTGCCCATGGATGCGCCGAGGACGGTCAGGCCGGTGGGGATAGACGCTCCGCCGACGAAAGAGGCGGTGTCGTACAGGACGGCGAGAGGAGGATCGCCGTCCGGCGCGGTCGGGTGGAAGGAGGAGCCGTCGGTAGGCGCGACGAAGAGCGCGCGGAGCGTCGGGACGAGGGAGATGATGAGGGCGGAGAGAAGGGAGAGACAGGGCGGCGATTGGAAGATGGGCCGGAGGAGCACCCAGATGCCGTGGGCGATACGGATGCCGGCGTGCGGATGATGGGAGGGGGAGGGTGAGGCGGCAGAGAGGTTGGAGGAATGGTGCGACAGTGCGAGGCCGGAGGGGACGGGCTCGAGGAAGGGGAAGGCGGCCAAGGGAACGGAGGTGATCTCGCCATCGCCGCCATCCGTCTGCGTCGCGATAGACGCCATACGCGGACGGTGCGGCGGCTCCTCGACCGTGATCGAGGGCTTCGCGCTCTTCACATTCGTACCCGCGCCCGCCTCGTCCCGCTTGTCCCGCCGCGCGCGCTCCTCCTCCAGCTCGTGCTCCATCGGCCTGCCCCTCAGTAGGCGGTTGAGGTACTTCCTCGCGGTGCCGAACTCGCCATCCTCGTACCGTAGCTCGAGCGCGGCATCGATTTGCCGCTTGTAGTCGAGCTGGACGATTCGGATACCTTGGAGAGCGAAGGACGACACGTAGACGACGAGGATGTAGATGCTGACGAAGGCGAGGCCGAGGTTTCCGTCCTCCGTGCCATTGAACGGCGTGGTCGAGGTGATGGAGAGGACGATGGCAGACGGCAAGTCGCCCCAGTTGCCGAACATATACGCGCTGAGCGCTCCCCACCTCCATCGACGCGGTGTCGGCGTCACGGACCTGCGGGATGGATCAGGGCAGGAATGGGGAAGGAGAGAACGCTCAACATACCGTGCGAGGATGCCCAGGAGCAACGGCACCGCCTGGTAGAAGAACGCGGACAAGATGATGGGTCCAATGGCGGATACGTTCTCGGACGTGAACGACGGCACAATCTGCGTGCGTCCGGGCGTGAGCGAGGCCCAGTAGCGCATGAAAAGGTGCGCGTACCTTGGAGAAGAGCAGACACGGGAGGAACAAGTTGACGAGGAGAATCGAGGAGGACCTTGTCGCGTCAGGCGGGAGAGACCCGAGTCGCTGGAGGGTGAAGCCGACACCTATGGGGATCAAAACGCGGATTAAGGGCTGCGTGCACAGCGTCAGCGCGCTCAGTCGTGCAAGGATAGGGCGAAGATGGGACTCGCCTTGACGGAGAGCCAGACGAGTGTGCGCAGGCCCGGGATGCTTGTAGCGTCGTCCATGTCGTCTAGGGGATCCAGTCTAGCGCTAGGAACATCTAGCAGGCAGCACGACGCAGCAGAGTGTGAGGAGAACGAAGTCAACCCTGCGCGCCGGCGGCCCGACGCCGGCGGCCGGGGCTTGCGGAGATGACGGCTCTCGCCCCTCGCGCACAGAGAGCGTGTATAGCCAGCAGGGGTGCGATTGCAAGGACTAGTCAAGGTCGTCCTCGAGGTTCAAGCCCTCCACTCGCGGCGCAGAGCTTGCTTCCTCCCCTCCCGCGGGACGCGCGCCCGGGATCTCGATGGAGGGCTCGCCGCCTCGCCCCGTCTGATCAATCACGCCCGGCTGCTCGAACTGTGGTCAAGGGAGATATGGGCGTCAATCCCGGGCGAACAGAGAGGACGCGCGAGGCGAGACGCACCGACAGGATGCCCGCCTCCTGCAGCTGCTCGACGACCTGCTCGGCGTCCTCGACGCTCATGCGCCCGAGCACCTTGTTGACCTTTTCGAGGTTCTTCTCCGCAAGCGCCGCCTTCAGGTTCTTCGGGAACGACTCGAAGATGTCCCACCGCTTCTGAAGGAACTCGCGCACGAGCACCGGGTCGAGCTCCTCCGAGCCCTCGCCCGTGATCTCAAGGTGCTCGGGCGGCGGTCCGTCAGGCACCTCGAACGTGATCGTCGTGTCGGGCGACGAAGCGACGAGCTGGATCTGCTCGACGCCCTCCTGGTCGCCCGCCTTGGCCGCGCGCTCCGCCGCAACGACCTTAGCGCGGTCGATGATGCGCTCCGACGTCTTGAGCACGTCGTCGAGGAAGATCTTGAGTGCCGCATGGTTCGCGCCCGTCATCCTGCGCGGGGCGCAGTAGGTGAGCGAGATGAGCGAGGAGCGGGAGAAGCGGCACTGAGGAGGCGAGGCCAAGGTCGGGAAAACGCACCTCTGGAAAAACAGCGCCGTCCCGTCGCGCCCGAGGCTCCTGCAGTACTGCCCGATGAGGGCCTTCTCAATGCACTCCCTCGCGCGCTTCTCGCCCGCCTTGGTCCCCTTCATCGCCTGGCTGAACGCCTCGACCATGAGCGCGTCGCCCGTCTCCTCCGTCAGCAGCGACGGGTCGGACGAGATCGCCTGCTTGACGCTGTTCCAGTCGAGGTGGGCGATCTTCGAGAAGGCGAGGGCGGAGGCGGAGAGAGGAGCGACGTCGGCGTCATCGGAAGAGTCGCCCGAGTCCTGCGAGGCGCGCGGAGCGAGACCCGTGAGTGTACATTCTCAACAGCGGGGTGATGTCGCCCGCGATGGGGAAAGACGCAGACAATCGCGAGACGCACCTCAGCCTGAGCTGCGGCCTGAACAGCAGGCGAGTTGAGCGTCTCCACGACGGTCTCCGTCTTCGTCGACTTGGGCTTTGAGGAAGATGCGGTAGGAGGCGGGGCAACTGGCTGAGCAGTCGGGGCGTTCGAGACGATCTGTGCAGGAGAGGAAGGTCAGCACCAAGGCACAGCGCGACTCGCAACCACACACGCCAATAGGCGGTGTCGACATCCATAGAGAGCGCCAACGCACCGTCTTGCTGTCCCAGCCTGTCCGGATGTCGTCGCTCGTGATCCACTTCTTCTGCTCCGCCTCGATCTCGGCCGTCTCCTTCTTGATCTCCTCCTGGCGGTCGAGCAAGCGCTTCTTGTGCCACTCGAGCTCGGCGACGAGCCGCGCGTCGCGGCCCTCCTCGCCCTTGCCCGCCGCCTGCTCCTTCTTCGTCGCCTCGTTGATGACCTGGCTCAGGAGCGACACGATCATGTGGTCCTCGCTCGGCTGCTCGCCCTGCTCGAACTTCTTCTGCTCGTACGAGTACGGGAGCGCCGCCTTGAGGCGCTGCACCTCATTGGCGATGAACTGCGCGCCGTCGGCCTTGGTCGACGAGATGAGCGAGTCCATGCGCGCGATGAGCGACGCGTTCATCGGCACCTCGGTCTCGAACTGCTTGAGCTTGAGCTTGCGCTCCTCGCGCTTTTCGTGGATATCGCGCTGCTTCCAGCTGCGGGTAGGGGATGTCAGCGACGGAAGACTGGCGGGAGGAGGGGTGGAGGCGCACCGAATCATCGACCGCTTGTCGACATTCGGGTGGACCTCGATGTCCGAGTCGTCCGAGAGCTGCGGGTGCGTATAAGCGTGTCAGGGATAGCTGCTCCAGGCGGCACCGCGATGAGAGCAGTGTGCGAATGCTCACCTGGAGGTTGTCCCACTTGTTGTAGTTAAGGCGCGACATGGTTGTAGCACTGGCGGTGGTCCAAGCGGTAGGAACTTGACGAGCGGCTGTGTGCGACGTGCGGTATGGGGTCGGGAAGGCGGAGGAACGGCGCGAGGTGGGAGCTGAAACGTTGCGAGTCCTGCGGGCGGTGCGCGTCAGCTCGAGTGACTTGCAAGCGAGGCGCTGAGCGTACTTAACTGGCTGGAGAGACGCGGCGGAAGGAGCTGGAGCAGCTGGACGCCGACGACGAGCGCGAGGTGCAGATGAGCGAGAAGGCGGTGGAGGGATGCACGCGTTCGTGTGATGCTCTGATGAGGTCTTGTCGAGGTCCTCAAGTTGCGCGTAGGCACTTCTGGGCCGTGTGTGCAAAGGCAGCGGCGCGGGAGGAGCGAGAGAGCGCGCGTCCCTCCTCGAGCCTGCACCACTCGCTCGCAACCGCAGGACAGGCTGGTGTTGGTCTCGATCTGCTTACATGGTCCCTCGCTGGCTTCCTGCTTCGCGCTGGCTCTTCCTGCGCGGTGGGACGGGCTGCTCAGCCTCATCAGCTCGACGAGGAGGGTAAGCTGTACAAGTCGACCTGGCGCTATGCTGCCGGTCAGACGGCCGCTACATGTCGATAGGATGCGCGTTGTCAGCTCACACGCGCACTCAGAGCATCGAGTGTCGCGGACGCATTCCTTCTTCACCTACGGCCCGCTGCCCGTCCAGCACCGCCCTCCAGTGCCTCCTTTTGGCCGGACCGAGCGCTCGCGAGAGGAGACGGCTTCGTGGCAACGGCTCCGCGGCCGTCTCCAGATCCGCCTGCGGACTCCGACATGGAGACTCGCGTTTTTTCGTCCCTTCCCGCTGTCTTCCTGCCGCTCGCTCACCATATGTCCGTCCCCGCGCTCGCCGACCTGCGTCGCTTCACGGTCATCGATCTCGGCATCGCTGGCTGCAAGCTCGTGGAGCTGCTGAACGAGGCAAACGAGCGGCACCGCAACCCGGCTCTCGGTGGTCAGCGTCACCACGTGCTCGAGTATGGTCTGGGGGGTGCGTCTCCCCCTTCCCTTCCGCTCTAGCCGAACACTAAGACTGAGGCCCTGCCCATAGGTCTCTCCGCCGTCGGTGTATGGGTCCGCGAGCTGCGGGATGAAGGGAGGGCGAGCAAGCTCGCTGAGGAGGTCCTCATCCCCTCGAACAACACGAGGTGCGGCACGCCCTCCGCCTCAACAGGCGATGTCACTAATGCGAGCAACAGTGTTCGCATCATGCCCATCGTACCGACGACGGCGTGGTACAACGAGACGCCAGAGGAGTTGCAGCGAGTCGTGGCACTGGACCTGAACGACACGCGCACGGACCAGCGCGTCCGTGCCTTCCTCCTCACTACCGCTTTTGTCAGAACGCTGACCGTTCCCTGCACCTTCAGAGCCGCAGCCGCGGTCAGCCGTACTTTTACAGCCCACGCTCCCTGCACTTCGGGCAGACCGCGTGAGCTCTCCCTCTTCTAGTCTGCACATCCACGAAGCTCACTCACCACTCGCGCAGGTCCCCAGATATCCAAGTCCAAGTCAACGTTGCAGGTTTCAACCCCGAGCCTGCTCCGCGCGACCTGCACGCCTACTTCGCCACGCTCGCTCGCTCACACCCGGGCACTTCGGTCCAGTCGGGGCCGTTTCTGGTTTATGGCGGCGTGCGCGTCATTCGCGAGCTCCGCGTGTGGCAGATGAGCCCTCATGCGTCGTCGGGCGACTTCGAGGACTACTCGGCCGCCATCTACCTTGAGACGCTCGCCCTCGTTCTCCTCTCACACCTCTGCGGCGACCATGGCGCGCACGAGGTCTTCCTCTCGCTGGAGGACTGGAGGCGGTTCACGCGTAACACGACGGGCGAGGAGTTCGAGGTCACCCGCGAGTGGGTCGCGGCGGGCCAGCTGCGCGACGGTGGCGAGCTCCCGCGCCGCAGGCCAGGTGGTTGCTCGAGCAGCCGAACACCTCGGGACACCCGCCGGCACCGCGGAACGGGATCCGCGAAGCGGATCTCTCGAAGGAGATCGACAACGCGTTGCACTGGGTCGAGGGGTTCTTTCACGTGCGTCCCCTCCCCCGTCTCTTCCTCGATCCCACGCTGACATGTCGCCTTACTCGGTACGCACAGCTCGCTGCTCGCGGCGTACGTCCCTAGTGGTTCATTCGCAGGCCGCGCTCTCGAGTCCTGCCCCGCCCGGCGCTGTCGCTTACCCTCCCTCCCTCGCACGCGCAGTCCCTCGCCGCTCCCGTCGCGTTGGAAGCGTGTGAGCTCGGCAAGAGCAGCTCGGCGTACTATCCGCAAGACCGCAGGCTTGCAAGGAGATTCTGAACGTGAAGAGCGTGAAGAGGGAGTGTGTGGAAGGGTGAAGGGCATCCCAACGGCTGTATATCGCAGGCGTGTATCGTGGAGGGTTAAGCTACACGGCCGTCATTGCCGGCAAGCCCCTGGAAGGTCGTTCGTACAACGACGAGCGCAAGGCGCAGAGAGGCGAGCAGGCGGTGGAGCAGTCTGCGCTTTCGTGCGGAGCTTTCAAGAGGTTCTTCCAAGGTCTCCAAGGTGTGCGCAATCATTCATGTGCGGGTTGTGCGATTTGAGCCGCACGGGAGGAGCGAGAGAGCGCGCGCCCCTCCTTGAGCATGCACACCTCACCTGCGACCGCAGGACAGGCTGGTCCTCGCCACGATCTGCTTGCATGGACTCTCGCTGGCTTCTCGCTTCCAGCTGGCGCTTCACGCGAAGCGCGACGGGCCCCTCGTCTTCATCAGTTCGGCGAGCATGCATATGGTCCGCCCTCGACGTCGACACAGCGCTGCTGGGGTGGGCGGCCGCCCTTCAGTGCACACACAGGCTGTGTGTGCAGCGGGGACGGTGTGCTCGCGTGCAGCGGGCTTCGCGAGTGGGGCGGGGTCCTTTCCCCTCCTATGCGGTTGACCGTCGAGCACCGCCCACCGCCTCCTCTCGGCAAGACCGAGGGCTGGCGAGAGGAGGCAGCTCTGCTGCGACGGGTCCGCGGTTCCCTCCGACCCCGCCTGCGGAGTCCGACAAATCCAGCTCCCTCGCTTCCTTTCCTCTCGCGCTCTTCCCACTGCTCGCTCACCAACATGTCCGTTCCCGCGCTCGCGGACCCGAAGCGCTTCACCATCATCGACTTCTCCGTCGCCGGGACCAAGCTGGCGAAGCTGTTGAACGAGGCGAACAAGCAGCACCGCCTGACCCGTGAACGTGAGGGTCACCTCCAGCTAGAGTACGGCCTCGAGGGTGCGTTTCTCCCTGCCCTTCCGCTCTAGCCGAACACTGGAACTGATGCCCTGTCCATAGGTCTCTCCGCCGTCGGGGCGTGGGTGCGCGAGCTCCGGGACGAAGGCAGGGCGTGTAGGCTCGCTGACGAGCTGCTCATCCCCTCGAAGTACACGAGGTGCGGCGCTCCTCTCCCTCATAACGCGCCAATGCTGATCAAAACCACAGCGTACGCATCCTACCCGTCGTTCCCGTGACGACATGGCATCATGCCTCGTTGGAGCAGCTGCGGCAGGTCGTCGAGGTGGACCTGAATGAGATGCAGACGGACCAGCGCGTTAGTCCCCTCATTACCGCTGTGGCTACTAGCATACTGACCGACACGCTGTTGCACTTGCAGGGCCGCAGCGGCGGCCAGCCGTACTTCTACAGCCCGCGCTTCGTGCGCTCTGGGCAGAACGCGTGAGCTCTCCCTTTTCTCAGCTACGCGTCCTAGGACCTGACGTTCGTTTGGAGCAGGTCTGCGGATATCCAGGTACAAGTCGACGTCTCGGGTCTCCACCCAAGACCCGCTCAGCGAGACCTGCAAGCCTACTTCGTCACGATCGCGGGCGCGCGGTCGCGTACCCCGATTCAGTCGGGGCCGTACCTCCTCTACGGTGGCGTGCGCATCATACGCGAACTTCGCGTATTGCAGATGAGCCCGCACACAATCTCGAGCGAGTTCGACGACTACTCGGTCATCATCACCCTCGAGGCTCTTTCCCTCGTGCTCCTCTCGCACCTCTGCGCCGACCACGGCTCCCGCTCCCTCTTCCTCTCGCTGCAAGACTGGCGACGGCTGATTCGCAGTGCGCGAGACGACGAGTACGAGGTCACGCGGCAGTGGGTCGCTGCTGGTCAGCTGCGCGACGGCGGCGAGCTCGCGCGCCGCATGGCGAGGTGGTTGCTCGAGCAGCCGAACATTTCGGGAGACCCGCCGGCACCGCGGAACGGGATCCGCGAGGCGGAGCTCACGAAGGAGATCGACACGGCGTTGCTCTGGGTCGAAGGGTTCTTTCAGGTGCGTCCTCTCTCCCCCATTCCCTGGGTAGCGCACTGACCCGTCCGTTCTCCTTCTGTTCGCGTAGTTCTCCGCTGGTCCCGTGCGTCGTGTCGACGCTCTCGCTCGCGGCGGTCAGGGCGTTTCCCATCCGCGACGACGCTGACCGTCCTCTCCTCGCGTTCACAGTCCGTTGCTGCTCCCGCCGCATTGCAAGCGTGCGAGTTGGGCTAGACCAGCTCAGCGTACGATCCGCAGGATTGGCGGCTTGCGAGGGGGTTCTGAGCGCGCAGGGGCGACGAGCGAGGGCGCAAAGGGGCGATAGGACAGAAGATCGTGGACAAGCGGTTGTACGAATCGTGTATGCGCATCGACGTCTAGTCTACACAGCCGTTACTCGCCCGCGAGCGCACAGCTGAAAGTGTCTGTTCCCTCCCGCCTCGCCATCATCCGCGTCGGGCAACACCGACAGCCTGCTCGGCCTCCTCCTTCGCCTTGATGTCGTAGCACTCGGCGCAGTACGGGCGCTCGTCGACGTCCTCGGCGTCCTCGTCGGCGCCGGCGGCGTGAGACGCGAGGGCGGAGGAGGAAGAGGGCGAGCGGCGGAGGAGGTAGATCCCGCTGAGGCGCTTGGTGCACATCTGCGCGAGCCTTCGTCAGAACAGTCCTTCAGAGGACAACTGCGCGCGCGACAGAGGGACGAGAGCGCACCGAGCAGACAAAGCACCCCTCGTGCCACTTCCCGCCCTCGACCTCGAGGAACCCGTCCTCCTCCCGCAAGCCCTTTCTGCACCCGACGCACTTCGGCCTCCACATGCGCAAGTCGCACGCATCGCAGTACGGGTGCCCCTCGCGCGGGACGTACGGCCTCGCTTCGAGCGCGCCCTCCCCCGGAAGGAGCTCGTACGAGACGGGGTCGACGAACGGGTCCCCGCAGCCGCTGCAGAAGAAGTGCAGGGGGTGGTAGTACCGCGTCGTGGTGCTGCGGTAGCCCTCCCGCGGGGGAAGGAGCGCATCCGCGATGGGGAGGTAGTCGGCTGAGGCGATCGGGGTGCGGCACTGGTGGCACTCGAGGGCGAAGCGCTGCGCGGCGTGGAGGTGGGTCAGTACGTCGCGCTGGAAGCAGGAGGGAGGGAGAGCGCACCTCCTCGAAGTGCACCATGCACCACGCCTTCCCCCTCAGCGCCTCCGCCTCCTTCGCATCCCCGCCGCCCCCCTGGTCCCAGTCCTCCGGCGTCCCCTCGAACTCCATCACCTCGAGCCGCGCGCCGCACCCCTCCTCCGCGCAGCAGAAGCAGTCGGGGTGCCACTCGCGCCCGAGCGCGACGAGCACCCGCCCGAAGATGAGCGCGCGGCAAGCCGTGCACGTCAGGGTGCCGGCCTCGGGCAGGACGGTCGGCGCAGCGGGTGCGGAGGGGGAGGAGGGCAGGACCGACGTCGGGTGGTACAGCTTGTGCGAGGGGTGCGAGGGGTCGTGCCGCGGGTGGAGCGGCGCCGAGCGGCGAGGCGGTGCTGCCGGCGGCGAGACGATGCGGTCTGCGTCGTCTGCGCCACCGAAGGAGAAGGTCGGGACCGCGGGCGCGGACGATGGCAGGTCGTCGTCCTCATCGCCAAACGAGAACGACGGGATGGGCGGTTTGGCCAGCTCCGCCGTCGCCTCGTTCGGCAGGGCGATGCTCGGCACTGCCGGCGGTGCAGCTCCCGCGGTAGAAACGGGCGACGGCGAGATGATTATGCCGTCAAGCCCGCGCGCAAGCTGCGCGACCGGTGGAGCCGGCAGCGGGCGTTTCTGCGGCGAGGCGGGCATAGCTGGCGCTCCGCGCGGACATGCGTCGCTCACGCTGCGGGCGAGCGGTGCGCCGACTGAGGGCGGGAAGGTGTCGGAGGTGGGGGAAGGCGGGTTGACGAGTGAGGCAGAGCGGCCAAGGTGGGAGGACGAGGTGGGAGTCGCTGATGAGGGAGTTCGCGGCAGGGGCGAGCGAGTGGAGGAAGGCGCCGTAGTGGAAATTACGGGAGGTGCGGAGGCCGAATGCGGGGCGGGCGTAGGGAGTGGACGCCCTGCGCTGCCTGCGCTGGGCGGGATGGGCGGCGACGCAACTGCACCTGCCGGTGCAGGTGGCAGCGGCCTCGACATCGCCCTCGCGCCAGTGTCCCCAGCCTGCATCGCCGCCGGCTGCGCTCCCACGCCCGCGCCCGAACTCGGTGTCCGCGCCGCCGGGTCAACGACCGCGATCCCGCACGTCCGCGCCCAGTCAACCGCCTCTGTCCTCGCCCGTTCCTGCTGCACTCGCTCCACCGTGCCCTCCGCGGCTGTGAGCGGGGCGGCGAAACCCTGCTGGGCGTAATGCCAGTAGTACGCGACGAGCGAGCGGTGGAACGCTGCAACGGCAGGGTCCGCGGGGGCGGGCATCGCGACCGCGGGGGAAAGGGCGGGCACCATAGGAGCAGCGGGGAGGGTCGCTGCCCGTCGCGGTGGCGGAACTGGCGGCCGACTGGCCGACGGCGTCGGCGATGCGGCGTGCGACGGGACAGGAGGTGCGGTCGAGGGTGCGTAGGCGGAGTGGCCGGGTGCCGCGTACGCCGATGGCAGCGTTGCGCCTCCTGCAGGATACGCAGCATATGCCGGCGCCGCGTGCGCCCCTCCCGCCCGTCCCAAGCTCCCACCCACGAGCGGTGCACCGCCCCCACCCGGCGAAGGCCCTTCCACCTGCCCCACCGGTGCGTACCCTTCGTGCACAGGCGGCGCGGCGCTGTATGTCTGCTGCTGGCGCGCGGCGTACGCGGGTGCGTATACCGCTGGCGAAGGCGGGGCGGGCGGCTGACCGGGGAAGGGGAGTTGGGTCATCCGGGGGGAATGGCGACGCCGCGAAGGGGCGAGGGGCTGTGGGCAGATAGAGAGTGTCGGTATCAAGACATACAGCTAACCACAATGCGCTCCCATGCGCTCGCGGGCAGGAAGGACGGTTCGCACGCACCTCGTCGCGATGAGGACGCCCGCGTCACCCTCGTTCAGGAAGGCGGTCGAGCTCGAGGTGCAGCAAGCAGAGGCACTCAGCAAGCGGTCTAGCGAGACAGATCGCCGCAGGAAGCGAGAGCAGTGTCGTGGTCACGGCCAACCCCGCTCGCAGCTCTCTCGCTCCGGCCGTCATCTCTCTCACTTCCAGAGCCGCGAGGATGCCTGCGATGCCGCGCACTGCAGCCACTCAAGGCTCCTGGTCACCTTCGCCGAGCCCGCCCGCTTCTCCACGCCGTCCCAACCTCGACCTCTCGCACCAGGACCGCCTCCGTCTCCTCGAGCAGCATGGCCTTATGAGGCCTTCCGAACTCGGCTTGCCACACGGGATGGACACCAAGGGCAAGGGCAAGGAGCCGCCGATGGTCGTCTTAAACCCAGACGAGCTGGAGAAGCTTGTCCAGCAACAGCAGCAGGGTGGGGCCTCCGCCGTGCGCAGGCTCGTCAACGGCCAAACGGTCGACGGCGACGCGGGAGATGCTGAAGTAGTAGAGGAGCCGGCGCTGTGGGAGGAGATCGCGAGCGCTGTTCTCGGGACCGTCCCGTTCGCGTTTCTGTTCGCAGGCATGTGCGTTCTCCTCTCCTCGAGCCATCTCGTTCGCCCATACTGACCTTTAGCTGCGTCCGCAGGGACTACGCGGTCCATGCGCAGTTCGGCGAATCGCTCGTACCGCGAGACGAGCTGCAACGCCTCGCCAACTTCGTCCCCGGTGCGCTCCCTTCCTTCTCCCCGGGCTTCCCCCGCCAACCTCGTCTTTCGCAGCGCTCCTCCTCCTCAACTTCCTCTCTATGCGTCCACCCTCCCGCGCGCTCCTCCCGCCCACATTCCTGCAGTTCCTCCTCGCCGGCCTGTCCGTCGCCGTTGGCCTCTCGACGATCCACACCTGCACGACGCAAGGGTACATGCGCGTCATAGCGCGCGCGCCCGCGACGGGCGTACTCTGGTGCTGGACGGTGGTGCGGCTCGACCTTGGATGGGCGCTCGCGGCGCTGCTGGGCGTCGGAATGGCCGTGTGGCTGCAGGGGAACGTCGAGTGGGCGAGGGCGCTCATTTGAGGAGGGCGCGCTCTGCAACAGACCCTTCTCACGGGAGTTCGCGAGGCTCCAGCATGGAGCTGCGCTTTGCCGCGCCGGACGTACGCCAGGCAGTCGGACCTCGACCGAGAGTCCGCGGAAGGAACGTCCGCCTCCTCCAATTTTTGCAACGCCGGCTTCCGGGGTACTCCTATAGCGTAGGCGTTGCACCTGTGCAGGGAATGGCTCGCCTGGAAGCTGTCGAGGGATCCCGCTTCGAATTCCGGGTTCATCGGCTCGCCCCGCTTGACCTCTGTCGCTGCTCTCCTCTCGCTCGTACAGCTGCGTGCGACGCACAGACGCGCAGACGCACCTCTCTCGACGTCCCAACCCCCCGGCCACGCCCCTCCAAGCCCTCCGCACCCATGTCGTCCCCCGCCTCGCTGCCTGCTCCGCTCGGGGTCTACGCGCACCTCCTCCCGCCGTCGTGGAAGAGCGTCATCACCGCCTGGCTCGCAGAGGACACGCCCTCGTTCGACTACGGCGGCTTCGTCGTCGGCGAGACGATGGAGGAGGCGACCTTGTGGGGCAAGAGCGAGGTCCGTCCCTCGTCTCTCCAGACACTTGGGCAGGACTGACCCGCCCGTTGCGCGGCAGGGAGTGCTCGCAGGCGTCCCCTTTGTCGACGAGATCTTCGCCCAGCTGGGCTGCACGTACGCCTCCTCCGCTCCCCGTCCCGCGGCCCCGCTGACCTCCCCTCTTCCGACGCGCACAGCGTCGAGTGGCACCTCGCAGAGGGCGCACCCGTGAGCCCGACGGACGCGAACCCCAAGATCAAGGTCGCGACCGTGCGCGGGCCCGCGCGCTGCCTCCTCCTCGGCGAGCGCGTCGCGCTCAACACGATGGCGCGGTGCAGCGGGATCGCGGCAAAGTGCGTTCGACGAGCCCTCGCTTTGAGCTGCGGAGGAGGTGGCGCTGACGCAGGGAAGCGCGCAGGTCCCGGAGGGTGCTGCTCAAGGCGCGCCAGCTCGGGTGGGAGGGGATCATCGCCGGCACGCGCAAGACGACGCCCGGTGCGCCCCGTCCCCCTCTCTCTCCCAACGCGAAGCTGACGAGATCATGAATCAAGGCTTCCGTCTCGTGGAGAAGTACGGCATGCTCGTTGGCGGCGTCGACGCGCACCGGTACGACCTCTCGAGCATGGTCATGCTCAAGGACAACCATGTCTGGTCGAAGGGTGCGGCCCTTTCCCTCCCTCTCGTTATCTCTCCGCTGATACACTTACTGCGCAGGCTCGATCACGCAGGCAGTGCACGCCGCGCGCTCGACCGCAGGGTTCGCCCTCCGGATCCACGTCGAGTGCCAGTCCCTCGCCGAGGCGCGCGAGGCGATCGCCGCGGGCGCAGACATCGTCATGCTCGACAACTTCACGCCGGAGGGGATCCGCGAGGCCGCGGCCGCGCTCAAGGAGGACTGGGTGAAGGAGACGGGCGAGGCGGGGCGGAAGGGAGGCGTCGTCAAGAGGTGCTTGATCGAGGTTAGCGGAGGGCTGACGGAGGAGAACATGGAGGAGAGCTTGTGCCACGGTGCGTCGCAGTCTCTCTCGCCCGGATCGTGAGTGGGGTTGGAGGTCGCGCAGCCTCCCGTAGCCTGGGCTCCTCTTCACTCCTACGTCTCCGACGCGAGGGATCCCACGTCTCGTTCGCGCAGCCGCTGACTACACTCGCGCACATCGCAGATGTCGACATCCTCTCTACGTCGTCGATCCACCAGGGCTGCGGCATCGTGGACTTCAGCCTCAAGATCCAGAAGAAGGCTTCTGCATGAGCGGGTCTGCGGTCGGGCAGCACCACGGGGTGTACTGTGCAAGCGGGCATCGAGCAGTAGCGCATCTGTTACGCTGGCGGCAAGACGCCCGAGGCGTGCCGCGGCGGTTGGAGGAGAGGCGGGAGAGGCGCAGTGAGCGAGCGGCAGAGCGGATCACTGCGGGACTTGTTGCCAGCTCCAGTTGTGTGGAAAAGAGAGCTGCGCACGCTGCCCGCCTACGTCAAGCGGCTTGTGGGAGCGCTGCCGCCGCGCCGTTGAGAGTCAAGCCGCTCGTCGCGAAGTCGCGGCCCTCTCGCCTCCATCGCTGCGATCAACCCCTTCGCGACCGTCTGGTGCGCGCTGCTTCCTCTGACTAGACACCAGGACCGCACTCACGACTTTCCGCGTTCCCCGCAGCCCGTTCGACGCCGTCGCTGCCGAGCTCTCGCAGTTCAGCACCTCCTCCGCCCCGGACCTCTCGCTCGTCTCGCAGGCCCCGTGCGTACCTCTCCTCGAGCGTGGGTGCTATGTGGCCGGATCAACGCCTGCACGAGCTGACCCGCCTTCGTTCCATGCTGTTGCACCACCTCCAGGCCTCGCCTCCGCCTCCCCGGCTCGCCTCGCTCGTCCCCCGCGCGCCCGCCCTTCTCCGCACTCGCCATGTCCCAGCCGCAGCGCGAGGTCAAGGTCGCCATCGCCGGCGCGACCGGCACCGTCGGGCAGCGCTTCATCTGCCTCCTCTCGGCGCACCCCTACTTCCGCATCTCGTCCCTCAACGCGTCGCCCCGCTCGGCAGGCAAGGCGTACAAGGACGTCGTCCGCTGGAAGCAGACCGTCCCCGTCCCCAAGAACGTCGCCGACATGGTCGTCAAGACCTGCGACGCCGACCAGTTTGGCGACGCCGAGATCGTCTTCTCGGGCCTTGACAGCGATGTTGCCGGCGATGTTGGTGCGCACGCTTTCTCTGCGTAGGAGAGGTATCTGTGGTGTTGTTTCGGGCGAGGAACTGACCATCAGTTGCGATTGCGCGCAGAGGAGGCGCTGCGGAAAGCAGAGTACGCCGTCTTCTCGAACGCGGGCAACTTCCGCCGCGACCCGCTCGTCCCGCTGTGTGTGCCGCTGGTCAACCCGTCGCACTTTGCGATCGTGCCGCACCAGAAGGCGGAGCTCGGGCTCAAGAAGGGCTTCATCATCACCAACGCCAACTGCTCGACGACCGGCATTGCGATCCCGCTGCACGCGCTCGAGAAGGCGTTCGGCCCGCTCGAGACCGTCATGGTGACGACCATGCAGGCCATCTCGGGCGCGGGCTACCCGGGCGTCTCGTCGCTCGACATCCTCGACAACGTGGTCCCATACATCGGCAAGGAGGAGGAGAAGATCGAGTGGGAGCTGTCCAAGATCCTCGGCGGCCTCTCGGACGACGCGACCGAGTTCGAGTACCACTCGAAGCACCCGATGAAGGTCTCGGCGCAGTGCAACCGCGTCCCGGTTGTCGACGGCCACCTCGAGTGCATGTCGATCCGCTTTGCCCGCCGCCCGCCGCCGAGCCCGCAGCAGGCCAAGGACGCACTCCGGGCCTTCTACTGCGAGGCGCAGAAGATGAAGTGCCCGTCGGCGCCGGAGCAGGCCATCTACGTACACGAGGACGCCGACCGCCCCCAGGTGCGTTTTTTCCTCTCCCCCTTTGCCCACTCGACCCTCCCCCTCCCCTTTTCTGCCCACGGCTTGCCCTGTGTTATTCTCTCGGCCATCTCGTCGTCGCTGTTCACGTGAGCCGCGTCACCTCCTGTCCCCGTGCTGATCTCTGCGAAACCTCCCTTAGCCGCGTCTGGATCGGCTTCGTGAGGGCGGTTCGGGTGTGGACGTGGGACGGCTACGCGAGTGCCCTGTGCTCGACCTCCGCATGGTCGTGCTTTCGAACAACGTCAACATCGGCGCAGCGACGTCCTCCATCATCAACGTTCGTCCCGTCTCTTTGCCGCCCAAAACCCGCGAAAACTGACCATTTCGCGCACATAGGCCGAGTACGCAGTCGCCAAGGGCATCGTCTAGAGCAGAGGGGCGCACGGGATGCATCGGGAGTTCGTTTCGCAGTCCTCCGCCGGCGACGAGGCGAGGGGCCCGATTTGGGAAGGCTGGCCGCTCCTGGTCGTTTACGCGGCTCTCGCTCGCTTATACGACTCTTGCGCACTCTCGTTGGCCCTATACGTTCCCTGGTGGGCTTGCGCTTGATACGGCCACGATCTGAGCTTGCGAGGCGGTGGGAGGGCCCAGCTCCTCTGCTTCCTGCTTACGCTACTCCGCGCGCGTTGACGCGTCCGTCCCTCGCTCAGGTGTACTCTCACTGGTCCCTGCAGGTCCTTGATAGACCTCCCGACAGCGCCTACTGCCACTCGGCGCTGTCCCGCTTCTCTCCCCTACTCGTGAGCTGCTGAAGCGCGGTGAGGGCAACTTCCTCCTGTGCTGAGGAGTTTGAGCGGCGCGGCAGCAGGAGCGAATCGAGGAACACCTGAGCTGCGCGGGAGAAGTCACATCGCGAAGCAAGGGGAGGTGGCCGTCCTCGAGATGGTCCTTGGCGGAGGTGTCGCGAGGAGGAGAGGGAGACAGGGACACAGCAAGCGAAGCGGGAGCAGCTCGGCACATGCGATGAGCTCCGTAGTGAGCTAGCGAGCGAGCGCATGCCCTCTCCCGAAGCAAGCGGCGCGACTCGCGCGACACGGCGGAGGGCAAGCCACGACGACGACGGCCCTCGGCGTTGCTCCCTCACTGCTGCCCATCATTCCCGCCAGACGCAGAAGAATGGTGCGCATGCGCTCGTACTCACTCCAACCAGCAAGACCCGACTGACCCGCCCGCTCACCATCCGCAGGACGAGGCACTCGGATGGGCGGTTGCGGCGGGAGTGTGCTACGCCGCGTACAAGCTCATCTTTGGTACGTTCGCCCTTCCTAGCTTACTCTTAGCATGCCTCGCTACACTCCCGCCCACCCGCGTCCTCCCGCGAGACGTGGCCGTCTTCATCAGCTCACGCCCCCTCCTCCCGGACCCGGCAACAGGCTCAGGCCCCAGCAACCGCCGCCGTGAAATCTCGCAGGCGGCGATCGACCAGGTTCTCGCCGTCTTCCCAACCGTGTCGCCCGGCGCAGCCCGGTGGGAGCTCGAGCGGAACGGAGGGAGCGTCGAACGGGCCGTGGAGCGGGCGCTCCGGGAAGGCGGTCTGCCAGAGGTGCGTCCTCTCTCTCGCGTACGAAATGCGCGGAGTCCGCACGATGGACCAGCGCTGACCCGCGACCACGCCCGCAGCCGCCCGCCTCGTACTTCCCCCCTCCGCCCGAGGGCTCCGCCTCCGCTCCTCCCGGTCCCGCGACCCCGACTCTGGCCACGCCCGTCCGCGGCGCCTCTACCTCGGCGCAGCGCGGCCCGCCGCCGTCGCTCATCAAGCGGATGGGCCTGCAGGCAAAGGTTGCCGCGGAGGACAAGGGCAAGGGCAAGGAGACGGAGGCTGTGACTTCGGCGGGATGGTCGCCGGACGCGTCGCAGCGGGAGCAGAACCTGCGCGCGAGGAAGGAGAAGCTCGTGCTCGAGGCGAGGAGGTGCGTCTCTTTTGCCTTTCGCCTTCTCGACCTATTCCCCGTTCTCCCCCGTTCTCCCGTCAACGACCATTGGCGAGCCAGCTCGACTCTCGTTGACCATGCTGACACGTATATGTCAACAGGAAACTCCTGGAGAAGCAGCAGCGCAAGAAGGAGGAAGAGGAGGCGAAGTCGTCGCCTTCTGCCTGACCCCGCGGTACTCGTTTCCTGTAATCTCGCACTCGCATTATCACCCGTCCACGCAGACTCGCAGCTCCGTGCGAAGGAGCGCACTCGCTTCCTTGCACAACTCGCCCGTCGTTGCGCTCGGTCGAGCATGCTCTCTCCTGTACAAGAACCGCTACGCGGATCTCGCCTCCTGTCCGCCCTCGTCAATCTCGCTCGCGCGGTCTGCGCTAGCGTCTTCAGATTCCCCTTCTCCTTCTTCGTCCTTTCGGGATGTCCCTCGATGCAGAGACGTTCTGGTACGAGGCGACAGACTGCCTCGACTCGTTCGCGCATTGCGCGGCGGGCTACACGGCGCGCCTCGACCCGGCGCAGAGGGCGCTCTTCACCGCGTGGCTCGACGAGCACGTTCGACAGACGCGCGAGGTGCTCGACGTACTGAAGGGCGCGATGGCGCCCAAGGCGCGCACCACAGCGCTGAGCTTGCTTGAGGCGGACCGGACGAGGTTGCAGAGCGCGGCGCTAAACCCGATGGTGGACCCGCGCTCGGCCCTGGTGCGTTTAACCGTCACTGTTGCCCTGCGCCGCGATGAACTGATGGAATCGCGATCGCAGACCCCGCCAGAACGCTTCCGCACCCTCGTTCCGGCTGGCATCCTTTCGACGCCGGCGCCACGGCCCGCTCCCCGCCACCGCGCAACGATGCAGCAGACTTCCGCACCCGAACCTAGAACACGCTACCCTCACGGGGCGCCGGGAGCGGCGTTGTCGCCTACGCCTGGCCGGGAGGAGCCGAAGAGTGCGCGGCGGGAGCGCGTCTCGCAGGTGCGATACGCGCTTTTCGTCCTCAGACGTCCGCAGCTGAAGTCCTCGTTACAGAGCTACCGCGACTACAGCTACTTCGTCGGCGCTCCCCTCATCGCTCTCTGCGCCGCCTGGAACGGCGACATCGGCGCCCTGCAGCAGTACCTCAACACGATAAACGCGATTCTCACCGAGACGACGTGGCGCTTCACGCGCGACGCCGAGCGCGCGAGGATGTACGGCTGGCTCGAGGAGAATGTCGAGCGCGCGAGGGACGGGACGGCGACGCAGATCAGCGAGCTGGTGCGTCCTCCTTCCTGCCCGTCTGTCCCAGCCGGCTCACGCTCGTCCCGCGCAGATCCCGCCAGGGCGCTTCATTCACGCCGTCGC